>JAWPEI010000027.1:0-600000 GCA_035578085.1 Solanum pinnatisectum | reverse complement strand
TTTCTCACAAGCTTTCGACCATAGGAACTTGGCCTTTTTTTGAGTCAAAGCCGTCAAAGGAGAAGAAATGGAGGAAAACCCCTCAAAAAATCTTCCGTAATAACTGGCCAAACCCAAGAAACTTTTAATATCTGTTGATGATAAAGGTCGAGGCCAACTCTTGACCGCATCCCTCTTAGTAGGATCTATCTCAATACCTTCCTAGAAACATTATGGCCTAAAAAAGCTACGGAGCTTAACCAAAAATCTCATTTACTAAACTTTGATTAGAGTTGTTGGTCCTTGAGAATTTGCAATACAATCCTCAAATGATCACTATGTTCATTCTCACTTCTTGAATAGATCAAAATATCATCTATGAACATAATTACGAACATATCAAGGTATTGTCTAAACAACCTATTCATCAAGTCCATAAATGCCATCGGGGTATTAGTCAAACCAATGGACATAACCACAAACTCATAATGACTATATGGGGTTCAAAAAGCCATTTTCAGAATATTTTCCTCTTTCACCCTCGATTGGTGATAACCCGACCGGAGATCAATTTTGGAGAAATAACTTACCCCTTGAAGTTTATCAAATAAGTCATCTATTCTTGGAAGAGGATACTTGTTCTTGATGGTTAGCTTGGTCAACTACCAGTAATCAATAGACATACGAAGTAAACCATCTTTCTTCCAAACAAACAATACCGGAGCACCCCATGGAGAGATACTCAGTAGGATGAAATCCTTATCCAATAAGTCCTTTAACTAATCTTTCAACTTCTTAAGTTTTGCCAGAGCCATTCTATAAGGAGGAATAGAGATAGGTTGGGTATCGAGTAAAAGGTCAATCCCGAAGTCTATTTCCCTTTCAGGAGGAATACTGGGTAAATAATTGGGAAAAACTTCTGAAAACTCTTTTACAACTAGGACCGACTCAAGAATAGAAGTTTCGGACTCCACATCCCTCACCCTTACTATATGGTAGAAACAACCCTTCGATGTCATTTTCCTTGCTTTTAGGTGAGAAAAAAATTGGCCTCTAGGAATAGAACTTCCCCCCTTCCACTCTAGGATAGGCTTAATTGCGAATTGAAATTTGACTACCTGGGTTGTACAATCTATAGAGGCTTAACATGAATGCAACCAATACATACCCAAGATAACATCGAAATCTATCATGTCTAGTTCTACCAAATCCACCAAGGTAACTCCATGGGACAAGGAAATGGGTCATCTTCTATAAACCCTATTACCCACCATAGAATCCCCAACAGGGGTAGAGACAGAAAAAAGTTCTAACAACACATCAGGAAGCATATCAAATCTCATAGCTACATAAGGGGTCACAAAGGACAAAGTAGCACCTGCATCAAGAAAAGCATACACATCTATATGGAAAACATTTAACATACCAGTCACCATATTCGGGGAACTTTCTTGATCAACTCTAGTTTGGAGAGCATATACACGATTTTGCTTCGAAGCATTCCCACCCGAACCACTCGGACCGGATGAAGGGTAAGGTTGAGCCATACGACGACTATCTCCATCATTCTTAGAAACCAAAGGAAAATTTCTTGTTTTGTGATCAGTCTTCCCACAACCAAAGCAAACATTAGCACCCGCTAGACACTTCCCTTCATGATTTTTCCCACATTTAGCACAAGTAGGCATCAAAGACCTATTTCCATCTCCTTGAGATTTTGGCTTAGGCACCATTTCATTATTAGGCCTTGGAGGAGCACTAGAAGAACGTTGTCCAGAGAACTTTTTTCAGAACCTTGAATGACCCCGTCCACCAGACCTAGAATGTGAATAGTTACCATCATCCACTTTTGCTATCATTTCCTCTCTAGATATTCCCTTGAGCTTTTCTTCCTTGATTTGTTGGGCATGCACCATAAGGAGAGAAATTTCCATGTCACAAACAAGCATAGCGGTGCGGCACTCTTTGACTACCATGTCAGACACTCCCAACACAAACTTACACATCTTGGCCCGACGATCCGCCACAATGGAAGGAGCATACTTGGATAGTTGAGTGAACCTCAAGGTGTATTCTCTTACACTCATATTTCCTTGTCTAAGGTTGATGAACTTAAGTACCTTGGCCTCTCTCATCTCTAGAGGGAAAAATCTATCAAGAAAAGATTGAACCTTTCCCGATGGGACCCGCTTCCACCGGCCTTGCCTCTTTCCACTGATTGAACCGAATCTGAGCAATCCCTTTGAGTTGATAATTGGCTAGTTCCGCCTTCTGTACAGGAGTCACACCCGTAATAGCAAGTACCTTGTAGACTTCGCCGATAAACTCTTGAAGGTTAAATTTTGGGAGTGTTCATTCTTGTAAAATTCCTCACTCTTGATGCCGCCATACCCATATTTGAGTTCACAGGGACTATCACATCACTATTGACTTGTGTCATCACAGTAATAGACTCTTATTCATAAATATGGCACGCTTCACACTTATGAACAAGACCCTACTAGACATGGTTTGAGACATCCTAGAACCATTATAAACCTTGTGCTTTGATTACCAAGTTTGTCATGACCCAGGGGTATCCCTAGATGTAACAAGGCGTATAAGACACCGAGAGGCCTCATACAAGCCACTTAAAATAACATAACATAAAGTATTAGAATTGAGCGGGAATTTAATACTTTTCAATACAATCAAAGTCTTTTATAAAAATGAGTGAAAGTCTAACATAATTGTCTCAAACCATCTAAACAACATGAATAAAGTCTTGGGTCACAACCCATACAGTAGTCAAGACATAAAAGAAAAGCATAAAAGAAAGTGGTGATCACATTCTCGAATACAATGAGGACTCACCAAAACTTCACTCCCTTGATCAACAACGAAGCTAGCCACGAGTGTTAGAATCAATGTCGCCGGCCCTACATTTGATTAGAATGTAGGGAAGAGCATGTGTTAGTGCAAAAATATACTAAATATGACAACTTACATAAAAAACATAAACAGAAGCATTAGTCAACATAATGAAAGAAGTATATTTCCTTAAGTAACCTCACTTATCGTTAGCCAAGACATAGGTCATCCGCCTCTAGTCAAACTTGCATCATGAAAGGCATATCTAGCAACAATCCAATTAAATCATCTGCATAACATAATTACATTATTCATACTTACTTTTAAAGATATGGGGATTCACCTCAAAGCCTTGCTTATAAAGACTAATGGGTATTCACCTCTTGCCTTACTTACTTTTAGATCATGGGTACTCGCCTCCATAATCTCATTATATGACATAGGTACTCGCCTCCACATAATTTCATAATGAGCATGAGTACTCACCTCCATATCCATTCATCATAGTAAGAACGTGGGGACTGACCTCTTGTTCAATTCTAAGGATATGGGAATCGCCTCATAACCTTACACATGGAGGTCAAAAGTAATCGCCTCTAGCCTCATAAATTACATAAACTATTAGTCTAGATTAATTTTAGGTGAGAAATCCTTTCAATCTAGAATCATTCATGTGAGCAAACCTTTCACATGCAGACAATCATGCTTAGCAATTCATTGTGGGAAGTATCCCTTCCACATCATATCATTAGTATTCAACAATTCATAGTAAATGCTTTTCTCTCAAAGCATTACATCTCATAATCATCATTTATGCTTTGTTCTCAAGAAGTTAACATCATATTTCATCAACCCTATAAGGAGATATCTAAACCCATGAAGTTTCCCTTCAAGGCACAAAACCCAGTTTCATCAATTCTAGGTTAGAAGCATAAAATAGGCATGGGTATATATAATTTCATCCTAAAAACATGTAATCCTACTAATTCAACCATAAACAATCATAATCCACTATATTGGATCAACATTCATCAGAACCCACAACGTTGGAAGAAACCCTAACTAGAATTGGGATTTAACTTCACAATTAGGGAATTCTTGGGAAATCCAAGGGAGAAAGGATCCCATGGATGAAAAGCCATCATACCTTGATCACATATCCCACAAATTCTTAAGGATTGGATAATTGACATTTTCCCTAGCTTGAACTCTTTCTTCTACTTCAAGTTCTAGAGAGAAATAAATATTTGAGAGGGAGGTCTTGGGGTTATCATTTTTGGTTTTTGAGAGAATGAATTAGGTTGAGGGAATTTAGGAATAGAATGCTTATATACTTCCCTAGGTTAAGATCAAAATGACGTAGTATTGCATTAAGAAAACTATGAAAAGACATTTAAGACCCTAACTTAAAACATGCAAATTTTCACGCTGAAGCTCGCCAAGGGAACTTGGTGACTCGCCAAGTGGACCATTGGCTCGCCGAAATTTCTAGTAGCTTAACCCCAAGGAGCATACCACTTTGGTGATGAGGGAGCCCCCTAGGCGATGCACCAACCTGAACGGCGAGCCCCGACCTGGTTCGCCCAACTTTTCGGCATCTTGGGCTTCCTAACAGTCCACTAGGCAATTGAGTTGCACTTGGCGGATTGCCAAGTTACTTAGGCGACAACACTAACCCTCGCTGAGTTAGCTTGGGATGGAAATGTTTTCCTTAATCAATTTCAAAGGTACTACAGGCCCTTTCCGTCTTCCATGTCTTGTTTCCCCCACATACTTAATGCTTAGCCTACTAGATTCTGGGGTGTTACAGTAGACCCCCTTTTTTCTTCAGGTTTAAATGGAATGAGATTATGTCCATCTGCATTTTTCGCTTCTTAATATACACCAAGTGAGAAGTAACTATCTTGTTCAGATATGAGACATCGTCTTCCATTTCTCTTAGAACTTTGTCTGACTGTTGCACTTTGTTGAGAATAGTGCAAGCATATCTTCTGTGCAGAAATTTTCAGGATCAACCCTTTTCTCTTTTGTCTTTTGACGCTCATGCGAGGGTACATAGAGATCCCTGTCTCTATCACTCTCCTTCCAGTTAGTCCCACGGTCACGTTATTCCCTATCACGGTCTCTATTCCAACCTTGTTCCCACCCGACCTTGGATAGTTCAAACGAAAACCTCCTCCTTGATTTGCCAGAGAATGGACTTCGTCATTGTACAAGGTGTCAAAGTGTGCATATTTGGGGTTCACTCCACTAACTCCAACAGCATTCACACTTTATAACCACTACCCATGACATGCTTTAACAATAGATCCCTTTGGGTCATTATCTTGGCCATGTTTTGATCCCGCTCTTGGTCTTTTTCTATTTGTTCCTTTTTCATCCTAAAAGTCAGAGGAGACACTTGATCTTCCCTGGTGTACCAAGCACGGTTGATCTTCATCATTCCATAAAGGAGAGTAGATGCTATTTCAAAAGGTTGTTGCATATTCCTCCATGGACAAGTTGATCAGCCACAACCTTGTTGACTGAATCTAGACTCCGGTTGAAATGTTGTAACAATACGTTGTTAGGAATTCCATGAGTTGGACATTGGAGCAACAACTTTTGGAACCGTAACGACGTCTCATGGATTAGTTCACCATCCAATCATTTGAAGCCCTGAATATTATCTCTCAATGCCATCATCTTTGAGGGAGGAAAACACCTTATGCAAACTCCTCTGTGAGCTCATCCCAAGAGGTGATTGAGTCCCTTGGTAGATCGGCTAACCACTTATTGCCTCCCCTCTTAGAGAAAGAGGAAATAATCAAAGTCGGAATAATTATTGGGAGATTTTCTTGAAAGAAAATGGACCACAAATCCTTCAAAGCTGCAACATCGTGCTAGTCACATGAAAAACTGCATTTACCACAATCGGAGGAAATCAGATAGCACCCACATTACCTAACTAAACTTCATTCACACCGTACAAGTTGCTGATGAAACCATCGTGTCCAAGATGGCTAGCGTTGCTCCCGTTGATACTTATCTCATCACCTATTATAAGGTAGCCAATAACAAACAAAAGTAAATTGATTCAACTACAACAAGAATAATTCACAACTAAACTTCACAATTAGTATTCTAAACACCACTCCCGGAAGCAGTGCCATTTTTCATAACTCTCAACTACAATTCATCCCATTCTAAATGTAGGCGGTCATAATCAGGGATAAATCCAGCAAAGAGTTGGGGTCGATCCCACAGGGAATCATACATAAGTGAATTCAATTACGAAGTAATATGCGTGCTCTAGTCATTTGTAGAAGTAAACATTATTGGAACACTTTAAAGTAAATTTTAGGAGTTGAAAACTAATGTCAAATGGGGGGTTTAGAGTGAGCAATTAACAACTACGACAATAGGGTAGTAATCAAGTAGAAAGGGATCCTTGGGGATGTGATCGATTAAATGCTAATTTCACTATATAGGTTATTAATATTTACTAAAAGACATTGAATCTTAGTGAGTAGGCTAGGGTTTAGAGTTAATATCCATCTCTTGATAAATTACCACAATTCGAGCGAGTTCTCTGGAACCTCGACAAGCATACCATGATGATATGCCCAAAACCTTAATTAATATACTCTCTCAAGCTAGATAGGTAGGATCGAATTCAGGTTCACTTTCTCAAGTTGAATGAACAATAACCTAATCAATACAATTATCAACTGATTGCTTTAATTCTTAAACCTCTTTCTCAAGCAAGTATAGAATGCTAAACCAGAACTGCATTTGCAACTACAGTTCATGAATTAAAACACAACTATCAATCAAAACCACTTCAAATCAACATTTAAATAAGTAAATAATAACACCCATAATCTAATTAGAGCATTTAATCACATAATTACACCCCCAAGAAAGGGGATTTTAGCTAGACATCGTAAAAAGCAACAAAATATAATCAATTATGATCTCCATCAGCTGGGTAACAATTATCAAGTTTTCACAATGCATGGAATCATTTCAAAATCAAAACTCAAATCAAATTCTACTCAAAAAATACTAAGAACAGTGTTTTGATAAAAAACCCAGAGAGTTTGAATGTGTATGAACTTTCAGAATTGGAAGAACTCCTTTTTATCTTTTAAAAATAGCATATTGTAACAACTCGAAAAATGATAGGTTGAACTAGAGCCTTAACATGTGGGTTAGAGTGACTTTAGGTTGATGTCTAGGCTTTTTTAGAACCTAAGTGGGGAAAGGTGGAAGCCTAGGGTGCAAGCAAGGGCCTAGGCTAGCAAGATAGGTGAAATTAACCTTGTTGAGATAGGTGCTTATCCGTGAGGAATAATGCTAAGCACCGAGAGGATATGGTTGAGATGGGTGCTTATCCGTGACTTGAGGCGGGGTACTTAGTAGCAATCTCTTGAGATGAATGCCCATCCATGAGTTGAAGTCGGGTATTTAGTAGCAATCTCCCTATCCCATAACTATGTGCCCACGTAGGTCTAGCTAGTTTTGTCCCATCTGGGTCTCCAACTATTTGACAGAGACGGGGTGACAAGTAACCGTCAATGGTCGACACATCTTCTTTCATCTCTTTCAAAATTTTATCAGACCCCTCAAATTTGTTGAGAATACGAGACAACAAGAGGGGTTGCCTAGTAACACTATGGCCAACCCCAAGAATGAGGTTTAAGGGAGGACTTACATCACGACGTTAACTAAGGCTCTTCTTAGGAGGCAACCCAAGTTTTATTTTCTTTATTTTTGTTTTAGAAATAATCGTGTGTTGATTTTATAGGTGAAAGTGTAGAATGTGTTTGAAAAGTGCAGATTGGCGAGCAAAATGTCCAGTCGGCGAGTCACTGAAGAGGTTGGCAAACCCGATTTGGACTGTCGTTGGACTCTAGTAATTTTGAAATTGGAGTCTGTAAAACTTAGTGAGCCTAGAAGCAAATTAGCGTGTCGCCGAACAAGTCGGTGTCACGACCCAGGGGTACCCCTTAGACGTAACACGATGTACTTGACCCCGAAGGGGTCTCATACAAGACCTTAGCATATCATGACATAAGAACAGAGGGAAAATGCGGAAAATTTAAAACTTTTCTTTACAATCAAAGTATTTCATAAAATGAGAGAGTCTATAACACCATGTCTCAAACCATCTATAATAATTGCATGAAAAACTCTTGTATACAATCTTAGGTACATAGCCCTTGCATAAGTCTAAAACATAAAAGAAAGACATAAAGGACATATGGTCAAGCCCTCGAATACTATAAGGACTCATGATCACCAATCTTTTTCTTCTTGATCTACTATGGTCCTAGCCATGAAGGTAGAGTCGGATATCACCAAACCCTACACTTATAGAAAATGTAGAAATATGGGTTAGCACAAGAAGGACTAAGTATGGATGTCATGCATAAAAATCCTTAAAAGATGCATAAAAGGGACATTTTATTTGAAACCATGCTATATGCCACTTTTGAACATCATCTTTGAAATAGTTGGAGAATGTAGCTCATAAGACAAATCATGCACAATTCATCATAGCATAAAGGATATCATCATAACCACAAGCATAGTCTCCAACACAACATTATGCATACTCCAATATTCACAAGACATAGTTCACATGCATAATTAAATACCAAGATCATCCCATCATAATAGAACCATCACATAAGTAACCTTAAGCTCTACCTGTGCAATGCATATATAGGATCCCATAATCCTATCTACACTAAGTATCACATCTAGGCCACCATGATCACGCATAACATACCTTGTCCTTATCCATAGCCAACACTCATAGACAAGGAGACATTCACATTCATATCTTGTTGTAAGTAAAGTCAGTAACATGAACCATCCATATCATGCATACATAAGTTCATATATCTTTATAGCATAAGTAAACCACGTCATAACCTCTTTACATGTCCACTTGTGCAATGTATAAGTGAAGTCCCATACCCCCACTCATACTAAGTAAAACTCATTAAGGAGTCATAAGTATCGTTCATGTTCATATTCATGTTCATGTTCATAATTCATATAAAACATGCATTAACTCATAATCATCATGTCATAAGGGACAATCTACCATGCCCACTCTCAAAGCCTACTTGTGCAATGCATGAATGAAGTCTCATTCACACTAAGTAGAACCTCTTGAGGAACCATAGTAAATAACCCATGTTCTTGTTTACAGTTCATATTCATGGTCTTGATCATAACATAGTTAATGTTCTTGTTCATGTAGGGAAATAGCCTTAACCGACATAGAACATGCGAGCTACATAGAATCTGGTGTCATCCCCCACACCGAAAAGAGGTGTCCTTCTTGCCTAAGGTAGAACTAACATGTTTAGCTTTTAGGTGGATCCACTAGCAAAGAACCTATGTGGGCACATAGTTATGGGATAAGGAGATTGCTACTAGAAACCCGGACTGACTGGCGTAAAAGGTATCCATCTCAAGAGATAATTGTTTTGGGAGCCTGGACTGACTAACATAAAAGAAACCCATTGGGAAGCCGGACTAACTGGCGTAAAAGCTTCCATCTCATTTTCATATCCACTCGGTGCTAAGCATAATTTCCTTTTAAGTTCATGTTAAGTCTTTACTTAAGTTCATGTTTATGGAAGGGTGACTTAACACTCAATCCAATACAACATCATGATATAGCTCATAGATTCATTAGGTGAAAATAGCCTTTCAACCATAAAATCATTAATATGTGAGTAAACCTTTCACATCATGTTCAAAGTGTTAATGAAAATATCCTTTCAATCAACACAACAACATTATCATAGTCTTAGACAATTCATGCATAGTCATGTATAAGGGTAAGGGGAGAATGAACTTTCAACAACTACCACAATTACACAATAGTCATAGGATATTCACTTTCTAAGTGGATCATGAGTTAATACATAATTCTTGTCAACATGTACAAATCTTCATAATTAGCCCTTCAAGGGCTATGAATCAACTCAACCCAAACATCTAGAATTAGTACATTAGATAAGGGGAATATCAAGATTCAATAATACAATCAACATCTTAGTCATAGCTTAGTCATGTTCATTCATGGGTGTGTGTGTGATTGTCCTTCCAATGACACAACAACAACATTATCATCATAGAGACTTTACTGTCAAAGTATTCACAAACATGCACATAATATCTTAATCATACATACTCTTCATATTTTGCATTCAAGGATCATAGATCATGTTAAGTCAACACATTTAGCATTCATTACATTAGACATGGATAGAATCATGACTCAAGTAGATCATTTACTTCATGCATAAACTCATGTGATCATATTATAGGTCATGTGGGTGAAGTCTTTTCGCAATAATTCCATATGCAACTCAACATACATAATAGCTTCTTTCTTAAAACCTTAACATCCTTAGTTTATTCATTTTAGCTTTTACCCTTAATGTTGTAAGAGTCATCTTCATGTTACAAGCCTTACTCTCAGCAATGCCTCAAATATTCATCATGTATACCTAGTTCTCAAGCTAACCTAACCACATGCCTCATTATTGATCAATTATAGTCATATAAGAGACATATAAACTCAATCTTAATACTACACAACCACGATCCCTCATATAAGCCCTAATCAAATCAATTCATCTCTTGAAGCTTTACCTTTTAACAATCCATGTCTAGGTCTTCTAATCTAAGGCAATTCATAAAGAAGTTCATCATCCTTAGAAGGTCACATCTAACCCTCAATTTGCCTCTTTCATAAAGACTTCATTTTCAGTGGAAGAGTACTCTAATCTTTATATTCAGGAAATAGTGAGGTTGCATGGAGTGCCCTTGTCCATTATCTCCGATTGTGGTACTTAGTTTTTGTTCAGTTTTGGAATTCATTTTAAAAGGGTCTTGGGACTTAAGTGAAAATGACTTTCCACCCTCCAATTAAGGCATAAATTGAGCGTACTATCCATACCTTAGAAGATATGTTAAGAGATTGCGTGATTGACTTCAAGGGTAATTGGGATGACCATTTACCTTTAATCGACTTCAAGGGTAATTGGGAGGTGTAGGTATTCTATTGGTTGATTTGAAGTTGGTGAGGTGCCTTTGATAGTTCATGAGTTGGTACATGAGGCTATGGAAATGGTTCGACTTATTCGTGAAAGGTTGAAAATAAGTCAAAGTCGACAAATGTCTCATGTCGATGCTAGAAGAAGAGAACTTAATTTTAAAGTGGATGATTGGGCTTCCTTGAAAATTTCACCCACAAAGGGTGTAATGAGGTTTGGAAAGAAATGGAAGCTTAGTTCCCGTTATCTAGGCCCATATCAAGTTTTGAGGTGTATTGGCAAGGTTGCTTATGAATTGGAGTTACCTAATGATTTAACATCGATACATCCACTATTCAATGCCTGTTTTTTCAAAAAAGTGTGTTGGATATCCTACGTCTATTAACTTTAGAAGGTTTGGGAGTTAAAAAGAATCTTTATGATGAAGAGGTTATATGGTGGAGATATAGACCGACAAGTTAAGAAGCTGAGAAATAAAGATGTTGTTTCTGTGAAAGTTCTTTCAAGGAATCTATTTGTTGAGGGTGCTACTTGGGAGGTCGAAGCCGATATGATAACCCAATATCCTCATCACTTCCCCTCCGCTCCTACTCTAGCTTGAGGTATTAGTTCCTCATGGTTCATTCTTTCAGATTCATTTATTTTAGTCATTCTCAAGTTTCCATATGCATGCATATACATGAAAATTTGATTTTGATATTATGATTTAGTTTGGAGTGATTCTCCATTCTTATATGCATTATGATGAGATTTAATGTTTGGTTGTTAGTTTCTCTGCTACTCTATTCATGCTAGCTTAAGTCCATTCGAGGATGAATGTTCCCAAGGGAAGACTACTGTAACACCTTGGAAATTAAAAAGTTGAAAGCAAAGAAAAAGTTCAAATATTTAGCATTGAGGCAATGACTACGAGTCCTATTTACAAATCATAGGAAGTCATATGGACTATGGGCCATAGAAGGGAAGTCATAGGAGTTTGGACAGGCTGTAGATGACACTCGTAGAATTGAACTAGTCTTAGTGAAATCTTGGACTTGAACTTGGGTTCTGTATAATAGGTCTACAGATCGTAGAGTGAATGATGAATCGTAGATTGGTCTCGTGGGAAGTTGAAGGAATTTTTAGTTTCTGAAATTGGTTTACAATTGACCAGCGTGGGTCGTAGGAAATCCTATGAACCATAGGTCCAATTGGTAAAAGCAATCCAAAATTTATTCTTCAAGGTATTTGGATCTTTTCCTCTGCATTTAATATCGATACTATGTCGTGTTCACCTTAACTATAAGACCTATAACTACCTTCGAACTCCTAATTCTACATAAACCTTTTTGATTCTCTGAAATCCTCGATTTCCATCCAAGTTCATCCTCTTCAAACTTTCTCAAGCTCCAAGGAAGAAATCTAGGGTTCAAGTTTCAAGTCTCATATTTGCTACATTACTTTTGTGCTTTGTTTTTCAAGGTATGTGGGATTTCACCATTGGATTTCATTCATCCAATGGGTCCCAAAGGATTTCTAAGTTTCCAATTCAATTTCACCTAAATTGCTTACAGTTTTATGTGATCTCAATGGATCTCTATTGATGTTGATTTAATTATTCAATTTTAATCTTCCTATGCATATTTTGATTAAAGTACATGATTTCCAATTGATTTCTATATGTAACACCTCGGGTTTGGAAAAGAAGGAAAATTTTGTTTTGGGCTGGTGTTTGTGTCTACGGGTCACACCTATGGACCGTAGAAGCTTCTACAGGCCGTAGGTGGCAACTGTAGGTAGTGGGAAAATATTTTTTCCAAATTAAGTCCCAGTACTTTTTTGCGGTTCAATAGGACGGTCCATTGTTCTCTTACGAGTCGTAGGTAGGTCTCATAGGTCACCACCTGACTATCACGACCCAGAGGTACCCCCTAGACGTAACACGGTGTACTTGACCCCGAAGGGGTCACAGACATGCCTCATAGCATAACCTGAACATAAGAGCATACGAAAATAGTGCAGAATTTAAAACTTTTCTTTACAACCAAAGTCTCTTATAAATGAAAGAGAATCTATGACACTATGTCTCAAACCATCTATTATACTTGGAATAAAACTATTGAAATACAATATTAGGGACATAGCCCTTACAACCAAAGTCTAAAACATGAAAAAAAAGACAATAAAGGACATATGGTTGAGCCCTCGAATACAATGAGGACTCACTAATCTTCTTCTTCTTGATCTCCTATGAATCTAGCCACGAGAATGGAATCCAATATCTCCAAAGCCTATACTTATGGAAAATGTAGAAAGATATGGTCAGTACAAAAAGTACTAAGTATGGAAGCCATGCACAAAACCATTAAAACGTGAATAAAAAGGGACATTTCATTTGAAATCATGCTATATGCCATTTTTGAACATCATCTTTGAAATAGTTGGAGAATGCAACCAATAAGGCAACTCACATACATTTCATTATAACATGAGAGATATCATTATAATAACAAGCATAGTCTCCAACATCAACATAATACATTTCCCAAATCTTCACAATAAATAACCTCCAATCATAAAATAATACAACGTCAAATACCAAGATCATCTCATCACAAAGTAATTATCACATAAGCAACCCCTAAGAAACACTTGTGCAATGTATGGTTGGCATCCCATAATATCAACTCTACTAAGTACTCCTTTGAAGCTACCTTAGTTATGCACTTCATTCTTAGACCTCATCATAAGCAATGACCACAAATAAAGAAATAGTCATGTACATTACTTGAATTAAAAGGAAAGTCATTCATAACAACTATCTATTCAATATACATGCATACATTAAAATCTCATCATAATATACAGGAACCATCCCATGACATCCTACTAAGTCTACTTGTGCAATGTGGAAGTGAAGTCCCACACCCCCACTCTTACTAAGTAAAACTCACCAACAAGTCATAGTATTGTTCAAGTCTCATTCATTATATTTATTATAGGGAAAACTAGCCATAACCAACATAGACCATGTGAGCTACATGGAATCCGATGTCATGTAACCTCACACCGAAAGAAGGTGTCCTACTTGCCTAAGGTAGAACTAACTGTATATCTATAAGGTGGATCCACTAGCTAAGGTCCTATGTTGGCACATAGTTATGGGATAGGGAGATTGCTTCTAGAAACCTGACCTCTTGCATTGGCGGAGGAGCTTCCATTTAATGAGTTTACTTTAGATGACCCAACCTCTTGCATTGGCGGAAGGGCCTTTACCTCATTTTCCATATCCACTCGGTACTAAGCATTATTTCCCAAATTAGACATCATTAGTCTTGAATTCTATTTACATGTGTGAAGGAGTGCTCTACCCTTCATTCAATACAATTCATTAAAATAGCTCATATATTCATTAAAGTGAGAATGTACTTTCAACTTTAGAATCATAATTAGTATGTGAGAATAACTTTCACACCAAGATCATGTGTTCTCATGAAAATGGACTTTCAATCAACACAATAGGATCATCATGGTCATGTACATTTCATGCATAATAATGTGTAAAGGTTCATATGAGAATTATACTTTCAATTAACACCATTGATAGATCATAATCATGTTTATGCATGGAGTGTGTGTGTGTGTCTAATTTTCCTTACAATGACATAACAACAACATTGTCATCATCCTAGACAATTCATACAGTATCAAGTGTAATGGTAAGGGAAGAATGGTCTTTCAACAATACCACAATATACACAATAGTCATAGGACCTTCACTTTCTAAGTAAATCATAAGTTCACACACAATCTTATCAACATGTACAAACCTTCATAATATTCCCTTCAAGGGTTATGGACCAACTCATCCCAAACATGTAGCAATAGCACATTAGATAAGGAAGTACCATGATCCAACAACTCATCAATACCTTAATCTCATAATGATTGGCACTTTATACTTCAAGTATTCATATACATGCATATAATATCATGATCAAGTAAATTCATGTTTAGAAGAATTACCCTAAACCAATTCAAGTCTAGGCGATCTAATCTAAGGCATTACATGAAGAAATTCATCATTCTTGGAGGATCACATCTAAACCCTCAACTAAGACTATATCAATGCACCTTAGAAATCTTAGGTTAATCAAGTGTACATGTAAAATCACACTTAGATCATGCAATTACATCATAATTAATTCACATCCAATCAATTGGACCAACTTGCAAAACCATCACATAATGTAAAGAATAACCATAGCTAGGGTTGGGGGTCTTATGGATTCTTGAAGGATTTCGAGTTAAAGTCATATAAAATCAATCATAAATTCATAAACAAACATCATTCAACCTTTAAAAGCAACTTTAAAAGGAATCCATGGAGTTGAGTTGAAACCCTAGCTAATTAAGTTTTCTAGAATTGAGTTAAAAGCTTTTGAAAGGGCTCCTTGGGTGATAGCTTCCCAAGGATGAAGAAATCCCATACCTTAGGTGTATAATCCTTCCAAATTCATATTGAAAATCTCCTTCCTTCATTCTTTCCTTGATCTCTTTCTTTGTTCTTCAATGGAGGTTCTAGAGAGAAGATTCTTAGAGAGAAGAGTAGTTGGGTTTTGATTTGGGGTCTTGGGTTATAATGAATTAATGAGGTATTTATGGACTTAAAATACTTTATATACATGTATAATTACCATATTAAACAACCCATAATGGAAACTAATTAAAAGGGAATTAGTTGGAAATTACTTACCTTGACCGAGATGTTTGGACACCTTACAAGTGCACACCACGAGACCCCCATCCACAGACCGTGGATGGGACCACGCCCCGTACTGTGGGGTTGTGGTTTGGGTCTGCAGCATGGACTTGGTCGCCTTGACCTACCGAGCAAGACCACGAGCCGTGGCTTGCATCCGTAGATCACAAGATTCTGGCAACTTTTGTGAACTTAGGCAGCCTTGGGGGTTAGACTTTAGGGTCCTCCCCAAGGACCCTTGGTTGGTCTTTGGGGGGTCATACCTTGACGTTTAATCCCTAGACTCCTCAATCTAAGCTTGGGAACTAAATATACAACCTAAAACCAAACATCAAACTCAAAAGCTCACATGTTACACTCTAGTTTAACCTACTAGTTTCCATTAGACACTAGCTTGGTCTTACTAGATTTTCGGGTTGTTACATTGATTTAGTGAAATTGTAAAGCTTAAAGTTTCTTTCTACTGTTGGCATGTACAGACCGTATGAAGACCTACGAGGTTTACATGGGTTCCTTCGATTTTTGGCCACATATATAGTCTCTGATCTCTAAGGTTGGCTAGTACTGTCCATAGAAGGACTTACGAACCGTAAGTCCAACCATAGATGTTGGTAGGCAGTTGATTTTAAAGGGCATTTTGGTCTTTTACCTAATTTATTGGGGCCTTAACTATGTTGTTTTAATCCTAATCCTAGACCTATATAAGTCTTTTAAGCCTAAAATCTAACTACTCTAAATCATTCTTTGAATTTCCCCAATTGAAGTTAGGCTTTATTCAATCTCATGGTTTCTTTTCAATTACGATCCAATTAATTGATTTATGACTTTTTCTACATGAATTCAAATAATTGCATATTTTTAAGTTGAATTCACATGAACCCATGCATGATCCATGATTTCTAGATTTTGATCATATTATGAAACTTTTGAATTATGAAGGATGAAATTATGAAGATATGCATGTTTCTTTATGAAATTGGTGTTAATGATTAAGGGTTTCTTTGAGAGTAAAGAGATATTGATGTTGTTGTTGTGATTATGAAAGAATTATCTCACATAAAGGATTCATAAGGTTGGAAGGTTTTCTCACTTAAGTTGAATCTAGATTTAGGAGTTATTCTACTGAACTCTAGCTTGAATTGACTACTTGATTCTGCCCTTCCAGGGATAATATGACAAGTACGTAGAACCGAGTGGACAAATGGAGACTACACATGTCCCATAACTATGTGCCACCATAGGTTTGTCTTAGATAGACATTAATGTTTGTCTGAGATAAGCATTAACTAGTGGATCCACCTAAGGTAGAAGCTTCTTTGCAAGTAAGGACATCTCTTTTTGGTGTGGGATAGACACCGGATTCCATATTATAGCTTACATGGTCTATGTCGGTTAAAGGTAAATTTCCCACAATAATAAAACTAAGGTTACTTTCTAAAAGTATCTAAAATGCATTCTAAAAATGTCCAGTTTGCATTGCCCATGGTTATGACATATATTTTCTAACATGTTATTTTATGCATTGCTATCATACTAATGTATACTTGTGCCTACATTGTTTCATTAATAAAGGGTGCGACGCTCCTACCTCCCATACTCGTGGCTAGTGGTCCCTTATAGACATTGGAGATTGGTGAGTCCTCATGTTCCGAGTACCAAGCCTCTTTTATTACTTTCATGTCTTTTTATATAAGATTTTGTATGTGATGAATGGGCTACGTCCTAATCATTTCCTTATGATGTAATAGATGGCTTTGAGACTTATGTTAGACTTCTGCTACTTTTTTGCAAACTCTTTTATATGAAATGATACATTTAAATTCTTTGTTCTATTATCTTTTATGATGTATGCTAAGTGGCTTGTGTAGGGCCTCTCGGTGTTTTATATGTCATGTCATATCTTGGGTGTATATTGAGTAGTGACATTATAAGGCCTTTTTTTTACTATAAATGTATGAAGAAATCCATGAAGTTATGAATATGAATTCAAAGTTATGTATCTTCTTATGATAAATATGTTTATGATCTAAGGTTGTTTTTTAGATAAGAATCATCAAATTGTGTAAGGTCTTCTCACATACTTAGATAATCATGATTGGGGAAAGGATTTATCACATTTGCATGAATCAAGGTTTAAATGAGCTAATCTTATAAGATTTTATGATTTAAATTGGTATTAAAACACCTCTGTCTTAGAAAGGGTTAATTTTAGAAAGAACTAAATTAGAAATAGCCAATTTGAGATTTGTGCAAGTTAGTCTTCAATTGTGAGTTTTTGGTCAACTTCAAAAGACCATAACATTCACCACAAGATGAGTTATGTGGCCCAAGAGATATCAAATGAAAGATCTTTAAGTCCTCTTTCCAACGCCACCAATTTTCTTAAATTTCGAGTTCGGATAAAGGAGATATGCCCGTTTTAGTACAACCTGTCTAGTTAAAACATTTCATCCATTTTAAGGAGGGGTATTTTGGTCTTTTCCTTACCCCCACTAGCCCCACACGTTTTTTTCACCCAATTAGGGGTCAAAGATGATTAAGTTCATTTTACGCTAAAGTCTAAAAATGTTTGGAAGGTTAAGGAAAAGGTCAAGAGGAGAAAAGGGAGAAAATATTTATGCGTTCAAGATTTCTGCGATCTTTGAGGCATTTCACCAAGTATTTGATCCTTTCGAGGTATGCTACTTTTCATAGTGATGGGTTAGTTCACCCTAACTCCAATCATGAGTTTTCCATTGGAATTCGTTCATAAGGTTTTGTATATTTGAGTTCTTGATGAGTTTTCTTGAAGTTTCGTTCTAAAATCTTAATTATTAGAGTTTGATGAATTCTTGAGGTGAGGGTTATGATTTTGAGGGTTGCTCTTGAGGAAGTTTAATAGAATTTCGTTTACTTATATTGGTTTTACCAATCTAAGAAAGTTTGGAAGAAATTAATTGATTCTAGGTAAATTAGGACCAAAAGTCGAGAAGAAAAATTTGTCAGAATATTCTTAGGAAGGGGTGGCGCGGCGCGCCTCAGATGCGCTAGAGGGGCTGGCTACAGTGCACCAAAATTTACCCTCTGAAGTTGAGGGGTTCACTCCCTGGGCCAGGAATGCGCCAAGGTCGCTTTCCTTATTTTTCTTCCGTCTTTCGTTTCATTTGAGTTCTTTTAAAACATATATTCACTCTCTTCCTAATTATTACTAAATAAACTACATCTAATCATTGAGAAATCCTATATATCCTAATCATAATTCTTGAATTCACATTTCAAATTTAAGATTTAGTTAAGCGTAATGCTCGAGGGAGTCCTTTGAGTCATTTTGAGAAGTCTTTTACAATATTTTAAAACTTGTTTTAAGACTTGAGTACCTGCATATGTGAATGAGGAGAGTTGAGTTTCATTTTTCAAAATGATTATAAGGGAACTAAGTATTTCCAAGAGTATATACTTTTACATTTAACACGTGAGGGAACCTTAATTTCTAAATGTGTTCATGATGAGTTTTGAGCATAATCTCTTTTAAGAGAACCTTTTGAGTAATAATCTAAAAGTTTGAGGATAAGGTATTTTTTTTAATAAACATATGAGCATGAGTTATATTATTGGGAGTAGTATTGAGCACCGATATGGGGATGGTTTTTTATTGATTTTTAAGCATAGCTTAGTGGATCCACTTAGTTGAGGATGTCCTCTACTCCGCAAGGTGTAGCACTCTTCTGGCAGCATGGGCAAGACGTTGTATCATCACATAACTCACAGTAATGGTTGTCAGTTAGAGAATCTCCCAAATAAGAGTAGAGAGTTTAATGTTGTAGTTTGTATATACATTGACTTATTATCTATTGTTTTAAAAAACTTTCTTTATACAACATCTTTATTGTTACTTTTATATGGAACTGATTTGAGTATTTCTGAATTGAGTATCCTTGAGTTGAGTTGAGTTGAGATGAGGTGAGTATGTTCTTCCTTTTATTAGTTCAAGCTTATGTCTATGCTTTAAAGGTCCCCTTATATGCTCGTACATTCAATGTATCAACACCATTTGGCTTGCATCTTTTCCAGATATAGGTATTCAGGGTCATCAACAAGCGCTCTGTTGATACCACTTGCAATCCCAGTTAGCTTTGGTGAGTCCTTGCTTTAGAGGGTTCTACATTTACTTTCAGTCTTGTTAAGATGTCGTGGGTCTTGTCCTGACTTCTATCATAGTTATTAGAGGCTTCATAGAAAATGGTTTTTTGAGACATCTTTTCTATTTTTTCAAGTGTCAATGTTCAAGACTTGAGTTGCCTCTTTTGGCTAGTTGAATATTTTTCTAAATATTCTAAGTTATTTACTTTGAGACTCTTAAGAAACCTTTACTTTTGAGTTCAGATATTGTTGAGTAAGTCTTCTGCTAAGTAATGAGCCAAGCCAAGGGTTCGCTTGAGGACAAGCAATGGTTCTCGAGTGCTGGCTACGTCCAGGGTGTAGGCTTGGGGCATGAAAAACTTGGTACCAGAGCACAAAGTTTAAGAGTCCTACGGTGTCGATGAAGCTGTGTCTGTAGAGTCCTGGTTATTAGTGTGAAGACAAACACATCTATAATAAGAAGGATGCAACATTTAGGAAAAATTCCACTTCTTTCATACTCTTTTCGTGCGATACAATTCAACTCTATAAAAGTTTCTTTCTAATTCGTGCTTGCCAGATCATGCCTCCACGAAGAGATGTTCGAGGTCTTCCTGCTAGAAGGAATATTGATCCTTAGGATCAAGGAGTACCTAATGAACCAGAAGTGCAACCCCTAGGAGAGGTCACTAATGCTCAGTTTCGGGATGCTATCTGGATGTTGAGTCAAGTTGGGCAGCATAGTGGGATTCGTATGGAGTTTGCAGATACATCAAGGATCCGTGAGTTCTTAAGTATAAATCCTCTAGACTTCACAGGGTCAAGTATCACTTAGGATCGTAAAAAACATTATGGAGGAACTGCAGAAAGTATTTGAGGTGATGCATGTTGCAGATACTGAGCGTGGGGAGTTAGCTTCATACCAACTCAAAGTTGTTTCTAGAATTTGGTTTGACAAATGGAAGAAGAGTAGTGCTCAAGAGGCACCAATTGGAGCTGGGTTGTGCTTGAAAGTGCCTTCATGGGGCATTTCTTTCCCCATGATCTGAGAGACAAAGGTAAGAGAACTCCTCACTCTTAAGCAAGAGTCCATGAGTGTGACAAGTACAACCTCAAGTTCACTCAACTTTTTCATTATGCTCCAGATATGGTTGCTTATATGAGGAGCAGGATGAGTCTATTTGTTTCTAGGTTGTCTCGTCTTTCAAGCAAAGATGGTAAGAATGTGATGTTGATAGGGGATATGGACATAGCACGGTTTATGATCCATGTGCAGCAGGTTGAGGAAAAAATGAGAGATAAGGAGGAGTGCCGCAACAAGAAGTCTAAGACAACATGTAATGAGTCCGGGCAGCAGAAGGGTAATACGAACTAGTCATCCTTTTAACAAAAGCAAACAAGATATGCTCCATCATCTCTAGTGCACATGCACCAAAGAACAAAGGTGATTTTAGGAATCAGAATTCGTAAAACATCAGAGCTAGAACAACATAATCTCAGGGTAGTGTGGCACAAGGGGCCAACTGGACCCTACATGTTCTAAATGTGGTAGAAACTACCCAAGAGCATGTCATGATGGCTCCAAGGGTTGTTTCAGGTGTGGTCAAACATGTCACTTCATGAGAGAGTGCCATAAGAATAGGCAACGTACGACAATAGCGAAAACTCTTCATCAGCGGCTCTGGAAGACAGAGCTATGCTTAGAGGACCTACTTCAAGGACAGGCAGAGGAGCAAACTATCTGTATGCTATTACTAGTCGCCAAGAGCAAGAGATTTCACCTGATGTTGTCACTGGTATGATCAAAGTCTTTACTTTTGATGTATATGCATTGCTTGATCCAGGTGCGAGTCTATGTTTTGTAACTCTATATATTGCTATGAGATTTGATATCCTTCCTGAGCGACTTCTTGAGCCCTTCAGTGTTTCCACACCTGTTATTGAGTCTATTTTATTTGAGGGAGTTTATCATAAGTGTGTCATCTTCGTTAATCACAAGGACACCATGGCCGACTTTGTCGAGTTAGACATGATGGACTTTGATGTTATTCTACGTATGGACTGGGTTCTTGCTTGTTATGCCTTAGTTAATTGTAGGACTTGAGTAGTTATGTTCCAATTTACTAATGAGCCTGTTGTAGAGTGGAGGAGTATTTCAGTAATGCCTAAGGGTCAATCTATTTCATATCTTAAGGCCATAAAATTAGTTTCCAAGAGGTGCATCTATCACTTAGTCCGAGTTAATGACTCAAGCATTGTGACACCACTTATTCAGTCAGTTCCAGTTGTGAGTGAATTTCCAGAGGTCTTTCCAGATTATATTCCTGAAGTTCCTCTTGAGAGAGAAATAGACTTCGATATAGAAATTTGTCCTGATACTCGACCTGTCTCCATTCTGCCATATAGAATGGCTCTAACTGAGTTGAAAGAGTTAAAAGAGAATTTGAAAAACCTTCTTGATAAAGGTTTTATTTGACCCACTGTATCACCTTGGGGCGCTCCTGTCTTATTTTTGAGGAAGAAAGATGGTTCTCTTAGAATGTTTATTGATTACCACAAATTGAACAAGGTTACCAAAAAGAATGAGTATCCCCTTCCGAGAATTGATGATCTCTTCGATCAAGGTGCCACTTGTTTTTCTAAGAAAGACCTCAGATCTGGCTGTCATTAGTTGAGAGTAAGGGAAAGTGACATCCTTAAGACAACATTCAGGACCCGTTATGGTCATTACAAGTTTCTAGTTATGTCTTTTGATTTGATAATGCTCCTACACCGTTCATTGACCTTATGAATAGAGTGTTTAAACCATATCTTGATATGTTTGTTGTCATGTTTATCAATGACATTCTAATTTATTTTAGGAATTAGGATGATCATGCTAATCATCTCAGAGTAGTTCTCCAAACTCTTAAGTATAGAGAATTGTATGCTAAATTTTCCAAGTGTGAATTTTTGCTTGAGTCAGTGGCATTCTTAGGCCACATTGTATCTGGACAAAGGATTTGAGTTGACACTCAGAAGATTGAGGCAGTGCACAACTGGCCAGACCCATATCTCCAACTGGTATTAGGAGTTTCTTAGGATTGGATGGTTATTATAGAAGGTTCGTCGAGGGGTTCTTATCTTTTTCATCCCTTTTGACCAAGTTTACTCAGAAAACAATTAAGTTTCAATAGTCTGAGGCTTGTGAGAAAAGCTTTCAAGAATTGAAAATGTGCTTGACTACCCACATTATGTTGACCCTACCAAAGGGTACACAAGGCGTTATTGTATACTGTGATGCGTCTAGAGTTGGACTGGGTTGTGTTTTGATGTAGAATGGTAAGGTTATAGCCTATGCCTCCAGACAACTTAAGATTTATGATAAGAACCCAACCCATGATCTAGAGTTACTGCTGTAGTGTTTGCCTTGAAAATATGGTGGCACTATCTCTATGGTGTTCATGTAGTTGTATTCATCGATCATAAGAGTCTTCAGTATTTATTTCAATAAGAAAAATCTTAATCTCATATAGAAGAGGTGGTTGGAGTTACTCAAGGATTATTACATGAGTATTCTCTATCACCCAAGTAAGGCTTATATGGTTGCTGATGCTTTGAGCATATTATCTATGGGTAGTACTACCTATGTTGAGGAAGGTAAGAAGGAACGGGAGTTCGGTTGATGGATTCCAATGAAGGTGGAGTGGTGGTGATGAATGGGGTTGAATTATCACTAGTGTCAAAAGTGAAAGAGAAATAAAACCAAGATCGTACGTTGCTTGAATTGAAAGAAAATGTTCATAAGAAGAAAGTGATGGTTTTTGAATAAGGGGGAGATAGTGTATTGAGGTATCAAGGTAGATTGTGTGTACCAATGGTGGATGAGCTCCAAGAAAGGATCGTAGAAGAAGCCCATAATTCCAGATACTCTATCTATCCCGGTACCACAAAGATGTATCGTGAGTTGAGATAAGTCTATTGGTGGAGTAGTATGAATAGGTGTATTGATGAGTCCAGGATTTCTACTCTTTCAGGGCTTTATTTTGATAGATTTAGTGTCCTCAAATGCATATTTTGTCTAAATAACTAATGAAAATCCTTGAGTTTCAGGTATTTGGAATTAGTGACAAAGCATAGACACTATTGGGCAGAAAGGAACAAGGCAGCTGAAAAGAAAGAAAAAAAGATGGCCTGAGGATTGCCCAAGCCATTAGGCAAGTCGCCGAATGGCTATGGTTTCACCTAATGTTCCAGTATACCAAGCTCTGAAGGAGAAAATTGAGTCGGTGAGATAAAGGAGCAGACGGTGAGTCACCGATTGCTTCCGCGATGCAGTACTCCATCACCCAATGTTACAGAACTTAAATTTGCTGAAGGCCAATGCAGAAAGGTGATGAACTAGACCAAAGGGTGGATCGCAAAGTGGATCGACAATCCCGACTAACTGCGCCGAGTGGTCCTTCACAGAAAATTTTTTTTACAACTATAAATACTTGTTTAAATTCTTAACTTAAAATGAGATTTTGGATGCTATCGGTATCAAATTTTATTTTCTGTTTTTAGAACTTAGTTTTGGAGACTTTGTTCCTTAGCTTTGAAGATTTGAAGGTTTCCATTTCTAAGCAATTGGAAATGGGTATTGAAGATTCTTCATCTTTGATGTGTGTAAATACAATATCTATCGTACCCATTTCATGGAAACACTTTTTGGTATTGATTTCTATCTCTTTACTATGTCTAGCTAAACCCCCAATTCATGGGGTGAATGGATTGAATTTACTGCTAGGTATTGCTTATAGATAGTTATTTTGCAATTTAAAGGTGATTTCATTCAGTAGTTGTGTTTGAATTTAATGGGTTTATAGTTGCAAATACAATTTTAACTTCGTGTTTTTGACTTGCTTGAGAGAGAGGCTTTAAAATCAAAACTACTTAATCGATAGTCTATGGTTATTAGGTTGTCATCGATTCAGCTCGAGAGAGTGAATCCTAAACCCTCTCCCACACATTTAGCTCGAGAGAGTGAATGGACTAAGGCGAATGCTGTACTTCATTGCCGCTTATAGGTGTACGAGAGAAACCGATTTGATTTGGGTATTCCTATAACATCCCAAGAATCCCGTCTCCCTATTTGCATTTTCATATTTTAGTTGTTATTTTAATTGATAATTTATTACAAAACCCTCTTAGATAATTGACACTTGTGTCACCCTTTGATTTGATATGTTTTTCTTCGTAAATGTTTATAGCTATAAATGACTTGAACACATTCTTGCTTTTCTCTTAATCCTCAGTTACAAACCACTCCCTTGGGACTCGACCCCAACTCACTAGTTGGGTTATATTGAAAGACCATGGACGCTTAGTATTGGATGAAGCGCCCGGATACATTAAGTCAAAATGGAGCCGCTGCCGGGGAGTGGTGTTAATTGAGAATTTTTTGTTAAGTTGAATTTCTCTCTTGTTAATTGTAGTTTTACTTACTTTATTTTCAGTTTTGTTTTGCTTTTTTGTATTGAAAACAAGAAGTATGAGCGTAAACAGCAACAATGGAAGCCAAGTAGGCCATCAAAACGACATCGGAAATCTCAACGATGTCAACGAGCCTCATGCTAATGACCCCCATCTCATAGGAGGTATTTATGCCATTTGCTTGCCTCCAGCCAAAGGGAATGCGGTATTTCACATCATGAGTACTATGTTGCAACTCTTGCAACTAAATGGGCTTTTCAGTGGTTTTGCTCATCAAAACCCTCATAAGCATATTAGAAACATCGTGGATGTATGTGGACCGTTCTCCCTCAAGAACATCTCCCAAGAGATGGTCCAGTTGAGGTTGTTCCCGTTCTCTTTGATGGGAGAGGTGTGCAAGTGGTTGGCTGAATTACCACGTGAAGCAATCACTTCTTGGGAGGAGTTGGTTACCGCATTTCAAGTGCGATTTTTCCCTTCTTCGAAGATGATGACTCTTCGGGATAGCATTCAGAGCTTTAAGCATCTAGAAGGCGAGCCAATACACGAAACTTGGCTGCGATTCAAGAAGTTGGTGCTTCAATGCCAAACCTATGGCTTGCCTGATAACGTATTGTTGCAGTATTTTTACCGGAGTCTTCACTCAGTAAATAAGGGTGTTGCTGGCAAAATTTCTCTGGGAGGTTTGATGCAACAACCTTATGTGATAGCGGCTCAGCTTTTGGATGGCATGACTACCATAAATAGGGCGTGGTATACCCATGAAGACCAGGTCTCCCCTCTCACGTTCAAGATGACTATAGAACAGATGGAGAAGGACTAAGAGAGGGACCAAAACATGACCAAGATCATGACACAACTTGATATTTTGTCTAAAAATGTCATGGGAGCATGTGCTCGGAGTGTCAATGCCATGGGTGTTGGGTGTGCTAATCCGGATGAGTCCAAGTTTGAAGTCTTGTATAATGAAGAGGTAAATTTCCTAGCCAACCAAGGCGGTGTCTACCGTTTAAACTACCTGAGGTAGGGTGGTAACCAAGGTTGGGGTAGGGATGAAGGTTGGAAAGATCGAGATCATGAATGGAGGGATCGTAATCCAAATTGGAAGGATGGGGAGAAGGATAGATATGTACCTCCTCATGAACGCCAAAAGCCAAAGGATTCGGAAGGTGGTAGGTCTAAGGATATGCTCTCTCGTATCGTCAACAAAGTTGAAGGGTCAGACAAAATTTTAAAAGAAATGAAAGAAGATGTGTCTACCCTTTGCCAGATCATTACCTCCCATTCAGTGTCGATCAAGCATTTGGAGACCCAAATGGGTCATATATCATCTCATCTCAACCCGAGACAACAGGGGGGTTTTCCTAGTGATACTATCGCTAACCCCAAGAATGAGGTTTGAAGGTGGACTTGCGTCGTGCCGCGACGTTAACTAAGGCGCTGCTTGGGAGGCAACCCAAGTTTTCTTATCTGTTTACCTTTCTTTGTTTAGAATAATGGTGTGTTGGTTGTGTAGGTTACCGTGTGGAAAGTGTTCGGAATAAGGGAAATTGGCGAGAAAAAGGTCCATTCGGCACATCATCGAAAGGGTCAGCAATCCCGACTCAGACTGCCATTGGACTCAAGACAAAATTCACTTCGAGTTTGTAACTTTTGGCGAAAACCAAGAAATTATTAGCAAGTCGCCGACCTAGTCAGCAACCCTGATATATTCCACCATTTGGATCTTCAAATCAATTGGAAGTCTTGTAAGATTCAATGCGGTGTCAACTCGGTGCTTCGCTAAGCGAATCGAAGAGTAAGACTAATATCACCGAACGGGCGAACACTGGACGTTTTTAAGGCCAAAAGTTATATTTTTCAAACTCATTCACTTTCCCACTCTTTAAATCTATACAAATTCGCACCTGCACCTTAGTTTATATATTCTCGCATCTCGAGAAGTACTTTAGCTATTGATTGGTGCTCGGAGTTGGATTACATTGCCGCCTAGCATTTCAATCTTATCTAAATCGACATAAAATATTGGTTTTCCAAATCTCGAGTTCATTTTTATCAAAATTGTACTCATTTCCAACATTATTATCTTGATTGTCGTGTGCTGGGTCTCTCTGATTGGATTGGTATGTTTGAATGCCTATTTTAAGTTGATAATCTTGCTCGTATTGTTTTGATTGTTGAAATCCTGCATTCTTGTACATTGAAATGATTTAAATTTTCTGGGGTTGTGCTTGCATGTTGTCTATTTTGGTTGAGTGAAGTTTGAGTAGCCTGTATTCTCAAGGGCAAATGTCGTCAATTGGCCAAATTTGGCAAAATTGGGAGAAGTCTGAGTATCCTAGGGCAATGGGTGTTATGGGTCTCATTTGAATTATATTTTTGCATGTTTTGATTTTGTTTTTGGGGGTTGCAGGGTTGTATTCGAGAAGATGGGTTGAAAATAGGCACGTTGGGTCGTTTGGCGAGTTGAGTCAAACTCGCTGAACCACTCAACAGTTCACTTAATGTCCCCATCTGGCCTTTAATTTCATGCTTTATTTTATGACTGGTTCTGTAACTTTGGGCTAGAAGCCTGAGGTCACCGAGCGCACTCGGCGACTCATCGAAAGCCTTCTTAATCACCCTTGTCTGCACCCCTAAACCCTTTTTGCACTATTACTCTCAGTGAGCTAATTCTTGCTCACCAAAAGCTGTTGACGATTCGCCAAATGACCATTCCTTTCACTAAATTTCCATAACTTTAAAACTGATTTTCTGTGCTTTTGTTCGAATATTTCCTAACTTTGTCTCAATGCTTTGCAGACATGGCTAGACCAAAAGTATCTGGGAGAATCATGCCACCCCGAGAGATAAGAGAATGGAATTTCAAAATAAATAAAAGGTGGTCAAAGCCTCCTAAGGATGGAAAGCAAGAACCTTCACCTAGAAACAAAGGCAAGGGCAAGAGGCCCATTTCTGACAGGAAGACTACTCCCCGAGACCTCTCTATTCTTTCATGGGCCTAGGGACTTTATACAACTGTTCAGAAATTCTTGGCGGACACACATGTATCAACTCCTGGTGAGTTTGGTGCTATTGTTCCTTTTGAAGGAACTTCGGGCATTGATGCCCGAGACCAAACTACTACACCAAGCACTGATGCCCAGACAGATGAAGAGACTGCATAGACAGGATACCCTCTTTACCTCCCACTCTATCTTACTTTCGTGATTGACTTTTGGATAATTTTTGTTTGCATTTAAGGACAAATATTTTTATTTGTGGTAGGTTGAGGCTCACCTTTTGTGTGAAATTCATAATTATTGTTATGTTTAAATTTGGGCTTTGAGCTAAAAATTTTGTTTTTACACTACTTTTGTGGATGCTTGAGCTTGTGGCTCCTTACTTTTAATTGTAAATGATTTTTGACCATTCCGAAAATTTCTGCCACCTCTTGTATGAGTTGAGTATGGTTGTTCTCTTGCAAATTTGAGTACCGATTTTAATCAAAATCGATGACTCAAATAGTGCTCATAATCAAACATAAATGAATGTGCGGCTACAATGAGGCCAATTGAAGTTGCATAGACAGTATGTGAACTCTTTGCATCTCGTTGTACTAGCCAAGTATCTAATTGACTCTCTTGTGATGAACATTGCACACTAGCGAAAGTGTGAAGTCTTGTTTGACATTGGTGTCAATGCCATGTGTGATGAGCTTACCGAACCATGTGTGATGACACCTAGAATTTACCCTGTTGGTCCGGTTGAACTTGAATTTGAAGTAAGTACAGTGAGCTTGAGATTCTTTGGTAATGGTGGGTCACAACTTGAATATTTCAATACACAATATCCTTGCACGAGTAAGTTGAGAATTTTTGTATGCATTCATGATTGAGTCTTGTGTTGCACTGTTTGAGACATCCTTTTTGAACTACTAAACTTGAGGTTTACTTGAGGACAAGCAAAAGTTTATGTTGGGGGTGTTGATGAGTCCAAGATTTGGAATCTTTTAGGGCTTTATTTTGATAGATTTAGTGTCCTCAAATGCATATTTTTCCTCAATAACTGATGAAAATCCTTCAGTTTCAGGTATTTGGAATTACAGACAAAGTATAGACACTATTGGGCAAAAAGGAACAAGGTAGCTAAAAACAAAGAAGAAAAGACGACCAAAGGATCGCCTCAGCCATTAGGCGAGTCGCCGAATGGCTATGGTCTCGCCTAATGTTCCAGTGTGCCAAGCTCTAAGGGAGAAAATCGAGTCGGTGAGATAAAGGAGCAGTCAGCGAGTCGCCGAACAATTCCCCGATGTAGTTCTCCATCGCCCAATGTTACAAAACTTGAATTTGCTGAAGGCCAATGTAGAAAGGTGATGAACCAGTCCAAAGTACGGATTGCCGAGTGGATCGGCAATCCCGACTAACTGTTCTGAATGGTCCTTCCTAGCACGTTTTTTTACAGCTATAAATACTTGTTTAAATTCTTAGCTTAAAATGAGATTTTGGATTCTATCAGTATCAAGTTTTATTTTATGTTTTTAGAACTTAGTGTTTTGGAGACTTTGTTCCTTAGATTTGAAGATTTGAAGGTTTCCATTTCTAAGCAATTGGAAATGGATATTGAAGATTCTTCATCTTTGACGTGTTTAAAGACAATATCTTTTGTACCCATTTCATGGAAACACTTTTTGGTATCGATTTCTATTTCTTTACTATGTCTAGCTAAAACCCCAATTCTTTGGTTTGAATATGTGAATATGGATTGAATTTACTACTAGGTATTGTTTATAGATAGTTATTTTGTTGTTTAAAGGTGACTTCATTCAGTAGTTGTGTATGAATTTAATGGGGTTGTAGTTGCAAATACAACTTTATCTTCATGTTTTTGACTTGCTCGAGAGAGGTTTTAAAACCAAAACTACTGAATCGATAGGCTGTGGTTATTGGGTTGTCGTCAGTTCAGCGCGAGAGAGTGAATTCTAAACCCTTTCCCACACATTCAGCACGAGAGAGTGAATGGACTAAGGTGAATGTTGTGCTTCATTGCCGCTTATCGGTGTTCAGAGAAACCAATTTGATTCGGGGTAAATTGTTCGAGAGAAAATTTACCCCCACTGAAGTCTAGCTTAGTTACCAATTTACAGCGATTTACTATCAATAACATTTACCCGATTGTTTATTTTAGCCCATATTCCTATCACATCCCAAGAATCCCATCTCCCTATTTGCGTTTTCATTTTTAATTTGTTATTTTAACTGACAATTGATTACAAAACCCCCTTTGATAATTGACATTTGTGGCACTCTTTGATTTCATATGTTTTTCTTCATAAATGTTTATAGCTATAAATGACTTGAACACCTTGTTGCTTTTCTCTTTATTCTTGGTTACAAACCTCTCCCTTGGGACTCGGCCCCAACTCACTAGTTGGGTTATATTACTATTGAATGATCGTGGATGCTTAGTATTGGATGAAGCACCCGGATACGTCATGTCATGTATTATCGTGTTCGTTCTAGTGTGCCAGCCCTGAGGGAAGAAACCAAGTTGGCAATAAAAAGGAGCAGTCGGCGAATCACCGAGCAGTTCTACGATGCAAAGAGAGATCACCCAAAGTTACAGAAATTGAGGATGCTGAGTGCCAAGGCGAAAAGGCGATGGAAGAGATCAATGGACGATTTGCCGAGTAGTTCGGCGAGCCCGACTTACTTCACCAAATGGCCCTTTGTGGCTTAATTTTAGTAACTATAAATTAGATTTTGAACAATTATTTTAAAATGTTGGACAAAGTGGACTAAGGCAAAATTAGTTTAGAACACTTTTCTCTATAATTTTTCATAGTTTTGAAGAATTTTAGAGATTCAATTTGCAAATTTTGGAAGTGGGTTTCGAATATTCTGCAAATTGAGCATTGTAAAGACTAAATCTATCTTACCCAATTGATGGTTAATCGATTTGGTAATCGTTTTTACTCTTTTATGATGTTTGGCTAAAACCCCAATTCTTTGGGTGTGATTATGTGAATATGGGTTGAATTAGTTTATGGGTATTGTTAATTACTAGTTTAAATGCTAAATTGAATTGAGTTTAATCATTAATTGTGGTTTAATTTATGAAATATTGTTGCAAATGCAGTTCTAATTTTGTGTTCTTAGCTTGCTCGAGAGAGAGAGGTTTCAGAACTAAGATTATTCATTAATGATTTATACGTATTGGGTTGTGCTACCCATCTAGCTCGAAAGAGTGGATGAATTAAGATGTGGGTTGTTCTTCATTGTTATGCTTGTTGATTTTCAAAAGAAATCACCCCAATTTAGGATAGTTGTTCGAGACAAAGCTATTTTTCTGATAGTCTGGCATACTCGCTGATATTTAGTTGTTTACTAGTAGTTTCAATTACCCATATATCGAAATTCACCTATAATCAATCACATCCCGAGAATTCCTCTCCCTATTATTATTTTAAAGTTTTTGTGACTGCTTTGTAGTTGATAATTGAAAACCAAAACCCCTATATGACATTCATGTCACCCCATTAATTTGATTCATATCTTTTTCGATAATTTCTATTCCTATGGCTGATTAGACCACGTTTGCACTTCCTACTTGAATTTGAACACGAACCACTCCCTGTGGGATTCGATCATTGACATCTAGAATTGGATAAGGTGTGATTGAAATGTTAAATCACTAGACTATAAGGTGTGCGGCAGTCAAGTCCCACACTTAACCTATTCGCAGCTTATTTTGCCTAACGTTCAATGACGTTTTCTGTTTTTCCTTTGATTATTTTTTGTTACTTAACAATGAAATGCACACATCAAATACGGGTAAACCCAACCTTTATATTAATATACAAAACTATACAAAGGAACTCACTCGTTAGGATAATAATTCTATCCCGACTTCGACTTAAGGCACAATCACAAGTTGATTGCTGCCTTAGACACCAAATTGTCACACGGGCAGACTACTTCACCTAAATTCAGTGCAAGAGGTTAGCCCACTTTCTCTCGAACAACTATCCCAAATCAGGTGATATCTTTCGAACATCAACAAGCATGACAACGAAGAACAGTTCACACCTTAATTCATCCACTCTTTCAAGCTAGATGAGTAGGATTGAATCTCTCGAGCTGAACCCAACTCAACCCAATACCTACAAATCATTAATCAATAACCTTAGTTCTAAAACCTCTCTCTCGAGCAAGCTAAGAACACAAAAATAAATTGCATTTGCAACTACAATTTATAAATTGAACCATAGTTAATGATTAAACCCACTCTAATTTAGCATTTAAACTAGTAATTAACAATACCCATAAACTAATTCAACTCATAATCACATGATCACACCCCAATAATTAGGGTTTTAGCCAAACATCATAAAAGAGTAAAAACGATTACCAAATCGATTAGCCATCAGCTAGGTAAGAGTAATTTAGTCTTTACAATGCTTCAATTTGCATAAAATTTGAAACCCACTTGTAAAATCTCCAAATCGAATCTCCAAAATTCTTCAAGTCTAATGAGAAACTCTCAAAAACAAAAGAGAAAAGTATTCTAAACTAATTCACCCTAAGTCAATCGATAAAATTAATTGTTAAAAATCTAAATTATAGACGCCAAAAATAAGCCACGAAGGGCCATTGGATGAAGGAAGTCCAGTTCGCCGAACTACTCGGCGAATCGCCCATTGCTCTTGTCTATCGCCTTTTTGCCTTGACCTTCAGTATCCTCAAGTCCTGTAAATTTGGTCAATCTCTCTTTGCATCACAGAACTGCCCAGGCATTTCGTCGACTACCCTTTTTTGTCGCCGACTTGGTTTCTTCCTTCCGGGCTGGCACACTGGAACTTTAGGCGGTCAAATTAGCCACTTGGCGATTCGTCAAGTGCTCTTGGCAATCACCAAGCTTGCCTTTCTTCATTTCTTCATTTTGTTTTATCCCTTTTTGCATGTTAGTGTCCTTGCTTTGTTCCTTAATCCATATACCTGAAAATCAAGGCTTTAACATTCGTTTATGGCACAAATTAAGCATTTGAGGACACTAAATCTATATAAACAAAGCCCCAAATGAGTCCAAATCTTGGACTCATCATCCATCTTTTTCAACAAGATCCTTCAAGGGAAAATTTCTTAAGCTTTTTGACTTTCCTCCTTTTCACCACACCCCCAACTTAGGCTTTTAGCTTAATTTGGCTATTCAAACGATCCAAAGCTTCATAAAGGTTATAGGTGATGGGACAAAGAGGTCAAAGTTGTTCATGTTTCATCCAAAGAAAAGGATCACACTCTCACAATGTGGTTATAAAGAGATATAAAAGGATTTTTGGTTCACTGTTTACAAATTATGCCTAAGATTATCTCTATCATTCCCTTACATCAGTCAATTGGACTAACGGGTCAAATTCTAGGTATTACCAAGCACACATTTCAAGAAAATCTCACCACACCTGGCATTCAACAAAATCATCAAAGACTCTACAATTCTCAGCTTGCGTGCAACTATCATCATAAAAGGTTAACTCAACAACTGACTCAGTCACAATGAGATGCTACGAGTTCACATATGATTAATGCAACTCAATTTGCCTCATCAAATTTTCACATATATATCATTCAATGAAGAGCACTATTCAAGTCGATCACAACTGACACTCAAAATTGAAAGAGAACAACCACATTCACAAACATAAAGCGGTGGAAAAAATCTTTAAAACGGGTCAAAACCAACATTCACATAAAACAATAGATCAAAATTAACACAAACACCAATGGATTAAAAACAACATATACCAACAAGATCAATATCAAACATTCAAAAAAACACTATAATATTCATAAAAATTCCCATAAAAGGTAGGTATGGAAATACCTCACCCCACCGAACTAAACTAGCAATTGTCCTAAAATGCAAAGAAATAACTAAAATAAGTCTAAACAGAAAACTGAAAAGAGTCAAAGGCCCTTGTCGAGCTAAGAAAGTGAACTCTGCATATTAGTGACTTTATCAGCTTGGGCATCAGTGCCCGGCTCAACCACATCCTTAGCTCCACTAGAGCCCACCATAGATGCGTCCCTCAGAGATACCTCAACAGTTGTCTATACCATGACCCCCTAGAGGTCCTTTAGATCATCATACACAACTACCTCACGAACACCCTGCTCTTCCTATCAGTCTTGGCCTCGGACTTAGCCTCTGCATCATCATCTCTAGCAACATATTCAATCGTAGTAGTTGGAGGAATATTAGAACTAGTAGGGAACTATATACTCGGAACCTCATGGAGGGTTACTGTGCAAAATAGCATCGATAGATTGGTAGATTTTAGCTCATCGACATCTCGTTGAAGCCTCACAATATTGGCCTTCAAGGCCGTCACATCTTCAGAAGCACCCTGTCCCTGCTCACAAGCCTTCACTCTCACAGTGAGGGTATCTAGTACTAGTCCATGGGCATCGATCCTCTCTTGATGCTCTCTCAACTCAACCCTGATCGGGGATAGGGCAGCAACAATCACCCTCTCAATTACCCAAGGACTACAGCCTCTACCCGAGAGGCACTAACATAAGCAGAGTAAGCCAGGTGGTCCATCTTGTACAACATAGCCTAGCCAATCAGGGGTCTAGAAGAAGCAGCAGCAACAACAGTAGAAGGGGGAGGCGTAGTAGAAATAGAAGGGGCAGAAGTTGAAGTACTAGGGATATATGTTGGGTCGCTATCCTGAGAAGGAATAATTTCCTCTGTAGGCAACATATCCACATCAACTACCGGGGAAGTATCCACAGGTGCAACTCTCTTCCTCTCAGTCTCATCCCTTATGTACTCGGCCTCTATCTATCAGATGTCCATAGACGAAGTGTGGGTCGCCTCCAGATCCGTCTTTATAACTAATGGTACTCGGGCACGCCATCACAACTATCTAATCATGACCGAAAACAGGAGGGAGTTCTAACTCTATTTTTCCCTCATGTGCATCTCTTGCTCGATGATAAAACCGAGATTAAGTCACTCCCAATCGATGATACAACCCAAAAAAGTGGCCTTCGGATGACTGAGAATAGAGTCGTTCTAGGATGTCATCAGTGTTGTTAAGGAACCCAAACCAGTACAGGGCTTCCACGTTCAGCTCCTTTTTTACACCAGCCTCAGTCCACCATGGTGTGGTGTTGGAAATCAGAAGTTCTAAGCAACCCTTCAAGTCATCTAAGGTCTTCTTCTGTATTTGCACCTTCAGGAAGTGGATGATATTCACAGTACAACCAAGCACCACATTTATATCAGTGTTGCTGCATTTAACCTTTCAGCCCCGAATCAATACATGATCCACCGGCTTGAACGAGTTGGACTTCTTCTTCCCTTTCGGTACCAGCTTTTGATACTCCGCGTAGAACTCGCAGACCCAAGTAGAGATATAAAAGCCTCAGGGCTTGGTAAATATTTGGAACTTGTAGAACTTGATTGTGTTCCTCACCTCCAGGTACCGATCTACTACTCCGTTAGTAGATAATCGCTTCTCCTCTAAAATGGTCCTCAAACCCTCACCTTTCAGTTTATTCAATTACCGGGATGGGGGTGCCTGAACTGGTGGCACCGGAGGAACTTGCTCAACAGTTCGAACTGGAGGTGGAGGAGGAGTAGGTGGCTCTAGGATCCGGGCCGGATCATTCAAAGACTTGGAGCGTAGCTCCACTCTCTAATTCAGGAGAGTCTGATCATCTTTCGGCTCAGAAGCGAAGACCGGAGATCTATTTCTTATGTTGCCCTCACCATCAGACTCAGATGTGGTGAGGTGAGTTGCATAGATGCCCTCACTATCAGAGCTCTCCTCCGTTGGTGTTGGCACTATAGGCCCTTTTCCCTTTCCCTTTCCCTTTCCCCCTGTTGGAGGAAGTTTTGTCAGTATATTCCGAGAGGGTGAAGCCTCCTCATTAATCACAATAACTCTAGCACGCTTGTATGGTGGTTGATTCCTTCTTGCTAGCTTAGGTCTAGCTATTCCTGCAAAGCAACATCAAATACATTAGACTCTCCATGAAAAATATCAAAGTTGAACAATTGTGCAGGAAAGCTCGCTGAACCCATTCAACGAGCTAAGTTAGGCTCGTTGAATGTTCCAGAACAAAAATTCACAAAATTTATCACAGGTCGGCGATGTTCAGGACCTTTCGGCGAACTAAAAGTAGTTCACCAAATGTTATAAAATATTTTCTAAAAAATTGGGCACAGAAAGGCGATCTGAAAGGGCATTCGGTGAGTCGCCGAGTGAACTCGGTGAGCTCAGGCGTATAGCTGAATGTTAGAGAATAATTCCCACAATTTTAAAGGATAAAGAGGAGATCAATTTGTTGTTGGGCGAACCGCAAAACAACTCGGTGAGCTCGACCCAGCCCACCGAACAGTCCAACGTGCCAGATTTTGACCCCGACCTTCAATTTCTAACTAGAAGCCCACGAACACAAAATTAAGCACCTGTTCTATGCAATTAAGGCCAGACCCATACAACCCATGACCTCAGGGTACTCATACTTCCCCCAGTTTGACAAAAATTTGCCAATGGATGTCTTTTGCCCTTAAGAATGACGTCAACCGCTTAATCATTCAAAAAAATCATATGATCGACACAATCGGGATTACTCAGACTTCAACCACACTAGACCCAATACATATGCCTGTAATTTTAATTAAGCACACACACGATATTTTATAATTACAGTCTAAAAATACAAAATAAAACATGATAAGGGCATACATTACCAATAAGCATTCAAACCAACAATTTTACTCAACTACAATGACAAGGCAACAAGCATGCATTTGAAATTACCAAAATTTAAAGGCGGGGTTTGGAAAACCAACCTTGATATCTAGTAGGAGAGTGCTAGGCTAAAGAGATAGAAAATAAATACACCAAAGTCCACCCCCGGCAATTGATCCCACACAAAAATGCAAAAAGAACAAGTACGAAAATATAAAATGCGATTGTGAAAGTTTAAAAGTCGGAAAATATGAAATGAGGGAGGTTTTTGTATTTAAAATAGTTTTAGGCCTTTTGACCTCGAAGTTCGCACGCCAGTCAGCAACGCCCACTTATGTCGCTGACAATTCAGTGATGCACCGAATTGCTCCTTTGTCTGCCAAGTTTTACAAATTCTCTAGCTAACTAGTTGGTCCAAATGACGATCCAGATCGGGCTCGCCAACTTGTTTGGTGAGTCACAAATCAATGCCCAGGCTCGCCAAATGGCTCATTTTCCAAAAGTTTCAAATTTTCAACCTGCACATCCAACAACTGTTATTCAAACAACAATATTTAAAACATAAAAGCTTGGGTTGCTTCCAAAGAAGTGCCTCATTTAATGTCGTGGCACGACGAGGATACTCATTCAAGGTTCATTCCTAGGGTTGACCAATGTGTCACTCGGTAATCCTCATTTTGGCCTTTAATTCAAATGAGTAAAGATTTGACCCATTTGTGTTTCCAGCTGCTTAATGGATACTGAGTGACAAGTAACCGTCTGATTTAGAGTTCAAACGTCTTCCTTCATTTCTTTTATCACTTTGTGCGACCCCTCCACTTTATTGAGAATAGGTGCAAGCATATCTCACTTTCTCCTTGTCTCACCCCTTCCATTTACGTCCACAGTCACACTATACCCTATCACGGTCTCTCCAACCGTCATCATGCCCATTATTCCAACCTTGGTGCTCACCCGACCTTAGATAATTCGGACGGAAACCTCCTTCTTGATTTGCCAGAAAATGCACTTCCTCATTATATAAAGCCTCAAAATGTGCATCATCGGGGTTCACCCCACTAACACCAATCACATTCACAACTTTAGAACCACTACCCATGACATGTTTTTACAACAAGTCCATTTGGGTCATTATCTTGGCCATGTTTTGATCTCGTTCTTTGTCCTTTTCAATTTGCTCTTTTATCATCCTAAAAGTCAAAGGAGACACTTGATCTTCCCTAGTGTACCAAGCATAATTGATTTTTGTCATTCCATCAAGAAAAATAGATGCGATTTCAAATGGCTGCAATATGATTCCTCCTTGGATGAGTTGGTCTGCCAGACCTTTGTTTACTGAATCTAGACTCCGATAGAAATGTTCTAACAAAACGTTGTTCGGGAGTCCATGAGTTGGACATTGGAGTAGCAACTTCTGGAAACGTAACCACGTCTCCTGAATTGGTTCACCATCCAATCTTTTGAAGCCCTGAATATTATCTATCAATGCCATCATCCTCGAGGGAGGGAAAAATCTTATGTAGAATGCCTCAGTAAGCTCTTTCCAAGAGGTGATTATTCCCTAGGTAGATCAGCTAACCACTTAGTAGCCTCTCCCATCAGAGAAAAAGGAAACAATAGGAGTCGGACTAACTCTTGGGAGATGTTCTTGAAAGAGAAAGGACCACAGACATCCACAAAATTTTGGATGTGGTCAGGGGCATCTTCATGAGCTAGCCCGCCAAACAAACCATTCATTTGCAATAGCTGCAACATCGTGCTAGTCACGTGGAAAACCGCATTTCCTATGACCGAAGGCATCCGAATGGTACCTATACAACCTAGTTGTACTTCATTTACATCGTTCAAGTTGCCAATGTCATCATTGTGTCCAAGTTGGCTGGTGTTGCTTCCATTGACACTCATTTCGTCAACTGTTCAAAGACAACAAACAACAAGCAAAAGTAAATTGGGTTCAACTACAGCACAATAAGATCACAACCAAACTTTAATAAGAGAACTCTAAACACCACTCCCCGGCAGCGGCACCATTTTTGATAACGCTCAACTACACTTTATTCAATTCTAAGTGTAGGCAGTAGCAATCAAGTATAAACCCAACGAAGAGTTAGGGTCGATCCCACAGGGAGTGATACGGAATGGAATTCAATTATGAAGTAAAGATTGTGTTCTAGTCGTTTGTAGAAGTAAACATTATCGAAACTATTAAAGTAAATTGAAGGGGTTGACAACTAGTGTCAAATGGGGGATTTAGAGTGACAATTAACAACTACAAAAAAATAGGGGAGTAATCGAGTAGAGTTGGATTCTCGGGGATGTGATCAATTAATTACTAATTTCTCTATATGGGTGATTCTAATTTACTAACAAACGTTGAATCTTAGTGGGTAGGCTAGGCTTTGACTTTGATAGCCATCTCTCAATCAACTAACACGATTTAGGCGAGTTCCCTCGAACCTCAACAAGCATAAAACTATGATCAGCCCAAGACCTTAATTAACCTACTCTCTCGATCTAGATTGGTAGGATCAAATTTAGATTCACTCTCTCAAGATGAATCAACGATAACTCAATCATTGCAATCATCATTCGATAGCCTTAATTCTAAAACTTCTTTCTCAAGCAAGCCTAGAATACTAAATTAGAATTGCATGTGTAACTACAATTCATGGATTAAAACAAAGCTATCAATCAAACCCACTTCAAATCAACACTGAAATCAGTAAATCAAAATACTTATAAGCTAATTACAACAATTAATCACATAATCACACCCCAAGAATGGGAGTTTTAGCCACACATCATAAAAAGTAAGAAAGTATTACCAACTAGATTATGCAGCACCTGGGTAAGTCAAAACCCAATTCGAAATTCTACTAAAAAACTACTAAGAAAAGTGTTTGGGTCAAAACCCCGGAGTAAGAATGTGTCTTAAATTTCGAAACTGCCAAAACTCCTCAAAACTCATTTTAAAAATCACATTTATCCAGACTTTCAGCCTTTGGACCATTTCAACCAAAAAAAATCTTGGAAGTGAAAATATAATAATTAAACTAAGAGAAATAAGTATTTTTAAATATGAACTAACAATGTAAATTTTTCTTATCCACTGTTAGTAGACAGTATTTAATCTCATTTTTATAGCTTTATTTTTTTTTATATAACAATATATTTACCTTTTACTAAAATAGGTCTTTTTAATGATAAATTTTTAATTGTAATAATCGCACATTGAACGTCCGTCTACTTGACAAAATATGTTTACATCATATACGACAAGATCGTAAACTATGATTTAATAACACACAAAGGGAAGAAGGTCAATATCATTTTAAAGTAATTAAGAGAGTGGGGTTACCATTCACGTGAACTATTAAGAAACCTGAACGTGGTTAGTCCAATAAAAAAATCAATAAATCAAAAAATTAAGCCAAATTGTCAAACAAAGGTAAATAAATAAAGGTGTAGGACTCTTTGTTCCATTTCACATTATGTACATACTTCATAAACTAAACAGACATTACAATTACTAGAATCGAAATAATCAAGCGTCATAAAAAAAATTAATAATTACACAATTTTGATCTATAAAAAAACCAAATAACAAAAAGAAGCAAAGCATAATTTTTAATATAGTTTGTGACCTACCATAATAACAAAATATTTAATGTACAAACGAAATTTAAAGAAAATAAAATATACATAGATTTTATTTCAAGAAATGATAAAATAAATACTATAAAAAATAATATAAGAAACTATGAAGGGAATAATCTCTCCTAAATTAAAAATAATTTAATGACTATACTATGGATGCGCGCTATTGTGTTATTATATGGAGGGGAAAATCCTCAAATTCATAAAAGGCCAACCTCTCCCACCACACTCCACCCCACCCCACCCCACCCAAAAAAAAAATATTTTGTCGTGTCTCTAAGAAAAAGTAAAATCCCAATGACGTAAGAAAATAATAACTCTAGTTTGAAAGAGTTATAGTCAAACTCGTAATTATAATCATCCATTTGTTGTACTCCCTCTGTCTTAAAAAAAAAGTTACCTCATTTTTTTTAGTCTATTTAAAAAAGAATGATCCCTTTCCTTTTTTTGCAATACTTTAACTTTAACTTTCCACATGACATGTTTAAGGCCACAAGATTAAAAGACATTTTGATACATTTGACATAACTTTAATTTACAACCACAAAATTTAAAATTCTTTCTTTTCTTAAACTCCGTTCCAAGTCAAAGTATGTTGTTGCTCCCAATTGCACACGCAAGTGTACGTGGTCGCTCAAGTAATATAGTTTCTTTTAGAAACGAGTTGTCTTTCCCAAGGGACTTGTGATCGACTTATATTTAGGACTTAGTTCCACAATTAAACAAAAGTAAATGTCTAAAAGTGTTTGATGATTATTAACTACTACTACGATTATAGCAATAACTAAAAGTAACTAATGTGAACAACTTCAAATTTGATGTTTCAAGCAAGTAAAATACAATTCTAGGGCTGCAACATGCAATGTCTTTCATGTATCGTATCTCAGACAATGAACTAATTTCGGTTATCAAGTTACCGATTTACAAGGTTAATTGTATGAGTTGGATCTCTCGACCTTTAGTAGCCTACTCAAGTTAGCTGTCTAACTACATTGTTGAGTGGGGATAGCAGGCCTAACTGGCGAGCATTTATAATTCATCCTGCTTCCTAACCAAGCAAGTTGTTCGTCCGGGCGTCACTCCTGAACACACATCAACTCAACGGAAGATCGAGCTTTCTATATTCGCTGATCTATCTACCTTATCCTCTCTCGATTTTAAGAATAGACAATATATTTATCTCTAGATGGTCAGTCAAGAAATACTAAAACAAGAATATAAAAGTAACTTAAATGATAACTAAGAATTAATTCAAAAAGGTTAAATACTCAACAATCAATCCATAGCTACAACCCCAGAACTAGGGCGTTTAGCCACTAAAAATATTTGAAAACTACAAAGTATAATTATTCATGCGATTTCAGGAAATAAGAAGAGATAGAAAATCAAAACCTATTACAAACGTTCAACTTGCTCTTGCACACCAAAATAATGTCGACCCCCCTACAAAATAGCCTTAGGGGTCTATCTATAGAAGTTGGAAAAACTAAGGTCAAAGTCTAATTCAACAAGGAATCCAATTTTAATCTATTTTCGCTGGAAAATTGGAATATAGCTCAGGCGCCGCACCAGCCAACCCGCTAGGCCAAGACTCTGTGGTTTCACTTGTGGCACACCATGCCAGGCACGCATGTGCAGCTGTAGTGAGGCCTTTGGCGCCTCATGCCCATTAATGTGTCATGAGAGAGGCTTCTGTGGTTCATGCCTTCGCGCACCGCTCCAGGCAGTACGCCACTCCTAACTGCTTCTATACTTAGTTTATTCTTGCACGTCCTTGCTTCTCCTTTCTTCGAATTAACTCTGATTTCCTTGGAAGTTCCTGAAACAACTAATCATGTGTTTTAGTGTGCAGTCATAACAAGTTAACAAAAATAAAGCTAATAGACTCAAAATTATCTGTTAATTTAATCTCATCATGGGCAAATATTGGAAACTTTGGCATACAAATATGCCTAAGATCATATGTCATTCTTTTTTAAACGGAGCAAGCAACATATTTTATTATAACAACTTGATTTTCTCCTTGATTAATTTTCATGTTATATTTTACTTCTTCTCTAACAATGTAGTACCTATAATAACAATAATATTCACTATAACAATACACTCTTTATAAATTTACTCCTTTATAACAATTATATTTAAATATTATTTAATAATATTTTGAATGAAATATATTATGTATAAAATACACTAAAATATATATGTAATTATTATTAATGTGATGCACAAAATAAATTTCAAATATATTACAAGAGGCATTGTACAAAAATTATCATTTACAATAGTTACTTTAATCACAACTGATATTAACAAACGTTTGTCTGAACATTAAATGGTGGCAAAATTATTTTATTTCAAATAGTTCAAGGGAAAAAACAACTCATTTTTCCTTATTTTTGTACAACCGTGAGAGGGGAGGGTATCTTGACCCATTTGGATAGTTTGAGGAGTATTTTTAAGCAAAAACTGTAACGATGAGGATATTTTTTACCCATAAATGTAATGGAGGTAAATATTATTTTGAATAGTTCAAAAATATTTTTGATCCTTTTTACTAGTCTAAATTTTCATTGACATTAACTTACATACAATGTTAAAGTAAAAGAAATTCTACATTGTGAGTCTGTTGGGTATATAGTAAGAATTAATGGGAAATAAAGGAAATATGAAAAGAGAGAATATGAAGTGATCAATTATGCTTTTGTATAAAACAATTCTCCTTTATCGGTGGTGCAAAGAAAATTTCAAGTATTTAAATAAGGAAACACTTCTACTAGTTGTTAAAAGGGTTGGAAAGAGGGACCTACTCGCTCGCTCGACTAGGCTTCGGCTTTGGAAAATGACCAAGAGATTATTTTTTGACATAGTTTATTTTATTATTTAATTTATTATTAATTTAATTAATTATTAATTTTATTAATTATTAATTAAATAATAACCTAAGAGATTTTAATTATTTAAATAATTTACCGAAACGCCCCAACCCAACTCGAATCTGCGTGACCCGTGTTATAAAATGCCTTTCCATTTTATTCGAATTTCCCACTGCTTGAAATGACTGTCCTAAAAGGTTGTAACTTTCTCGAACAACCATGACAATGCTGGAAGGTTGCTAACTTTCAAAAAATGGTTGTGTGGTTTCTAAAAGGTTGCAAACATTTGGAAATAGTGTTTCTTGGCTATAAATACATATGATTCCTCAGACTTTTCACTAACAAAAACTCTAAACTACTACTACTACTACTACTACTACTACTACTACTAGTTCTTCTTCTTTTGCACAATTCAATATTTGTGTACTTTACTCATGTTGAGTGACTCATTGACATCATTTGTTTTTGGTATTAATACACTAGTGAATAAAATTGTTCTATCCTGAGAGGATCTATTCCTTCAACCTCGGATACTAGAGTGGAATAATTTCCTTAACAGGACACTGTGCATTTATTCGGCTCGATTTTCTTTTATTTTTTTTCTATTTCATACAATTGTTATAGTTTTTGTATGTTTTATGGTCATTAATTTATGTTTATGTTATTAATTTCTGTTTTTTTGGCTACATGATTTAAACTTTGTTGTGTATGTTTATGCAAAGTTATTGTTATCATTAGTATTGTTGTTTAATACATATTGTAAAATAGAGTCCACCTAAAAGATAACTATTTGTAAGTGTAAATAATAAGTGAAACTAGCATCCTAAAAAAGAAGACATATAACTATCTATAACATGTTAAATTTCACCCAATTTCTTTACATGGTAATTATGATATATATAAGTTGAATCTATTTTTATGATATGCACAGAGAAAATAACTGATCATATACCTGGCCAATGCACTTAAACATAATAATGTAAATTGTCTAGCAGATTGAAGTATTCTTTACGCATAATTTGCTACCAGAAATGGCCTCGAAAAGATGTATGCAGACGAAGGGAATATGTGACGTTGAACATGCAACATAAACGGTTGCCCCGATTGAGTTATCTCGATGCTAAAATCCACCAGTTACATGTAACTGAAAAAATTGTTATACGGTAGTGCATCTCTGAGCTTGCAGAGTTAGAGTGGTGTGTTACAAAAAAAACAACTTTTAGCGTCAATACATAGACACATCAACAAAGAGGACTAAACTCTTTATCAACATTAGTTAAGTGTCATTAGATCCAATGTCGCTAAAGGCTTTAGGGACATATACAAAGATTGCAAATTGTCGCTAAAAATACATATTTAACGGCAATTGAGTTAATAAATTGCTGCTAAAGATCATTTTTGATATAGTAGCGGGCGCAATACAAGATATGAATTAGTAATAGGTTCATCCTGGTGTTTACAACAATGTCAAGTTATAAAAATAATGATTAGATTCAATTACCAAAGTTGTGGTGTTGCTCCATCTGCCTGCAGAAGATGGAGGATTTCGTCCTCAAATGACCTGACCACGTCCTTGTTGTGGATATCTCAGGCCAAATGAAATGTACCTGTCTTGATGAGGTCAAAAAGCATACTTCATTCATGTCATGAAATTGGCTAGGCCTGCTTGGTGCAGAAAGATAATTCAAGATTCACCCAAAAAGATAATCCTAATTTCTAGTTCCTCTCAATTCAATCATTGCATACATGACAAGGAAGCATATATATATATCAACAACAGCGAGGCCAACAAGTGAAACATGAACACCAACTTTTCTCTGCTACTTTAGGATGTGATTCTGATGGTTTTTGTAGTTGTTGTATATCAGGTTGGAACTTTGGTTGAGGTTGAGACTCAGATTTTTCTACTTTCTCAGGTGCACTTTTCAATGAGTTGCTTTTCCCACCATCATTTACTAGTCTGGAATGTAGAAAAAAAATCAAATGTATTTCATATACACTTGTACATATGTATTTGAACCAAAAAAAATAAACACAACAAATGAAAATTCTATGTTACTTGATAGTAAAATAAGTTGATGCTTTAATCTTATATCCTAGATGTTAATTTGACAAAAGGGTAGCATTTATCATAATTACCAAGTATCCTCATATATACTGATAGGACAGAATTGTTCATGTACCATGCAAAAATCTATAGGTAATCTTGAAAGGAGATCGAGCTTACACTGGGAAAACAAATGATTTGCTGCTGTTTACACTAGCCTCGGAGTAGCAAGGTGAAGAAGCATGAACAGGTGATGAAATATAAGCTTCCTCAATTGGAGGAATAACTCTATCATGAGGCTTGTTTAAGGTGGTGGAAGTAGGCTCTTCAATATCGATATTAGTAGGTGCTTTTTGTATGATATTATTCACAGTTTTTTTCTCTTTGAGGTTCTTCTCTTGTATAACAGGACCTAATTCGGAAGGTCTTGTACTTTTTCCATCATTATCTTCGATAAGAGGGTGGAGACGGGGGGAAGATAAGCTCTTATTTTCATTGGATTGAATTTCAGATGTGTAATATGGATTGGCTATTGAATTTTTCCATTCCTCAGGTGGGACTTCTCCTGATTTAGGTAACATGTAATTAGAATAATCTGTAGAGAAGCTACTGGCTCCCATCTGAATGCTAAACAACGACTCATTTGAAGCAGTACTCCAGTCTGTGGTCGTAGGCTTGCTCGAAAATATGGATTTAGGAATACGATTAGGATCATAACCTGGAGGATGATCCATAGACGCAGGGGATTTCATTGCCTCGACATTCTGAGGAAATAGCAGATTTCCTGTTTCTTCATGCGGAGATGAACTTATCATGCTCCATTGAGGTGCCTGAGAATAAACACCAGGGGAAGACAAGGCTGCTGGAGTCGCAGACACAAAAACATCGTCTTGTTCAGGCTTTGTATATACAGACTCCTTTGGATGAGTACTTAGTTCTAAAGATGAATCAGAGGACGACGAAGCTGATAAATGAGAATCAGAATGCTGCCTTGCGCCTTTCACATTCTCCATTTTTTATTTTACAACTCTTAAATGGTATCGACAAGTCAAGCAAATCCTCCTCCTGTAAAATGACGAGCATTCAACAAAACATGTATGATTATTATTCAATGCTATTTTCCTAGTTTCATCATTTTTCATAGCTATGGTGCCCGAGCAAGCTTGCATGCACTAGACCTACTCACTAGGTAATTGTTGCTTCCAAAAAAAGCATGTACTGCATAACTCTATCAACCCAAGCTTTTAATTAGATGAGCAAAAACCACTCGTCTAGACTTGAACCCTAATTTTCAAAGGGTTTTCACTCAATTCATCGACTGCTAAGCTACAGCTTTGGGTCTGCCAATTTCATACTAAGTCCCATAAAACGTACCAATTTCATTTCACTAAAAATGGCAATTAGAAGGTGACTTTAACATTATATGGGAAAACATTAAATTACATAAAAGAAATTAACATTTTCATGGCTTTCCATTGCTTTTTCTACCTCTAAATCTCAAACTAGTTCTTGTCAGTTATATGAATTTTTTGATTATCCTTTTCTTTCACCGTATAACTGTAGAGTAACACAGTTATTTTCAAATCTTGAATTTGCGAACAAAAATTAACATTCATATAACTTTAAGACAAAAATTATACATAACATAAACCACCATTATGTAAACAATAAAATAGGTGTATTTCTTTGTGGCTCGGACACCACGATTATAAAAAAAATCTACTCACCTCCAAAACAAACGTTCTTGTGAGAGAAAGAGAAACAACATAATATTATTGGATACAATTTCACAGGCTGTAAATTTGTACAAAATTCATATTTCAAATAGACTTTAAGAGAAAAAAGAAATATGAAAGTACCTAATATATCAGTAGCACCTTCATTGGAATCTTAGTAACTAGTTGTTTCATATTTGAAAGTAAATAAATGTAAATTACAAACATAAAAGTGAAACTTCTGCAAAAGAAAAAAGGCAGAGATTGAATATACAAGAGGACATTTACCACAATAAAAATTGATTTAGGTAGGGTAGATAGAAAAAATGAAAAAACAAAAGGAAGGAAAATAATTTTATTTTTTGGTTAAAGTGTTTTGCATAGAATCCTAATGGCCAAACGGCCATTTCGGTAATGCCTGTTTTGTAACCAATCATTGGACATTTCACCATATGGACTTTGTTGAGGTTACTACTTTACTATTTAAATTTCTCACACTTTGGTATAAATTTTTTATTAAATCCAAACTTTGCTTTAAAAATCTGACTTCCTCTTAATTTTGAATAATGATCAAACTTCCATTTTAATTCAATATATTTTCCATTTTATCTTTCTTATATCACATATATATTTATTGAACTTAAATAATTAACCCAATTTTATTAATCCACAATATTTAAATTGAACTAATCTATTCATAAATTTAATATAATCCAAATAATCTTATAAATTTATATATAATAAATTTTAAATGATTACAAATATTTCCTGCGTTGAGACTTGTCGACATATTTAAACTTTTGAGACTAGTCTTAAAAGTATTACAGGAATTTTTTTTTTTTCTCTTCTTCCAGGAAACGAGAAAAAAGTGTAACCCAAACTCATATACTTTGTCCTAGTATATTTTGGTTACTCCAAAACAACACTCCTTTTTTAATAGTAACTAGTGAACGTGTCAGTGCTTCACGCTGTTATAAAAGATTAATACAAATTATTTTACTAAATATTATTTCTTCTATTTCATATTAAATGATTTTTTAGACATTTTTTCATTATTTAAACTAATCAAATTGTTCAAAGTTCAAGATAAATGTTTGATTTTTTTTCCTTATTTGTCCTTCCCTTTTAAGGTTTTACGTTTTTCCAAACTCTTCTGACTAATGACTATTTTACTTTTAAGAATAACCAAAAGGCAAATAGTGGAAAATATAGTTTAATTTATGTCCTTGAATATTTTTTTAATATAAAAGGAAGATGTATTTACAATATTATTGTTATGACCTTTATTGTTAAACAATAAAAGAATAAATTTATGAATTCTTTGTATAATCTTCTGAGTTCTTGTTGACATTCACTTTCATAAGACAATTTATAGGACTACAATATGAAATAACAAATAAGGTATTGTGACTATTAATTATTTTAGGGTTTTATAATAATAAAAAGTTATTATTAAAGTGTGAAATGTAAGTTTATATAATATAATTAAAATATTTATATTTATCGATCTAAATTTTTTTTCTCGCGACTTAAATGTTAATTTCTACCTCAACCTCAAGACTTCTATTATGTCATTAGAATATGACATTTGAAAAGATAGCTACAACAGACAACCAAACTAAAAACTATAACAATTATATTGTTATTTTCAAATAGTGAATGTCCATCATATAGGCCTCATTGTGCCTCATTTTGAGAAATGAAATTGAATACTTCATAATTCTTACAAGTGTTTCAAATTCTTGGTTCACTTTGGAATATCTTAATAAAATATATAAAGTCTTCAAAGGGTTAAATTCACAATAGATTATAGAAATAAAAAATAGGAGAGACTACAAATACACCTTCATTGGCTTCTGTGAAAAAATTTTAGCACAACAATATCCCCATTCCTATCACAAGAAAATTATATTTGTAACCAATTTGAAATTATAATGCTTAATTAGTAAATTCAAGTAATAAAAAATAAATGCTATTGAAATCTATCAAAATTTGATAAGTGTTTTGTTTTTTAATAAATAAGAAAATACCAGAGAAGGTAAAAGAAGGTTCTCAGGAAAATCAATTAATAATATTAATGATAAAATAAAAAACACTTTCAGTTTTCTACAAATTTGTATGGAAATATAAATGAGATTGAATGATAGAAACATTAACAGGAAGAAGAATAGTTTATGGTAATCAGGAGGAGAGATACAAATAATATCTTATTTTTTGGAAAATTGTAAAAATAGAAGGTATAATAATAAATTATGGTGTTTTATAAGGAGGATAGATGAATAAATTCTTTTTTTTTTTTTAGAAAACTATAAAAATAGAAGTGTCACATTAAGAATTTAAGGAAAAGTAAAATTATAGTATTGATGAAGAAAGAGGAAAAGTATAGATTGTAGTAACATTGAAGAGAAATAAATAAAATATTTTATATTATTATATTTATTTTTTTGCATATTTTATATATTTAAAATAGAACAAAAAATTGATTGAAATAATAAATGGTAATCTTGATAAAATAGAAGTGTCACATTATTATTTTATTCAACATATAACATATCAAAGAAATATTTGAATTTTTATGTTCATTCACCTGAATAGATTATCACATTAGCATCACTAAAAATAAAAATAACATAGGCAAGAACAATAACAATAAAAAATAAAAAATTATAAATAAATGAATGAATATGAGACAAAAAATTAAGAAAACCTAAAAGTGAGAATGCTAATACCTAATCTTTCTTTTACCCTGAATCCTTTTAAATGGAAAAATCCTTTTCAAACTCATTGTCAACAGACAATAATAAATTTTTGATAGTGAAAATGAAATTATATATTATGTGAGAAATCAAAATTATAATATTAAATTACAAGTTGAAAAGAAGTTTTTGTTCCACCTCATTTTTTTCCCTTTGATCGAAAAGTTGATTGCCTTGAGTCTTGACACATTCAGCAAACTGATGGAAGTAGAATAAAATGCAAATAAAATCACGTAAGAAGATATAAAATATGAAGAATCGAAAAATTGAAAAAGAAAAGAACCATAAAAAAATTAAAATGATGAACAAAGAGAATAGAAGCACATAACAACAATAATTTGCAGATCCTAATCTTGATTAGCAAAAAAAAAATCAAATAACGACACTATACAAAATAATTAAGAAAATAATTCACTTCATCATTGTAAGTTCAATAACAATACAACAACAAATTGATGCTAATGAAAAATAAAAAATGCCTACTATGCTCCGAATTTCAAGAAAGCTTACATTGTAGAGAAGTCTCCTTCAAATGGGGGATTGTAACACATGTATATAAATTTTATGTCACTTTATGGAATATGAGAAGAATGGGAAAATATTTGTAACTGATTTAAAATTATGGTGCTTAATAAGTAAGAATAAATATCATATAGAATTATGAAAATTTATGATTTAAGATGTGTATTTTGGAGTTTTTAATATAGCACATGAATTAAAAAAATATGAGGAATCACAAAAATATGATATTGTTGTAAAACTTAAGAATAAAAGAGTAATATAAAGATGAAGACAAGAAGAATATAAGAGAAGAGAAACAATATAAGATAACTTTCTTTCTTTCAAGTGTTCACCAAATCTTCAAGTGTATACAATATGAACCCTTATTCCTCTATTTATAGTGTTACATAGAGTCATACAAAAGGTTTTTCATAAACATTTATATAATGGGGGAGGTTATGGAAGTGAAAGGTTATAAGAATAATGGTTATAGAGGTGGAGGCCATGGAGGTTATGGTTATCTTCATAATGGAGGAAAGTAATGGAGATAATGGACATCCACACTATAATATTTTATAACACTCCCCCTTGGATGTCCATAGATAATGTGCCTCGTTAAAACCTTGCTAGGAAAAAACTCTATGGGAAAAAATCCTAGTGAAGGAAAAAAAGTACACATATCTTTTAATACGCTTTGAATATTGCCTCGTTAAAAACCTTACCAGGAAAATCCAATTGGGATAAAACCATGGTTAAGGAAAAGAGTACAACGCGTATTTTTCTCCCCTGATAAAAACTTTACTTGATATCTCGGAGACGATGCATTCCAATCTTATATCACAACTTCTTAAATATTGATGTTGGCAATCCTTAGTGAATAAGTTTACAAGATTATCACTTGAATGGGTCTTTGAACGTCTATCTCACCATTTTATTGAAGATCATGAGTGAAAAACACTTTTGATGAAATATGCTTTGTCCGATCTCCTTTGATTGTATCCTCCCTTCAATTGAGATATGTATTATTTTCGTATAAGGTGGCTGGAATATTCTTTTCAAAAGAAAATCACATATTTTCTGAATATGAGAGATTATGATTCCAACCAAATATAGTCCCGACTTAATTCATAGATCAATATTATTTTTGCATGATTTGAAGAAGTGATTACTAATGTGATTCTTTCAATTTTCAAGATATTGTTGTGTTTTCATATGTAAATAAATAGTCCAATTGGGATTGAGCTTTATGCATATCAAATAAATATTCTGCATCTACATAATCAAATCATTTTTGACTCGGGGATTGATCATTTCAATTTTATTGAAGCTCGTCTTTTTTTCTGAAAGAAAATCACACATCTTCTATGTGTTGAGTCACTTGCTTTGTTAGTTTCTTGGCATAATTCAATAATAATATGACAATCCCCTCACATAACTTTATATATATATATATATATCAAATATTCTTCTAGCATTTGCATAACCAGCAATCTATAAATGCACCAATTGCATTAATACATAGCATTCTTAATCATTTTTATGAGGTTGTAAAGATTCTTTCTCTGTGTTAAGTAATCTCAGAACCATTGGGCACTCAATGAAATTGTTTTAAGACCTTTTAAATCTTTCAAGAATTTTCATATGACATTCATCGTCTAGTTAGACATGATAATCACTCATTATACTAAACACAAACCGTACTTTAGATCTTCCGGTTATACTTTCGCACAATGATTCATTTGTACCCCACTGACATATATTTTGATCTATGAACTATAAGTTCAAAAACATCATTTTTCAAAGTGAAACAAAATATACTTGAATAGTGCATTTTATTTGGCCAATCATTTATCTGTCCATATTATATGGAAGATTTGAATTCAAGATCCTCGTAACCATTTATAGCATTGAATTCTACACCATATCAATGATACAGTCAATCGACATTTTGATTCAATTCCTATACGACATAACTTATCGAGATCTCTTCATTTTTCATCATTTTCAGGTACCTAAATCTTTACCAAGGTTTTATGAAGTGTTATGTCATAGTGCTCTTTCAAAGCATTTACCTCATTATCACGACCATTTTGATAATTTTCTCCTCTCCTTCCTCAAGGAGTTTTATGTTTGGAATCAATTGGTCTATGTCGCTTCTGGTGTATTATAGACTCTGTCCTTCAAGGACTATTAATTGAAGCATTTGCAGCTTAATTAAAATACTGGGTCAGCAAATACATCTGGCATATTATTTTCAACATTTTGCAAATGAATTATCTCTTAAACTTCAAGCTCACATTTTTAACGAGGATCTAGATAATTCACCCCACACATAATTTTCAGCTGCTAAACATATCTCCCCCTAATGTTAGGAAATCTAAAATTTATCCCCAACCTCATTTGGGGATCCATCTTTGTGCGTGGTGGAGCAATAAAATCATATGTGCACATATCAAATTTTTAGATGGAAATTATTTGGTTCCTGACCCTGAACCAATTGTGATGGGAAAACCTTGTTGGCTTGATGTGTACATGTTAAATAAACTCATCTCATATCAAATTTAAGTTTGGAGTTTTGTTCTCATAATCAATGGTCTAGCTATAATTGGAGGCATACAATTTCTACTAAACCAACCAACATTATCAACATAATTTTATAGTTTGGAACTGTGCTCTTAATTTAACAATTCGAGCAAACAACCTTACAAAAACTGATTTGTTGGTTGATACAAATGTACATGTGACCATACCATGGATGCATCTATTAAATCATAATAGTAAATGGTCCACATGGCAGGTGAACGGGCCCATTTTCACCTTTCTATATGTTCCAAAAAATTTCAGGGGATACAATCCCAACCTTAGCTGGTACAATGATCATTTTATCATGAGAACAAGCAACATAAGAGAATTCTTGAAGAATCTTTTATTTCTTCAAACATATAGTCGCGTGAATTCTCAATTTCTTTTACATCACATCTAAACCAGAATGGTCAACCGGCTATGCCAACTAATATTTAATCTAGTAAACTTCTAGTTTACTTTTGCATGTGATTCCTTCATCATGCCCATATCTTTATACAACAAACAAGAGAAAGACAGGTAATCTTTTATGTAAATTTTCATAACCCGCTTTGATTGTAGTAATCTGAAGATATTTAATCTTTTAATAATTTATAGTCTCAATATAATAATTTTTCTTTTCAATTCCTCCGAAACTTAAAAAGTTTCTTTTGAGACTTACTACAACCTCAATATTATTAACTATTACATTTTCTAGATAGTAACAAATTAGTCCTTCCGAAACATTCAATTAATTTTGTGTACTGCCACAAACTTCACAACACATTCTTATGGTGACCATCTCCTTCAAGGAGAAAATTATTATTATTGTCATGGTTAAAATTATTACAGCAAGACTTATTTCTTGACAAACAATGACAAATTTGTATTACCGCACAATAATATTTTGGTCATGGCCACAACCTTTATAGGAAAATTATTTGTTTGTTACCCTACAATAGTTCATGATAGAACATACCAGAATATTTGTGATGTACTCAAAGTATATGACCATATAATCATTTAAGTCAAAATATTTCTATTCAATCACTCAAACCTCTCATTGAGGTGAGATGTGACAAATCTCCAACAATATATGAACATGTTCTTATCCATACAAACGTAAGCCACATTTTCGTCAAGAAATGGACCATAACCATTTGTACATTCTCCACAAGTTTTTATTAGAAACTTATTGTCATCCTTTGACATTATCAAATTTATTTGACCCACCTCAACATCACTTTAAAAGTACTAAATGTACTACCACTTTGTATTTCTTTATTTTGATGGAGGATTTACAAAACTTTAAAATTGGATTGCATCAACCCAATGTGCCCAATAACCTTTCATACTGCTTTGATGGCCAAAAATTATCTTCACATTTGAAGAACCATCTTAAGAACCCATAATGTTATTTCTTTTATTTACCACATTGATGACCATTAATATTGTACCATACTCATATTCATACATTTAACCATTTGTCATTTTCACACACATTATGTCCTGCTACCACATTCACATAAGATAATGAAGCAAATCAATTGAGCAGATTTCATGATTTTTATCAAGAGTATATCAATTTTCTCAGTCATCATTATATCATCAAATAGTGCATTGAGACTCAAACTCAATGTCTTACCCATATAAAGATATTTTAGGCCATAATTTGATGGGATTCAAACCCAATACCTTATCCTCTTGGTGCGATGAAACTTGAATCTATCGTCTTATCCTCAATCAATAATATAATAGGTCACCCAATTTTATGTACTAATAAATCATAATAATGGTACAATACGTCAACCAATGGTATAATATGCCCACCTTAATATGTTAAATACCAATTTCAACATTAATAAAATGATACCAGAAACTCAAAAGTGGGAAAAATTAAAGTATCAAAGTGATAATTTTTTTTTCAATAATTCAACAAGAATTTTTTTTTTTTTAACAGACATATTCAAGAGAGGAAAACAATTTGAATAGTTTTAAAGTTATGCTTTTGGCCTTCTCAAAGTGAAGACGAAAATGTTCAAATAAGTAATAAAAAGAGTGAATAGCTTGACTCAACTAGATGATCTATTTATTAGAATAATGATGTAATAGTTTATGTACCTAATGTCATGAAAGATTACCTGTTCATCTATCTTAGTTGGTTAGAGACTCGTTCTGATAACGTGTTGTAAAACTTAAGAACAAAAGAACAATATAACGATGAAGACAAGAAGAATACAAGACAAGATAAACAATATAAGATAACTTTCTTTCTTTCAAGTGTTCACCAAATCGTCAATTGTATACAATATGAACCCTTATACCTCTATTTATAGTGTATAATAGAGGCATACAAAAAGTTAGTCATAAACATGAATATAATGGGGGAGGTTATGGAAGTGAAAGGTTACAAGAATAATGGTTATAAAGGTGGAGGTTATGGAGGTTATGGTTATCTTTATAATGGAGGAAAGTAATGGAGTTAATGGGTGAGAGTAACTTCTAGGGTAGTGGACATCCACACTATAATATTTTATAACAAATATGATTTAGAAATATGAGAATTAAAGATCTAAGGTATGTATTTTGGAGTATTTAATATAGCACATAACTTTAAAAAAAAAAAAAAAAGTCACAAAAATGAGAAAAAAGATAAATGAGTTTTTTTTATCATAAAAATGTGACACATCACTTTGTCTATATCTAACTATAATATATATTAGATATAGACATAGATTTATGATTGTGAATATTTTAATTAAATATTTTGTGAATATTTTAAATAAATGTTTTCGTGAATATTTTGAATAAAAAATATTTAAAATTTTGAAAAAAAAAGATAAATAGGGATCCTGGCCAAAGAAGCAAGTCACATCATCTTGTTCACATCCAACTTTATATATATATATATATATATAGATATATAGATAGATTTGTCCTTATTCCTAATGGGTGTGTGCCATAATTTGTAGACGATAAAATTTGCATCGAGAAAATAATAATCAAGAACGGAAAAATATCGAAACAATGGTATTTATTATTTCAGAGTGTGAGTGTTACAATCTCTATAATTCCTCTGAAATTGCCCTTTAAAATATAAATTCAAGGGCTGTTGAGCTTGATCTTGAATTTTTCTTAAACTTTATCTTGGAATAAAGGGCTTTAAAGCTTATTCTTGAATCTTCGATGAACTTGAAGTTTGAACTTTATCTTGATCTTGAATTTTACTTGAATTCAAGGGCTTCTAGCTTGTTTTTGAATCCAATGATCTTGATCATGATCGTTCTTGGACTTGAATGCTTGAATTCTTAAACTTGTAGCTTATAGAGAATTTTATGGCGTTTATACCACGAGTTTTCTCTAGCTTCTTTAGAATTTTCAGTCCCTTTTCTGAATTATGAGGACCCCTATTAATAGTTTTAGAATAGAGAAGTTGTGATTGGAACAAGATTTCCTTCGACCAATCAGATTTAAGTGACATGACATATGGGCTTTATGGAGCAGACTTGTCATTTTTGACACATGTCATGATCCTATTGACTTCTTGTTTGACTTGGAATGTGATGAGTCCACAATTTAGACTCACTTAGGGCTTTATTTTAATAGATTTAGTGTCGTCAAATGCATATTTTGTGCCAATAACTAATGTAACTCCTTGATTTTCAAGTATTTGGATTGAGGAACAAAGCATGAACACTAATGAGTAAAAAGGAACAAGGCAGCTGAAAGAAAGAAAAAAAGAAGTCCTGAGGATCGCCTAAACCATTGGATGAGTCACTGAATGGCCATGGTCTCACCTAATGTTCTAGTGTGCCAAGCCTTGAAGAAGAAAATCAAGTCGGTGATAGAAAAGAGCAGTCGGCGAGTTGCCAAACGGTTCCGCAATGTAGTGCTATATCGCTCAAAGTTACATAACTAGAAGTTGTTGAAGGCCAAAGCAAAAATGCGATGAAACTGGCCAAAGGGTGGATCACCGATTGGATCGACGATCCTGACTTATTGCGCTGAATGGTCCTTCACAGCACATTATTGGCGACTATAAATATATGTTTGAATTTTTAGTGTAGTATCAGATTTTTAACTAGTTTTCATTATTGTTCAGTTTTCAAGTTGGAGAGCTTAGAACTGAGTTTGGGGACAATATTTCTTAGCTTTAAGAAGATTTCCATTTCTGAGAAATTGAAAGTGGGTGTTGAAGATTCTTCATCTTAGACCTTTGTAAAGATTAAATTAATCTTATCCAATTGATGGAAACACAATTTGGTAACGATTTCTATCTTTTTATGACGTCTAACAAAACCTCCATTTCTTCGAGTGTGATTATGTGATTATAGGTTGATTTAGCTACTAGGTATTGCTAATTGATAGAGTAAATGCTGTTTAAAAGTGCTTTCATTCAGTAATTGAGGTTTAATCTACAGGGTTGTAGTTGCAAATGCAACTCTACCTTCGTGTTTTTGGCTTGCTCGAGGGAGAGGCTTTAAAACCAAGATTACTTATTTGATGGTATGTGGGTATTGGGTTCTCACGAGTTCAGTTCGAGAGAGTATTGTGTGAGGGCTTTTGATTACTTTTGTTGAGCTTAAACTTGCATTTGAAGCAAGTATTGTGAACTTGAGAGTCTTTGATAATGGTGAGTCACAACTTGAATCTTTGAGTGCCCAATTGATCCTTGCATGAGTAAGTTGAGTCTTTTTGTGTGCATTCATGATTAAATCTTCAGTAGCACTGTTGGAGACATCCTTTTTGAACTGCTGAAATTGAGTTTTACTTGAGGACAAGCACGATTTGGACTCATTTAGGGCTTTATTTTAATATATTTAGTGTCCTCAAATTCATATTTTGTGGCAATAACTGATGTAAATCCTTGATTTTCAGGTATTTGGATTGAGGAATAGAGCACGGATGCTAATGAGCAAAAAGGAACAAGGCAGCTCAAAGAATGAAGAAAAGAAGGCCTGAGGATCGTCCTAAACCATTGGGCAAGTCGCTGAATGGCGATGGACTCACCAAATGTTCCAGTGTGCCAAGCCCTAAAGGATAAAATCAAGTCGGCGATCAAAAGGAGTAGTCGACGAGTCGCCGAACGGTTCAAAGCTGCAATGCTATATTGCCCACATTCATAGAACTTGAAGTTGCTGAAAGCCAAAGCAAAAAGGCGATGGAACTGACCAAATGGCGGATGGGCGAGTGGATCGGCGATCCCAAATTATTGCACCGAATAGTTCTTCGCAACATATTTTTGGCGACTATAAATACATGTTTGAATTTTTAGTTTAGTATCAAATTTTATCTAGTATTCATTATTGTTCAGTTTTCAAGTTAGAGAGCTTAGAACTGAGTTTGGAGACAATATTTCCTTAGCGTTGAACAATTCCATTTCTGAGAAATTGGAAGTGGGTGTTGAAGATTCTTCAAATTAGACCTTTGTAAAGACGAAATTAATCTTACCTAGTTAATGAGAACACAATTTGGTAATGATTTCTGTCTTTTTATGATGTCTCGCTAAAACTCCAATTCTTGGGGTGTGATTATGGGTTGATTTAGCTGCTGGGTATTATTAATTAATAGTGTAAATGGTGTTGAAAAGGTCTTTCATTCAGTAATTGTGGCTTAATATAAAGGGTTGTATTTGCAAATGCAACTATACCTTCGTGTTTTTGGCTTGCTCAAGAGACAGGTTTTAAAACAAATATTACTGATTTGATGGTTTGTGGCTATTGGGTTCTCATGAGTTCTGCTCGAGAGAGTGAATCCTAAACACTTTTCCACACATTTAGCTCGAGAGAGTGAATGGACTAAAGCGTAGGCTGTTCTTAATTGCTGCTTAATGGTGTTCGAGAGAAACCAATTTGATTCAGGGTAAATTGTTCAAGAGAAAGTTTATCCCCACTAAAGTCTAGCTTATTCACTAATTTATAGCTATTCACTATTGATTGCAATCACCCATTTGTCAACCTTAGCCCATAATCCAATCACATCCCAAGAACTTGTCTCTATACTTTTTATTTTCGTGTTATTTGCTACTATAGTTGATAATTGAAACCAAAACCCCCTGTTATTTGACACTTGTGTCACCCCAAACTTGAGCCATGCTTTTATTTGTAAATGGTTTTACCTATGATTGACTTGAATACATTCATGCTTTTCTATTGATTCTTAAATACGTACCACTCCCTGTGGGATTCGACCCCAACTCACTTAGTTGGGTTATATTACTGATTAATGATAGTTGGAACTTAGTATTGGATGAAGTGTCCTGATACGTGAAATCAAACTGGCACCGCTTGGGGTGACTTGTGAGCACAAATAAAAATGATGAAGAAAAGGAACGAAAGTGTTGTTAACACCACATTTTATGAGGATTAAAGCAATTGAGCCTAAATGACTATTCCTTTGCACTCAGCCCCATTACAAACCTTGAAAAGACCTTTTTGATCTTGAGTGAGCTGAAACAAATGTTGGTTGGAAAAGAAGGGCAAACCTATGGGTGAAATCATGCAATGTGTTCATCTTTGTGAGTGTGAGTGTTGCATTTGATTCCGGAGCTTTAAATTGTTGAACCATTGTGAGTGAGTATGGAATCATTCTTTGTGTGAGGGCTTTTGATTACTTTTGTTGAGCTTAAACTTGCATTTGAAGCAAGTATTGTGAACATGAGAGTCTTTGATAATGGTGAGTCACAACTTGAATCTTTGAGTGCCCAATTGATCCTTGCATGAGTAAGTTGAGTCTTTTTGTGTGCATTCATGATTAAATCTTCAGTAGAACTGTTGGAGACATCCTTTTTGAACTGCTGAAATTGAGTTTTACTTGAGGACAAGCACGATTTGGAGTCATTTAGGGCTTTATTTTAATATATTTAGTGTCCTCAAATTCATATTTTGTGGCAATAACTGATGTAAATCCTTGATTTTCAGGTATTTGGATTGAGGAATAGAGCACGGATGCTAATGAGCAAAAAGGAACAAGGCAGCTCAAAGAATGAAGAAAAGAAGGCCTGAGGATCGCCCTAAACCATTGGGCAAGTCGCTGAATGGCGATGGTCTCACCTAATGTTCCAGTGTGCCAAGCCCTAAAGGATAAAATCAAGTCGGCGATAAAAAGGAGTAGTCGGCGAGTCGCCGAACGGTTCGAAGATGCAGTGCTATATCGCCCACATTTATAGAACTTGAAGTTGCTGAAGGCCAAAGGAAAAAGGCGATGGAACTGAACAAATGGCGGATGGCCGAGTGGATCGGCGATCCCGAATTATTGCACCGAATGGTTCTTCGCAACATATTTTTGGCGACTATAAATACATGTTTGAATTTTTAGTTTAGTATCAAATTTTATCTAGTTTTCATTATTGTTCAGTTTTCAAGTTAGAGAGCTTAGAACTGAGTTTGGAGACAATATTTCCTTAGCGTTGAACATTTCCATTTCTGAGAAATTGGAAGTGGGTGTTGAAGATTCTTCAACTTAGACCTTTGTAAAGACGAAATTAATCTTACCCAGTTGATGGGAACACAATTTGGTAAAGATTTCTGTCTTTTTATGATATTTAGCTAAAACTCCAATTCTTGGGGTGTGATTATGGGTTGATTTAGCTGCTGGGTATTGTTAATTAATAGTGTAAATGGTGTTTAAAAGGTCTTTCATTCAGTAATTGTGGCTTAATATAAAGGGTTGTAGTTGCAAATGCAACTATACCTTCGTGTTTTTGGCTTGCTCAAGAGAGAGGTTTTAAAACCAATATTACTGATTTGATGGTCTGTGCTATTCGGTTCTCATGAGTTCAGCTCGAGAGAGTGAATCCTAAACACTTTTCCACACATTTAGCTCGAGAGAGTGAATGGACTAAAGCGTAGGCTGTTCTTAATTGCTGCTTAATGGTGTTCGAGAGAAACCAATTTGATTCAGGGTAAATTGTTCAAGAGAAAGTTTATCCCCACTAAAGTCTAGCTTATTCACTAATTTATAGCTATTCACTATTGATTGCAATCACCCATTTGTCAACCTTAGCCCATAATCCAATCATATCCCAAGAACTCGTCTCTATACTTTTTATTTTCGTGTTATTTGCTACTATAGTTGATAATTGAAACCAAAACCCCCTGTTATTTGACACTTGTGTCACCCCAAACTTGAGCCATGCTTTTATTTGTAAATGGTTTTACCTATGATTGACTTGAATACATTCATGCTTTTCTATTGATTCTTAAATACGTACCACTCCCTGTGGGATTCGACCCCAACTCACTTAGTTGGGTTATATTACTGATTAATGATAGTTGGAACTTAGTAATGGATGAAGTGTCCTGATACGTGAAATCAAAATGGCACCATTGCTAGGGATTGGTGTTACTTGAGAATTCTTAGTTAAGTAGAATTTTGTTCTTGTTAGTCATAGTTTTACTTACATAATTTTTGTTTTGTTTTGCTTGTGTGTGTGTTGAAATAGGAAGTATGAGTGTGAACGGTGGCAATGGCAGCCAAGTAGGCCATCAAGATGACATTGGAAACCTCTACTATGTTAACAAGCTTAATGCTAATGACCATCTCATGGGTGGTATTGGTGCTATTTGCTTGCCTTCGGCCGAAGGGAATGCGGTGTTCCACATCACAAGTACTATGTTACAGCTCTTGCAATTGAAGGGCTTGTTCTGTGGTTTGGCTCATGGGGATCCCCATGAGCATATTAGAAACTTTATGGATGTATGCGGACCGTTCTCCTTGAAGAACATCTCCCAAGAGTCGGTCAAGTTGAGGTTGCTCCCGTTCTCTTTGATGGGAGAGGCATGTAAGTGGTTGGCTGAATTACCACGTGAACCAATCACTTATTGGGAGGAGTTGGTCACCGCATTTCAAGTGGGCTTTTTCCCTTCTTTGAAGATGATGACTCTTCGAACAACATTTAGAGCTTCAAAGTGTCTAGAAGAGGAGCCAATTCATGAAACTTGGCTGCAATTCAAAAAGTTGGTGCTTCAATGCCCAACTCATGGCTTGCCTGATAACGTGTTGCTGTAGTATTTTTACCGGAGACTTGAATAGGTAAATAAGGGTGTTGCGGACCAACTTTCTCATGGAGGTTTGATGCAACCACCTTATGTGATAGCAGCTCAGCTCTTAGATGGTATGACTACCATAAACCGGGCGTGGTATACCTGTGAAGACCAGGTCTCCCCTCACACATTTAAACTAACCAAAGAGCAGATGGAGAAAGACCAAGAGAGGGACCAAAACATGGCCAAGATCGTGACACAACTTGACATTTTGTCTAAAAATGTCATGGGAACTGGTGCTCGAGGTGTCAATGCCGTGGGTGTCGGGTGTGCTAATTCTAAGGAGGCAAAGTTTGAGGCTTTCTATAACGATGAGGTGAATTTCCTAGCTAACCAAGGTGGTGGTTATCGTTCAAACTACCCGAGGTAGGGTAGTAACCAAGGTTGGAATAGAAATGAAGGTTGGAAAGATCGAGAATGGAGGGATTGGAATCCCTATTGGAAGGATGGGGAGAAGGATAGGTATGTGCCTCCCACGAGCACCAAAAGCCAAAGGATTCGGAAGGTGGCTAATCTGAGGATATGCTTTCTCATATACTCAACAAGGTTAAGGGGTTGGACAAGATTTTGAAATAAATGAAAGAAGATGTGTGGACCCTTATCGAAATGGTTACCTCCCATTCAGTATTGATTAGGCAGTTGGAGACCTAAATGGGTCATATCTCGTCTCATTTGAACCCAAGACAGTAAGGGAGTTTGCCTAGTGACACTATGGCTAACCCCAAGAATGAGGTTTGAGTGTGGACTTGTGTCGTTCCATGACGTTAACTAAGGCTCTGCTTGGGAGGCAACCCAAGTTTTATTTTCTTTCTTTTTAAGTTTGAAATAATGGTGTGTTGATTGTGCAGATCAAAGTGTGGAAAGTTTTTGAAAAGTGCAAGTTGGCGAGCTAAAGGTCCAGTCGGTGCATCGCCGAAAAGGTCGACAAGCCCAACCTAGACTGCCGTTGGACTTAAGACAATTTTAAATTGGAGTTTGTAAAACTCGGCGAGCCTAGGAGCAACTTGGCGAATCACCGACCTTGTCGGAGATCACGATCTAGTCCGCCGTTTGGATTCCCACATTAACTGGAGGTCCTGTAAAACTCGGCGAGGTAAATGCCTACTCGGCGTGTCACCAAGCGGGTCGCGAGTACGACTAATATCACCGAATGGACGAGAACTGGACGGTTTTTAAAAGGTCAAAGGTTTAAACTTCTAACACTTTCACTTTCCCTCACTTTTGAACTTCCTAAATTCACACCCGTACTTTAGTTCCCTATATTTTGGCATATCTACCTTGTTTTAGTCGTTGGAATTGTGTTTGGAGTGGATTACAATGCCACCTAGCGTTTCAATATCATTTTAATTGGCATCAAAGGTTGGTTTTCTGAACCCGAGTTTACCTGTAGCATTTTAAACTCATTTACAATGATCTTATCTTATTGACATGTGCTGGACCTTTCTGATCTTAATTGTTTATGTGTGTGCCTATGTTAATTTGATAAGCTTGCCCGTAATGTTTTTAATGTTGAATTCTCGTAATTTGTGCCTTAAAATTGGTTAAAATTTGTGGGGTTGTGCTTGCATGCTGTTGGGTCTAGTCTGCTGAAATCTAAGTAACTCGTAGTTGTGCCAAATGACGTAATTTGCCCAATGATAGAGCGGGTGACATCATTCTTAAGGGCAAAAATGGTCAAATGGCCAAATTTGACGAAATTGGGAGAAGTCTGAGTATCCCGGGGTAATGGGTGTAATGGGTCTTGATTTAATTTGATGGGTGCATGCTTTGATTTTGTTTTTGGGGGTTGCGGGGTTGAATTTGAGAAGTTGGATTGAAAGTAGGCACGTTGGGTCTTTTGGCGAGCTGGGTCAAGCGCGCCGAACCACTCGACAGTTTGCCGAAGTTCCCCATCTCGCCTTTAACTTCATACTAAATGAGTAGTTGGATTCTATAACTTTCGGCAAGAAACCTAAGGTCACCGAAAGCATTCGGCGACTTACCAAAAGTCCTTGTTAATCGCCCTTTGTCTACACCCCTGATTTTAATTGCACTGTAACTTTTAGCGGGCTAATCATTGCTTGCCGAATGTTGTCGGTGATTCGCTAAAAGGCCTTCCCATCGCTGACATGCCAAATTTTTCTGAGAATTTTGAGCCAATCCTTTCGGCGAGCCCGATCTAGCTTGCCAAAGTGATTCGGCGACTCATCGACCGTTTTGGCAAGTTTATCTGCTACTATTTTTCTGTACTTTTAATTGAAATATTTTTAATATTTGTTGATATTTTTGCAGATAGGGTAAGGACAAACATTGACATGCCACCCCGGAAAAGAGCACAGGGTATCACAATCAATGAAGGGGGATCAAATCCTCCCAAGAAGGGAAGGCAAGAGCTCCTAGTAGGAGACAAAGTCAAGGGCAAGAGGACCACATCTGAGAGTGTGACTACTGACTCCCAGGAGGCTTTATCTGAATCTGAGGACAACCAGCCTTTGCAGTCCCGGCGGGATGAGATCAGGGCTAGATCTCACCCCGACTCAGTTAGAGTCCCATCAACTTCCACCCCATAAGACTCAGTGCTAGCTCCAACACCTCCTATAGCTCCTGTGCCACCAGTCGTCCCTCTTCCCAGGCTTCTAAATAGGTTAAAGGGTGATGGATTGCGAACCATGCTAGAGGCGAAGTTGCTATCGATAGCTGGGCTAGAGGGTAGATACTCCAGTGTGAGGGAGATACTACAGTAGCATAGGTTTAGGATTTTCACCAGGCTCCGAGGCCCCTATGTTCCTTCATGGGTCTGGGAAATCTATGATGCATATGCTGACTTGGTGTCGAAGAATAAGAAGAAGGTCAGCGAGTTTAGACTGGTTAAGTCGGTCATGCTTCGAGTTGTGGAAGTTAGGTACTGCAGCGATATCATAAACATTGTTCTTGAGAGAGCCACTGGGTGTGAGCACTATTATGAGGACTTGGTGAAAACCCAGTCCCTGGATGACTTGAAGGGTTGGCTTGCCCCTCTTCTCTCAGATGTCACCCCAAAGTAGATGGATACAGGAGTCCAGATCGAGAAGAAAGATTTAAATGTAGCTGCTTGATACTGGATTGGATTCATCAGCAGCTCCATTATGCCTTCACAGAACAAATCCATCCTCCGGCAGGCGAAGGCATCTTGCTTAAGGTCTATCTTAACGAAAAGGTGGCTCAACTTGGGCTCATTACTAAGCAGGAGATGACCATGAGGGCCAAGCAGAGGCAGACTTCTCTACCATTTTCGGTACTAATCACGGAGTTGTGCCGGCGTGCTGGAGTTCCAAGGGATCTGACTAGAGCTATTGAGGTCACCTCGTCTTACTCCACTTAAATCTGGCGCATTGAGGATGAGTACACTTGAGAGGAGGCTGACAGGAGGAGGGCATCTTCGGTGGATAAATCCTCAGAGGTGGACATCAATTCTATACATGCAGAGGCATCTGTGCCTACTCCGGCCTCCGGGCCTTCAGGTACATCTACTCCTTTTTCCTCTTCACAGGCCCCAGGTGCCTCGACAGCTGCCCAACCCACTAGGATCACTCAGGCTATGCTCCTGAAAATGGGGCACCTGGCTCATTCAGCTGATGTGAGGGAGACCAGACTTGAGAAATCCATCCCATGGAAGATCGAGAGTGCTATCATTGCTGCACTGACCCTACTCCAGACTTCCATTGATACTCTCACCATGAGATTTGAGGCTTGTGAGAGTAGACAGAGGGAGACCTACGAGGGTACGACTTTAAAAGTCGAAGTAGAAGATTTGAGGAAGGACGTAGACTATCTCAAGTCTACTGACTTCACTTCACTACTAGAGGCTGCAGATGATTTGGACACTACTGAGACTTTAGAGATTCCTCCAGCTACCACTGGAGATGTACGTAGGGATGATGCAGCAGTCGATGAGTCGGATGCAGAGACCGATAAGAAGCAGATAGAGGTGCATGATGCTGCAGTTTATGATGATTTGGCTTACTTGGAGGATATGATGTTTGTGACTGCATGCAAGACTTCTTTGAGAGACACCACCACGGGTGGGTCCAGTGGAGCGGGTACTTCTGAGTCAACTCTGAGCATGGATGCCTAGATTTCGAGCACTACACCGGGCACTGATGCCCATACATATGGAGTGACTGAGTAGATAGGATCCCTTCTTTGCCTCCCTCTCTGCCTTAATTTTTGACTTTTCGATATTGTTTTGCTTGCATTTGAGGACAAATGATTTTTATTTGTGATGGGGTGAGGCCCACCTTTTGTGACCTTTTGTGATTATGTTTTTTGTATATATTTGGGTTTTTGAGCTAAAATTGTGTTTTGCACTGTTTTGTGGATGATTGAGCTTGTGGCTCCTTGTTTTTAATTGTAAATGATTTTTGGACCCTTCCAAAAAAATTGTGCCACCTCTTGTTTATGTTTGAATGTGGCTGTTCTCTTGCAAATTTATGTATCGGTCTTGATCAATACCGATGAATTGAATAGTGCTCATAATCGAACAAAAATGAATGTGTGGCTACAATGAGGCCATATGAAGTTGCATAGACAATATGTGAACTTTTTGCATCTCGTTGTGACTAGCCAAGTATCAAATTGAGTCTCTTGTGATGAACATTGCACACTAGCGAAAGTGTGGAGTCTTGTTTGACATTAGTGTCAATGCCTTGTGTGATAAGCTTACTATGAACCATGTGTGATGACACCTAGAATTTGCCCCGTTGGTCCAGTTGACTAAGTGATGCAATCTCTTGATATGATCTTAGGAAACTTTGAAGAGTGTTAAACAATTTGACATTATACCTCTTTTTGTGGCCTACCTTGTGAGTGTGTGAACCCCGCTTGAAGACCCTTTGAGCCTTAACCTTTTGTTGGAAGAAACTTGATGAAATAGTGACCTTTCTTGATCCATTACCCATAATCCTCATGATTTGTGGTTTGTGTGAATAACCAACTTAGGCCAAAAGCCTATGTTGGGGGTATGGTGAAAAGAGAAGGTAAATCAAGAAGTGCAACAAAGTCCCCTTTGACCCATGGTTTGAGAAAAATGGAACCCCTCCATATAAAAAAAAGACAGAAAAATAAGAAAAGAATGAAAAAGAAAAAGAACGAAAAAGTTGTGGAATAAAGTTGTGAAAGTGCAAAGAAAATGGGGTATCCAATAGTCCATGGAAGATGAAAAATGGAAAGAAAGTGTTGTTCACACCACATTTCATGAGGATTGCAACCATTGAGCCTAAATGACCATACCCTTGCACTCAGCCCCGTTACAAGCCATGAAAATACCTTTTTGATCTTGAGTGAGCTGAAACAATTGTTGGTTAGAAAATAAGGGCAAACCTATGGGTGAAATCATGCATTGTGTTCATCTTTGTGAGTGTGAGTGTTGCATTTGATTCCGGAGCTTTAAATTGTTGAACCATTGTGAGTAAGTATGGAATCATTCTTTGTGGGGGGGCATTTGATAACTTTTGTTGAGCTTGAACTTGCATTTGAAGCAAGTAATGTGAACTTGAGAGTTTTTGATAATGGTGAGTCGCAACTTGAATATTTGAGTGCACAATTGATCTTTGCATGAGTAAGTTGAGTCTTTTTGTGTGCATTCATAATTGAATCTTGTGTAGCACTGTTGGATACATCCTTTTTGAACTGCTGAACTTGAGTTTTACTTGAGGACAAACAAAAGTTTAAGTTGGGGGTATTGATGAGTCCACGATTTTGACTCATTTAGGGCTTTATTTTAATAGCTTTAGTGTCCTCAAATTCATATTTTGTGCCAATAACTGATGTAAATCCTTGATTTTCAGGTATTTGAATTGAGGAACAAAGCATGGACACTAATGAGCAAAAAGGAACAAGGCAGCCGAAAGAACAAAAAAAAAGGCCTGAGGATCGCCTAAACCATTGGGCGAGTCGCCGAATGGCCATGGTCTCGCCTAATGTTCCAGTGTGCCAATCCCTGAAGGAGAAGATCAAGTCGGTGATAGAAAGGACCAGTCGGCGAGTCACCGAACGGGTCCACGATGTAGTGCTATATCACCCAAAGTTATAGAATTTGAAGTTGCTGAAGGCCAAAGCAAAAAGGCGATGGAACTGATCAAAGGGCGGATCGCCGAGTGGATCTGTGGTCCCGACTTATTGCGCCGAATGGTCCTTTGCAACACATTTTTTGTGACTACAAATACATGTTTGAATTTTTAGTTTAGTATCACATTTTTATCAAGTTTTCATTAATGTTCAGTTTTCAACTTCGGAAGCTTAGAACTGAGTTTGGAGACAATATTTCCGTAGCTTTGAAGATTTGAAGATTTCCATTTCTGAGAAATTGGAAATGGGTTTTGAAGATTCTTTATCTTAGACCTTTGTAAAGACGAAATTAATCTGACCCAGTTGATGGAAACACAATTTGGTAACGATTTCTACCTTTTTATGATGTCTAGCTAAAACCCCAATTCTTGGGGTGTGATTATGTGATTATGGGTTGATTTAGCTGCTGGGTATTGCTAATTAATAGTGTAAATACTGTTTAAAAGTAATTACATTCAGTAATTGTGGCTTAATTTAAAGGGTTGTAGTCGCAAATGCAACTCTACCTTTGTGTTTTTGGCTTGCTCGAGAGAGAGGTTTTAAACCAACATTACTTATTTGATGGTCTGTGGGTATTGGGTTGTCATGGTTTCAGCTCAAGAGAGTGAATCCTAAACCCTTTTCCACACATTTAGCTCGAGAGAGTGAATGGACTAAAGCTTAGGCTGTTCTTAATTGCTGCATATTAGTGTTAGAGAGAAACCAATTTGATTCAGGGTAAATTGTTCGAGAAAAGGTTTATCCCCACTAAAGTCTAGCTTATTCACTGGTTTACAACTATTCACTATTGATTGCAATCACCCATTTGTCTACCTTAGCCCATAATCCAATCACATCCCAAGAACCCATCTCTATACTTGTTATTTTCGTGTTATTTGCTACTATAGTTGATAATTGAAACCAAACCCCCTGTTATTTGACACTTGTGTCACCCTAAACTTGAGCCATGCTTTTATTCGTAAATTTTTTTACCTATGATTGACTTGAATACATTCATATTTTTCTATTCATTCTCAAATACGTACCACTCCCTGTGGGATTCCACCCGAACTCACTTAGTTGGGTTATATTATTGACTAACGATCGTTGACACTTAGTATTGGATGAAGTGTCCTGGTACGTGAAATCAGCATGCCACGTTATTTTTAACGTGGCACTAAAATACGCCTCTAGAATGAGATGAAATTGGGCTTAGCAAATTGGGCTCATCTATTGTAGCCCAAATCAATTAATTTGGACTAATTAAATTCATATTCATTGGATTTAAATAATTCACCCAATTATATTATTGCATAATATTTATTTGGACTAATATATTCATGAATTTAATATAATCCGAATCATTTTATAAATTTATATTTAATAAATTTTGAATGATTACAATTTGTATACATTGAAATTTTGTGGGACTCTACAAGACGTGTTCAATTCGAACTGTGTTCAATTTCAATTAGAATTCTTGGAGGTTACTGAACCCTAAACCATAGTTTATGCCTATATAAAGGGTACTAAATTCCCTTAAAAGGCATCTTGAATATTCCACAAAATCAAGGAATATTCATATAGAGGTCAAATCTAAATCATCGTAATTCAAGAAATACGCCACTAACAGCTCTCGAATCATGGATAAATCTTAGGAGAGTAGAATCAATGAAGGAACAGAATTGTACCCACACAATTAGCAATAAAATATTGATGTTTCTTCAGATTTTATTTGTGTGGTTGATTTATTTCCATATTTTTTTAAATTTGTTGCAAACTAATTGGCACGCCCAGTGGGACAATCTCTACCTCTCATATCAACTTTTCAAGCATCAAAGAATATCGAGATTACTTCCATGAAGAACAACTGTCAATCAAATGCCTCTAAGGCCACTAGCTCTAAATTCTCTACTGACGTTGAAGGAATTCTTGATGTTACCTTTAGAAGTTTCGAAGGTGTTACGAGGAACAAGGCTGCTACGCTAGGACAACAAACACTTCAAGTGTCGTTCACGTTAACTCCAGTTTTTGGGTCTACGATTCCAAAAAGATCAAGTTCCTCCACAAATTCTTCAGAAGGAGGAATCAGTGTTGCTAAAAAGATCAAGAAGACCTTACTCTACTTGAACAATCTGGTTCCAAGAACTCTACCACAAGGGAGAACTATGATTCAACCACTTAATTATCTCCACATGCATTGCATAACATGAGTCCGCTGAAGATTAACTTATGCGATAATCCATGCTACTCTCCTACATCTCCAATGATCATGTAAATAATGGTGACTGTTGCTTCTTCCTCGTATGAACAACTCACAGATCTGACAAAGTTGGTTGAAGGATTGACAAAGCATGTACAACACCAAAAGTCTCGAATTGATAAGTTGATGGATAGGATGGAAGGACCTTTAGCTAGAGAAGCAAGCCATGTGCCTGTAAAGGGTTTTGAAGTTCAAAATATCGGAGATCCTGCGAAGAAAGCACCACTTGTTAATGAGATGCAATTTCTTTTAAAGGAATGATCCCACTTGATCGCTTGAAGGAGCTTATTGAAGGAACAATCAAAGATAAGTATGAAGTCTCCACCAAGTCTTCTCATATGTATGCAAAGACATACACCGTAAGAATTGATAACTTTAAAAATGTTTGCTGGTTATCAACCTCCCAAATTTCAACAATTTGAGGGTAAAGGAAATCTGAAGCAATATGTTGCACACTTTGTGGAGACATGTATTAATGTTGGAACATATGGAGACCATCTTGTCAAGCAATTTGTATGCTCTGTAAAAGGAAATGCCTTTGATTGGTACACGGATCTTGAGCCCAGTGCATTGTGATTAGGAGCAACTAGAGCACGAGTTTCTAAATCGCTTCTATAGCACGAGGTGTATGGTGAGAATGGTAGAACTCACAAACACTCACCAAAGAAAGGATGCAACAGTTATAAATTTCATAAATCGATGGAGGTAGTGAAGCTTCTGTAATAGAAATGTGTATCCAAGTAATGCACTGGGAGCTTATTTACATCTTACAAGGAATAAAACCAAAATTCTTCGAATATCTAGCCACTAGCGCTCATGATATGGAGTTGAACATGTCCTCTACTAGAAAAGATATGATGTTTTTTCCATGATCCTCGCAAAGGAAGAGACAAGTAGGAACCCAAGAGATGGAGTAAATTTGTGCCCAGAAATGACAACAAAGAATATGTGAATGTTAATGTACCGCCTGCAAAGTTCATTACGAACGAGGGCATGAACCAAAATATGAGAACGACTTTCCAAGCACGTTCAAATCAAAAGTCAACATTAATGGAGATGCAAGGAAAAAAATATCTCTTCTTGGATTCTGACGTTTCTGAGATTTTTGATGAGTTGTTCCAGTTAAAGCTCATTGACTTTCCAGAGAGGAAGCGACCTGATGAAGCTGAAAAACTGATAACCCAAATTATTGCTAGTATCACAGACTTGTGAGTCATCCTCTTGAAAAATGTTTCGTCTTTAAGGATAGAGTGATGCAATTGGTTAACGAAAAGAAAATTGTCCTTGATGATGAGAAGGCTAGTTCTAACCAGATATCTATCATATTTGGCTCGCTCTATTCGATCCAAATATATATCTCTGAAAAGCATGTAGAAGAGTCATTTGAGCAAGAAATTGATATAGATGGTGATGAAGGTTGGATTCTTTTGACTAGGCGAAGACGCAACAAGTCAAGCTTACGAAAAGAACCATCCGAGCAACCGATTAGAAGGAAAATGGTGAGGAAATTGGAGAAGCATAAATCAATCAAGCACCCAAAAAGGGAAAAGGTAGAAGTTCATCACTACCAAAAATCCCAACGTCTTGTGACTTTAGAGGAATTCTTACCAAGTTTGTTCTGCACAAAGTCTACTCAAGATAATGTCGAGGCATCATGTTTCCATCCTAATAAAGAAGAAACAATGAAAGTGCCTCCTACTAAAAAAGAAGGAACAATGAGTGAATCCTCACAAAAAGTGTATCCTAGTGACGAGGAAAAAGCAACAAGGGAAATCTCGTCAATAATGTCTCCTTCATCTTCTATAAAACCTATTGAAACTTTTTCCCAAGAATCACATGCATGTGATACAAAAATCACATTTACAGATAATGATCTTCTATTTAGTGAAACACTACAAAATCGTCCCTTGTATTTGGTAGGTCACGTGCTGGACTAGAAGATAAATAGAATCTTAATAGATGAAGGGCCTGGAGTCAACATTCTTCCTATCCACACATTGAAGTAACTCGGCATCACGACTGAAGAACTTAGTGAAAGGCGTTTGTTGATACAAGGATTTAATCAAGGGGGACAGAGGTCCATAGGCTCTATTAAATTAGAAATTCAAATGGAAGATTTTCGATCAAGTGCATGAATGTATGTGATCGATGCAAAGACTTCATATAATATATTACTTGGCAGGCCATGGGTACATGAGAATAGAATTGTCTAATCTTCTTACTGTCAATGTTTGTAAGTATCTTGAAGGCGAGATTGAAAGGAAGATAGTTGTAGATGATAATCCTTTCATCGAAGTAAAGACACACTTTGCCGATGAAAAATTATATTTGAGGAGTTATGTTGTTAAACAGGAAAAATCTAATGATGTTATATCAATCATGTGCGATAAGATCACAAGAAAAAGAATCATTGAGGCTGTCGCAATGGTAAAAGTTGACACGAAAGAACTTTGTCCCATTCTTCATGAAGGGAAGATCATGTATTTGAAGAAGAAGCTAACTTCTGGACTTCGCAATGTTCCAAAAGTGAATAATGAAGAAGGTCAATCATCTAACCTTCAAGAAAATGCATTCATAGGGCTAACTCTTCCTATCAGATGGATCGATACAATAAACTTGTCTTCGAAGCTGCTAGGAAAGTCAATTGCTCAAAATCAAGTGCGAGATATGGCACTCCCTACAAAGCGCACACGAGAAATTTTTTATCTCAATGCTTACAAGTTATTTGTGAAGGCTGGATACAACCCTAATGAGCCATCAATGTTAGGGAAACTCCAATCAAAAGATACAACTAGGCAAGCACGTGAAGGCCTAGCCTATATCCAACTGCTGCCAATTTGCATTTCCATAAGAAGGGCAAGCAATACCCATATAACTTTTGAAGATGGTGTCACTACTCCCTACAAAAGCCTTCCGTATTTGATTGTCTTGGAGAAACAACTGCAAGAACTTCTGTGTTTGAGAGGTTAGGACCATTGAAGAAGAAGAATAACAAGAATTCGAGAAGTTATCTGAAAGTGACAACGCTTGCTTCACCTATTATCCAAAATGATTTCAAAAGTTTGATTCCTTCTATAATAAGGCGACGAGTGGACTTGTGGTTTCATGTAAAGAGGAACTCAAGACAAATGCTCATAATGTAGTTTACACCAAGGAGTGTGAGGAACATGAAGAAAGTGTAGGCTCCTCATACCATCTTACGATCTAAAATGAAACACGATGTCTTGCCTAAAATGAAGATTGATGAAGAGTTGGAAGATATTGTCTGGTGTCATTATATATCACAATGATCCTCTAGAAGAGGAAGATATTGGAGATGCTCCACCAGAACTTGAAGAAGGAGTGAAGACCACAATAGATCCCTTAAAGGAAGTTAACCTTGGCACTAATGAAGACCCAAGGCCAACTCACTTGGGCGCCTTTTCTAGAAATTGATGAAGAAATTGCTTATATGAATATACTCAAAGAATATAGGGATGTCTTCTCTTGGAGTTATAAAGAAATGTCTGGCTTGAATCCTAAAGTAGTAGTCCATCAGTTGGCAGTCAAAAATGGTTCTCATCTTATTAAGCAAGACCAAAGACGTTTTAGGCCAGACTTGGTTCCATTGATAGAAAATGAAGTTAACAAACTCATTGAGACAAGCTTTATTAGTGAGGTCAAATATCCTACATGGATTTCAAGTATTTTTCATGTGAGGAAGAAGAATGGTCAAATTTGAGTTTGTGTCGACTTTAGAGATCTCAATAATGTATCCCCTAAAAATGAGTTAGCTCTTCCCATTCCGGAATTGATGATTGATACCACCACTGGTTATGAGGCAATGTTTTTTATGGATGGTTCTTTCAGCTATAATAAAATTTGCGTGGCTCCAAAATATTAAGAAGTCATTGCATTTTGCACACCTAAGAGTATTTATTTCTACAAAGTGATGTCATTTTGTTTAAAGAATGTTGGTGCCACATATCAAAGGTCTATGCAAAATATGTTTGATGACTTGCTTCATAAAAATGTTGAATGCTATGTTGATGACTTGGTGGTAAAGTCAAGAAAGAGGGGTGATCATTTGAAAGACTTAAGAATGGTTATTGAATTTCTCCGAAGATATCAACTAAGGATGAATCCATTGAAATGTTCCTTCGAAGTTACTCCTGGGAAGTTCCTTGGCTTCATTATAAGACATAGAGGAATTGAAATTGATCAAGCCAAAGCTGATGTCATTTCAAAGATGCCTGAGCTTTGAAATATTTATGAGTTAAAAAGTCTCCAAAGAAAACTAGCCTATTTGAGGAGGTTCATCTCAAATCTAGCAAGAAGATGTCAACCATTCTGTCATCTCATGAAGAATGGTGCCCTGTTTAATTAGGACCAAACATGTAGCGATGCCTTTATAAGTATCAAATCATTTCTAGCAAAACCTTTAGCTTTGGCAGCACATATACCTGGAAAGTCATTCATACTCTACATTAAGGCACAAGAAGGACTGTAGGAGCCCTCTTAGCTCAAGAGAATAGTGAATGAAAAGAAAATTCTCTTATTAATTAAGCAGAACAATGATGCCAAATGAGCTGAACTACTCGCCAATTGAAAAGTTGTGCTTGACACTAGTCTTCTCAATTCAAAAGATGAAGCATTATTTTCAAGCTCATGTTGTTCATCTTATTTCTAGAGAAAATCATATCAAGTGTGTTATGTTGAAACCTATGTTTATAGACCGACTAGCAAGATAGTATCTGCAATTCCAATAGTTTGATATCGTGTACATCCCACAGAAAGCGGTGAAGGGAAAAGCACAGGTTTCTTGGCAGACCATTCGATATAGATGATTGGGAGTTAACTGATGAGCTTCCTGATGAAGATGCAATAATTATTGAAATTTAACCGCCTTGGAAAATGTACATTGATGTGGCTGCACATCATGGCGGAGCTGGCGCTAGCGCTAGCGTGGTGTTCATCAATTCGCAAAAAGATATTCTACCATTCTCCTTTACTTTGAAGCAATGTTGCTCCAATAATGTTGCTGAATACCAACAGTTGATACTTAGATTTGAAATGACCGTTAACATGAAGCAATTATACTTACAAGCCTTTGGTGACTCTCAGTTAGTGATTAACCAACTCTTGGGATGTTATAAGGTGAAGAAGACTGAATTGTACCCTTATCATGATTATGCTCAAAATTTGATAGGATGGCTTGGAGATGTAACATTTTGATTTCACATATCAGGATAGTTCTTCCAATTCTAAGTTCCAATGATCGTTAGTTAGTAATATTGTCATGCTTCAAGTTTGGGTGAGGGAGATCGGCACTCGGTGCCTTAAATTTGATACCATCACATGACCGAGAGAACCACTCATTTGGAATACATACAAGGAAAATATGCAAAAGAAATTAAATGATGTCTTGACCAATGACTAGCATGAGAAGATACTTTTTTTTCCTTTATACATATAAAAGTCATAGGTGCAGATGCTATCTCAGTGGACCTAGAGGGTAGTATGGAGGACATAACACTAAATATATAAACCTTATTTGGACATAGTCTATGAAGCCTCTAACATATGACATGATCTGTAAATGTGTCGAGACAATGCCCCAACGTACCTTAAACCATCTATGTAAATCCTATAAACAAGACAAGATCTTAAATGGAATTGAGGCTCACTGTCTATAGTGAAAAACCTGAGAAGGATGCATGTCGAGCAACTTGCCATCTAAATGTATGTACCTGCAATATGAATGCAGTGCCCCACGACAAAATAAAAAGGAACATGAGTACATATTGAAATGTACTCGTATGTAAGGAAGATTGAATAGCAAGATAAGTACTGAAAATCCTATAAGAGAACACATGAAACATATTAGACTCGAAGCACTTAGGGACTGCAACCGTAGTATGAATCTATTGTAACAACTTATAACTATTTAAGCTTAAGTACCTCTTCTTGTCCACAAGTACATGTATCAAAACTGTATGAATTGACATAAACTGAGACACATAATTAAATACTCCTTTTGGGAATATCTCTATTTCATCATGATACTTTATCCTAACATATTTCTCACATAAACATAGAGGGAAAAATAGTTGTTGAACGAATAAACCATGTGGAGTTTATAACATACAAGCAGAGGAGCACAAAAGGGCATTTAATACATGGGTGAGTTAGTTATAAGAATATGTGACACATGAATAAGTGAGTTGTGATGATATGTAGCATTTGAGCAAGTGATGTATAAGACATGTGGTAGATATAAGTAAGTGAATTATAAGACACATATAAGCAAGTAAGTATATAAAGGATGTGGAACATAAGCAAGTGGGATTTGAAGCATGTGACATATAAACACGCGAGTTGCAAGGTATGTAATATATACAAATGAGCCATCATGGGCACATGACACATAAACAAGCAAGTTATGCCACGTAAGATATGAGAGAAGGGATATGTGAACAAGTAACTATGGAGACAGGTGACACATGAACAAGTAACTATGAGAATACATGACACATGAACAGGTAACTATGAGGTCATATAAATACATGATCATTCAAAGCAGTTGGAAACTAGGAAAAATCCTTAGAATCATCGTGCCTTGTTTTACCATTCTCACCACGTTAATCAATTACCTTTGGATTTGATTAGTAACACTTGGTAATATGATACATTATTATACTTAGATAAATATACATTTTACTCTTTTCTTGAATCTTTGTTTATTTATAATCTTTATAAGGCATGTCATACATATGACCAGTTGATCAGTAGTAGAAGAGGATAACCCATGCTATACATTTTAACCCCTGGGATGCGGTCCTCATTATTACATAAACTGGGATTGGCCCATGCTAGGCTTTCACCGCTGAGCGGCCACCCTTCTATACCAATTTTGCATCGACCCATGCTAGGCATTTTCCCCTAGGCTGCCACCCATGATTATAGAGATTACTTCACTTAGATTCTTTAATCTTTGAGATAGTTGTTTTGATATTCATAACTTTTTTGAGACTGTTCTTTTGATGATCATAACTCTTTTGAGATTGTTGTTTTGGTGGTCATAATCATTGTTGAGATTTGGAACTATGGACCAGTACTAGAAGAATTGTGAATATGCACTTGAGACAACAACATTAACATCAGTAGCAAATGTAACATTTGTATTATTTAGAGCTTAAAAGACACAATGAACATTTAAATATTTCTAATGGAAACATATGTGTATATCAAGTGAAGACATATAACTCCTCATACAATGAGGTAAGGAATCTCTCATTAAGAAGATGTAATAGCTAAATACTTAGTAGATTATATGAAATGAAATGGTACTTGAACATGGGAACTAATGATGCACATGGGCAGTTTCAAATCAGGGACAAGTGTATTCCAACTAACAACATATGAATTGTATAATGTGACCAGTAAATATTCGGTAAGGTAACATTATATACTAAATACAATGGGAGTGGTATCCAATGAAAGTAACATGTGATCATTTGAGTAAATGAAATATATGATCAAGTGGGCAATTGAAGCAATTAGGCAGTGTATGGAAAAAATGTGTATCAAACATATGAACACTCTTTACATGTGTAATCTAGTATCTTATTTATATAAGAGATACATGTGACAAGGGTTCATTCCTTAACAAAGAAAGATATTTTTAGCCTTCCATACCCTCTCTCCCATCCAGTACTATGTATTACTATGATTCAGCCTTTCCAAAACCTTAGCTAGGCAGCAAGCTCGCAAACTCTCTACTCAAGGGTGCCCTTTTCACACATTGAATTCTCACCATGTCTACATAATACATGACCTTCTCAGGAGGTATCCCGGCACTTCTCGGGCTTCAAAATACCTAAGACAGTAAGTAGACACATAATGGGCTCCAAGCATGCACAATCCTCAATTTAAATGGTGTATCACTACAGCCTTCACCTCTGCCCTTAAAATACTTCAGATGACTTTCTATTAACACCAACCGACACTACAAATGATAATATACAACATAAAAATAGATTACATTACAATAGGGTTCAATATACAATGAAATAGGCCATTACGATATTATCACAAACACCTAGCGGGCTTAAAACTCCACAATTTCAACACCCAATTGTCCCATACTTATAAACAACACTTTCACTAGCATGTAGGTATAAAGCATTGTCCTTTACCACCAATTAATGCAACCATATATATACCCAATACTACTCCAAGATTCACCATATGTAAGAAGCCGCAAACCATTGGACTCACTATTGCTGATCATTGTACCATGAGCCCTACCCATTAAACATACTTTGAACACCCATATAGTCTCATCTACAATAGTAGGAGGAGAAAGAATTATTACCTTAATTGGAGAGAAATTTCCAGCCCTCTTTTCTTGAATTCCAAAATGAAAACTTGGCTGCAATAGCTATTGATTACTTCTTTTTAACAATCTCTTTGATGTAAACCTTCAAATTTCTTGAAGCTAAGAGGAGAGGGTACTGTTTTGGGACCTTTTTGGTATGAAAACCTCATGAACGAATTGAGAGAGAGAGAGAGAGAGGAGAGACGTTCTTGGTTGTGGTTGAGAGAAAATTTCGAAGAGTTAAGTGAAAAATGAAAAAAAAAAGATCTAATATTTGACCTTAAAAGTCCTTCAACCGCCCTAGGCTGGTTAACCTTGAAGTATTCCTGAAACATTTGTCCAAAGTGAGTCCCTCTTTCACATGGTCTTCTTATGCAACCCTCCTTGACTTAAATACATATATAATATGGACTTCATTTATGTCCCACTTGTAGGATATTTCTCAAACCACGTATGTGGCTCTTAAGCTTTAGCACATCTAAGCAAGTAGGTGAAGCACATAGGTCAAGCTACTAGGTGAAACACATAGGTCAATCTACTAGGTGAAGCACATAGGTCAAGCTAGTAGGTGAAGCACACATGTCAGGCTAGTAGGTGAAGTACATAGGTCAAGCTAGTAGGTTACTTGATTCAATTCCTCATTTCTGCCCAAATCTAAACACTTTAACCTTAGCTTAATACATTATGTGTATATATTCTTGGACCCCTGATCCATAGGCTCGATCATAACCTTATTCTCCTAAGTCATAATAGGTTCGTTGATGCGAACTTGTTCGTACAAATAATGGGGGACATGGGGTGTTACACATCCCCCCGTTTGGCTCATTCGTCCTCGAATGTGTGTTGTAGCTAATAGTTCTTAGCTTTAGAACTGTTCAAATATTTTGGCAGAGTTTCCTTTGCAATACTATCTAAAACCGACAGCTAACTAGAAACACACATGTACAAGTCTCAAAAGGCATCACAATAAATGTACCATAAGTAAATAAGTAATAAAAATAAGGCTACTCTTATTCACTTAACATATCAGACAACCTTTAACAAGCAAAACTTACCTCACTTTTAATAACATTCTCAGTAACTATACTCAACTCTTCTCCTTTAACAAGGAACATTATCATATGTAGCACTTGACCTATGACACACTCAAACACTATTCTTATCTCCTTAGTATCTAACAGAATTCTTCCAATTAAAACTTACTAGCATAGTGCTATGCTTATGTCTAACCAATCAATCATCATCCGACCTTAATTCTCCTTAGCCTTGTAGATTAGTCATATTAGAGTGTATAAACCTTTCCCTTTCTAGCCCATTATTTTCAACTGTCTAGTATTAACTTCATAGACTAACTGACTTGAACCTCTAAAAGGTCATTCTTACCTCTTTTCAAATATTTTGATAACATTTAGTTAATAGCTTGTGTTCATAATTACCTCATCGTTGTAATACCTACTCTAATTCACCCTCATTTCCTTCTTGAGTCGCATATCCTTAAGAGCAACTAAAACTGTCATCATTCTTCTCTCAGTAGGTGAATAAAAACTTGAGCCTTAAGATTCTAATTCATGGCTCACATTCTTAGCATATGCATGACTTGATCAAATAATATTCACTTACCACTCTAAGCTCAATCACACAAAGCAGAATGATTCTTCAAAGCATAGCTCTATTGCACAGTTTAGAACATGAATGAAAGGAAACATTTCCTAAATGCCCGTGTAGCCTCCGTCTTATAGATGTGGTCGACAACACACCAATAAAAAGGACTACTAGACACGGCTTAATAGACTCCCTAGGATATTTGAACCTAATGCTCTGATACCAAGCTTATCACGCCTTAAGCCAGGGTGAGGGAAACAGACACTCGGTGCCTTAACTTTGATACCATTACATGACCGAGCAAACCACTCATTTGGAATACATAGAAGGATCATATACAAATGATATTAAATGATGTCTTGACCAATAACTAGCATGAGAAGATACTTTTTTTTTCTTTATACATATAAAAGTCATAAGTGCAGATTCTATCTCTGTAGACCTAGAGGGTAGTATGGGGGCATAACTCTAAATATCTAAACCTTATTTGGACATAGTCTATGAAGCCTCTAACATATGACATGATTTGTAAATGTGTCGAGACAAAGCCCCGACGTACTTTAAACCATCTATGTAAGTCCTATAAACAAGACAAGATCTCAAATGGAATTAAGGCTCACTGACTATAGTGAAAAACCTGAGAAGGATGCATGTCGAACAACTAGCCACCTGAAGGTATGTACGTGCAATATGAATGCAGCGCCCCCTGACAAAATAAAAAGGAATGTGAGTACATATGGAATTGTAGTCGTATGTAAGGCATGTTGAATAGCAAGATAAGTACTGAAAATCCTACAAGATAACACCTGAAACATATTGGTCTAGAAGCACTTAGGGACTGCAACCATAGTATGAATTTATTGTAGCAACTTATAACCATTTAAGCTTAAGTACCTCTTCTTGTCCATAAATACATGTATCAAAACTGCATGAATTGACATAAACTGAGACACAAAATTAAATCATCCTTTTGGGAATATCTCTATTTCATCATGATACTTTATCCTAACGTATTTCTCTCATAAGCATGGAGGGGAAAATAGTTGTTGAACGAATAAGCCACATGGAGTTTATAACATACAACCAGAGAAGCACAAAAGGGCATTTAATATATGGGCGAGTTAGTTATAAGAATATGTGACACATGAATAAATGAGTTGTGACGATATATAGCATTTGAGCAAGTGATGTATAAGACATGTGGTGGATATAAGTAAGTGTATTATAAGACATATAAGCAAGTGAGTATATGAAGCATGTGGAACATAAGCATGTGGAACATAAGCAAGTGGGATTTGAAGCATGTGACATATAAACACGTGAATTACAAGGTATGTAATATATAAAAATGAGCCATCATGGGCACATGACACATAAACAAGTAAGTTATGTCACGTAAGCTATGAGAGAAGGGATATGTGAACAAGTAACTATGGGTCAGGTGACACATGAACAATTAACTATGAGAACACATGACACATGAACAAGTAACTGTGAGGTCATATAAACACATGAACATTCGGGGCATTTGGAAACTACGAACAACCCTTAGAATCACCATGGCATGTTTTACCATTCTCACCACGTTAATCGATTACTTTTGGATTTGATTATTAACACTGGGTAATATGATACGTTATTATACTTAGATAAATATACATTTTACACTTTTCTTGACTCTTCTTTTATTTATAATCTTTATAAGGCATGTGATACATATGACCAACTAATCAGTGGTTGAAGAGGATGACCCATGCTAGGCATTTTTACCCCTGGTATGTGGTCCTCATTATTATACAAATTGGGATCAACCCATGCTAGGCTTTCACCCCTGAGTGGTCACCCTTCTATACCAATTGGGATCGGCCCATGCTAGGCTTTCATCCCTAAGCTGCCACCCTTCTATGCCAATTGGGATCGACCCATGCTAAGTATTTGCCCCTAGGCTTCCACCCATGAATATACATATTGCTTCACTTAGATTCTTTAATCATTGAGATTGTTGTTTTGATATTCATAATTCTTTTGAGATTGTTCTTTTAATGATCATAACTCTTTCGAGATTGTTGTTTTGGTGATCATAATCATTGTTGAGATTTGGAACTGTGGACTAGTACTAGAAGACTTGTTAATATGCAATCAGTAGCAAATGTAACATTTGTATTATTTTGAGCTTAAATGACACAATGAACATTTAAACATTTCAAATGGAAAGATATGTGTATATCAAGTGAAGACATATAACTCCTCAAACAATGAGGTAAGGAATCTCCCAATAAGAAGATGTAATAGCTAAATACTTAGTAGATGATATGCATGAAATGGTACATGAACATGGGAACTAATGATGCACATGGGCAGTTTCAAATCAGGGACAAATGTATTCCAACTAACAACATATGAAATGTATAATGTGACCAGTAAATATTTTGCGAGGTAACATTATAGACTGAATACAATGGGAGTGGTATCCAATGAAAGTAACATGTGATCATTTGAGTAAATGAAATATATGATCAAATGGACAATTGAAGCAATTAGGCAGTGTATGGAAAAAATGTGTACCTAACATATGAACACTCTTTACATGTATAATCTAGTATCTCATTTATATAAGAGATACCTGTGACAAGGGTTCATTCCTTAACAACAAAAGAGATTTTTATCCTTCCATACCTTGTCTCCCAACCAGTATTTTGTATTACCATGATTCAGCCTTTCTAAAACCTTAGCTAGGCAGCAAGCTCGCAAACCCTCTACTCAAGGGTGCCCTTTTCACACATTGCCTTCTCACCATGCCTATATAATACACGACCTTCTCATGAGGTATCCCGGCACTTCTCGGGCTTCAAAATACCTAAAACAGTAAGTAGACACATAATGGGCTACAAGCATGCACAATCCTCAATTTAAATGGTGTATCACTACAACCTTCATTTCTGCCCTAAAAATACTTCAGATGAGTTTCTATTAACGCCAACCAACACTACAAATGATAATATACAACATACAAATAGATTACATTACAATAGGGTCAATATGTAATGAAATAGGCCATTATGACACTATCTCATACACCTAGCAGGTGTATAACTCCACAATTTTTCAGAAATGGTGTTTCATCACCCAACTTTCCCATACTTATAAACAACACTCTTACTAGCATGTAGGTATAAATCAATGTCCTTTACCACCAATTAGTTCAACCATATACCCAATACTACTACAAGATTCACCACATGTAGGAAGCCCCAAACATTCCAATAATAATAAACAAAAAGTTGGACTCACTGTTGCTTATCATTCTACCATGAGCCCTACCCATTAAACATGCTTTGAACACCCATATAGTCTCATCTACAATAGTAGGAGGAGAAAGAATTATTACCTTAATTGGAGAGAAATTTCCAGCCCCCTTTTCATGAATTCCAAAAAGAAAACTTTGCTGCAATAGCTATTGATTTCTTCTTTTTAAAAATCTCCTTGAAGTAAACCTTCAAATTACTTGAAGCTAAGAGGAGAGGGTACTGTTTTGGGACTTTTTTGGTATGAAAACCTCATGAACGAATTGAGAGAGAGAGGAGAGATGTTCTTGGATGTGGTTTATAGAAAATTTCGAAGAGCAAAGTGAAAAATGAAAAAAAAGATCTAACATTTGACCTTAAAAGGCCTTCAACCGCCCTAGGCTGCTTAACCTTGAAGTATTCCTGAAACATTTGTCCAAAGTGGGTCCCTCCTTCACGTGGTCTTCTTATGCAGTCCTCTTTGACTTAAATACATATATAATATGGAATTCTTTTATGTCCCACTGCCAGAATATTTCTCAAACCACGTAGGTGGCTCTTAAGCTTTAGCACATCTAAGCAAGTAGGTGAAGCACATAGGTCAAGCTACTAGGTGAAGCACATAGGTCAATCTACTAGGTGAAGCACATAGGCCAAGCTAGTAGGTGAAGCACACATGTCAAGCTAGTAGGTGAAGTACATAGGTCAAGCTAGTTGGTTACTTGACTCAATTCCTCATTTCTGCCCAAATTTAAACACTTTAACCTTAGCATAATTCATTATGTGTATATATTCTTGGACTCCTGATCCGTATGTTCGATCATGACCTTATTCTTCTAAGTCATAATATGTTCATTGATGTGAACTTGCTCGTACAAACAATGGGGGACATGGGGTGATACAACCCAACTAAGTGAGTTGGTGTTGAATTCCACTGGGAGTGGTACGTGCTTAAGATTTAAGAGCCAAGTACAAATATGTTTAAGTCACTCATAGGTAAAGACATTTACGAATAAAAGCATACATCAAATTTAGGGTGACGCAAGTATCAAATATGGGGGTTTTGGTTTTAATTATCAGCTACGACAACAACAAATAACACTAATGAACAAGTAAAGAGACGGGTTTTTGGGATGTGATTGGTTATAGTCTAAGGTAGACAAATAAGTAATTGCAACTGATAGTAAATAGTTATAAATCAGTGAATAAGCTAGATATTAGTGGGGATAAACTTTCTTTCGAACAATTTACCCGAATCAAGTTGGTTTCTCTCGAACACCAACAAGCAACAATTAAGAATAGCCTACGCTTTTGTCCATTCACTCTCTCGAGCTGAATGTGTGGAAAAGGGTTTAAGATTCACTCTCTCGAGTTGAACCCATGATAACCCAATACCCACAGACCATCAAATCAATAATCTTGGTTTTAAAACCTCCCTCTCGAGCAAGCCAAAAACACTAAGGTAGAATTGCATTTGCAACTACAACCCTTTAAATTAAACCACAATTACTGATTGAAATCACTTTTAAACAACATTTAAACTATCAATTAACAATAGTCACAAGCTAAAGTAACCCACAATCACATAATCACACCCCAATAATTGGGGTTTTAGCTAGACATCATAAAAAGATAAAAATCATTACCATATTGTGTTTCCATGAACTGGGTAAGATTAATTTCGTCTTTACAAAGGTCCAAATTTAAGAATCTCAAAGACCCACTTCCAATTTCTGAAAAATGAAAAACTTCAATTCTTCAAAGCTAAGGAAAATATTGTCACTAAACTCAGAGTTCTTTCTAAAACTGATGAGAAATTCTATATTATGAAAATTGATTGTATATTCTAAAAATTGATACTAAACTAAGAATTCAAAAATATATTTATAGTCGCCAAAAATATGCTGCGAAGGATCAATCGATGCAGTATGTCGGGATCACCAATCCACTCGGCGATCCACCCTTTGGTCAATTTCATCACCTTTTTACTTTGGTCTTCAACATCCTCAAGTTCTGTAACTTTGGGCGATCTAACACTGCATCGTGAAACCGTTTGGTGACACGCCGACTGCTCCATTCTATCGCCGACTTGATTTTCTCCTTCAGGGCTTGGCACACTGGAACTTTAGGTGAGATCATAGCCATTCAGTGACTTGCCCAATGGGTTAGGCGATCACCAGACCTTCATTTCTTCGTTCTTTCAGCTACCTTGTTCCATTTTGCTCATTAGTTTCCATGCTTTGTTCCTCAATCCAAATACCTAGAAAACAAGGATTTTACATCATCTATTGGCACAAAATAAGCATTTGAGGACACTAAATCTATCCAAATAATGATTACATATTCACACACAGTGGTTCAACAATTTATAGCTCTGCAATCACAATCAACACTCACACTCAAATAGATAAACACAATGCATGACTTCACCCATACGTTTGTCCATATTTTCCAATCAATACTTGTCTCAGCTCACTCACGATCTAAAAGGTCTTTTCAAGGCTTGCAACGGGGTTGAGTGTAAAGGTATGGTCCTTTAGGCTCAGTGACTTCTATCCTCATGAAATGTGGTTTGAACAACACTTCCTTTCCTTATCCTCATCATTCTCATTTATGTTCAAAAGTCACCCCATAATTCACTTTCCATGGACTGTTGGACACCCCATTTCTTTTTGCATCTTCATAACTTTATACCACAATTTTTTCATTCTTTTTTTTTTCATTATTTTCTTCTTTTTCTCTCTTTTTCTTGTATGGAGGGGTTCCATATTTCTCAAAACCATGGGTCAAAGGGGACTTCTTTGCAATTCTTGATTTACCTTCTGTTTTCACCACACCCCTAACTTAGGCTTTTGGCCTAAGTTGGCTATTCACACAAACCACATCTCATGAGGATTACGAGTGATGGATCAAAAGTGATTTAATTCTCACAAGAGAAACTACAATAAACAACGAAAAACAAGAAAGATAAAAGAAGAGACAAAAGATAAGAAACAGTTGGCAACTAAAGGATGTATTAAGTCCAATTACCTCCAATTTCAATCCTGAACAAGCACCTAATCCGGATAAATAGATAGACACAAAAAAAAGGAAAAAAGAGCAACCTAAGGGTATGTTAAACCCAAAGACCTCACTTCGTTAATCCAACAAGAAACACCTAACTTTTATGAAGACCTCGAGGGAATCAATATCCAAAGAAACCCCCATTTCTAAAAAAGGTTCAACAAAATCATACCAAGCTTTCAAACACTCACACAAGGAGTTCAATTCATCATTCATCAATATTAAAAAAAAAATAGTCTCCTAAAATGAACCCCTAAAGGCCTATTTATAGTTTTAGGCATTATTACACAGATGGGCCAAAAAGTGACCCAAAATGGGCCAATGGGCGAGCCAAGTCGGGCTCGCCTAATGGCTCAGCGATGCGCCCAATGAACTCGGTGAGGAACTTTGCTCCTGGCCTTGCCTGGGGGCTACTTTAACTTGGGGAGGTCTGGGGACCATCGCCCAATCCACTTGGCGATGCGCCAATGGTCTTTAGCTCGCTGTTTGTGCAGATTTCCCTGGTAGCTCTTTGGGACCTTAGGCGTTCTTGGAACCCTCGCTAAAGGGTTTTGGTGAATCACCGAAGTGTCCTTCAGCTCGCCTAATGGAGCAGTCCTTCACTTGCTCCTCCTCGCTTCGTTAGGCCTCCCACACTCCAAACTATCATCCAAGCATGGTGTTGCCCAACTAGGAGCTCCTTCAAGGTGCATATGTTCCCATGCAAGGGATGGAACTTCCTCCTCGTCATCCATACATCCTCAACAGTCTCCATCCTTGTGAACAATCGATTAATACGTTTAAGTTCGTGAATGGAGGTAATTTGTATTACATCATTCTCCCCTTCTTGAAAAGGATTCATCCTCGAATCCATACCTTGCAAAACCATAGGGAGAGCAAACAGTAAAAAGATTCTCATGGCATGAGGGTTAGCATTAGCAATAACAATTTCATCACCATGCCAAGGATTCACAAATTTAACATATAACCAAGCATCACAAATATCAACAAAGGGTCTATAACCCATCAAAGCAAGACATACTTGGCAAAGCAAGACATATTGACAAAGGGGTAGAGCAAAGGAACCAACACACTTAAACAATCTCATATGTAAGCCCTCATTGGTTCCACATCCAAACAAGCACAAGACCTCCCTTATGTCAAGTAGCACATGAACAGTCTCATACCTAAGTGCGAAGGCACAAGTAGTGTTGACCCAAATTAAGACCCCATCCAATGCATTAGATAACTTCAAGATAATAATTATTCCCAATTCATGAGCAGGTTCAAGTACATAAGTATCCCCCGCCCAAATTGGTAAACATACCTCATTCAAGCACATTGGATCAAGTAATAACACCACGGAAGAATCATGCAAATGACAAATGGTGTTACTACCACACTCAGAACACTTAAAGACGACACCAGGCTCAAATGGAAAAGGATTCAATAGCATCGAGTCAAAGAGACTCTCATTTGCCCAATTTATACCACTACTAACATAAGATATGCAACCCACACAAGTATGAGTATCATCATATGCAAGTAGATAAAAGTGAGTCCTCGAATCCAAACCTTGTAAAACCATATAGATCATAAGCAAGAAGCTTATCCTTTTAACATGATGGGTAGTATAGAGGTTAGCATTAAAATAATTTAAGCCAGGGGACTCAAACTCAAAGCACAACCAAACATCCTCTATTGTCATGAATATTAAGCCCACAAATGGAGAACAAGGACAATGGTTATTCTTCTCAATAGCATGGTAGTATCACCCAAAAGATGATACTCCCACCGGTTTAAATACCTTCATGCATTCACCGGGATCAAAAGGATAGAGGGTCCACAGAATAAGGTTATACCAACAAGTGTAGACCACAAGGATACCCTGATCCACATGCAATGCACTTCTAATCCAACTAGGGATCTCATCATATGCAAAGAGATAGTAAAGGAAGGTACAAACTTCACCTTCTCTTGGAAAATATCTCCTACCCCCATGAGATGCATATTCAATAAGATCATACTTAGGGTAAGAAATAGGAAAGGGGTCTAGGAAACTATCCTTCCCCACACACCATGTAGGCTCTTCAAGTTGATGGTAAAACCTCAAGAAGAGCTTTCCTACATAGGGAAAGGAATTAACAATGTCAACCACCATTTGCCTGCCATTTTGACCAAACATTCCCACACAAAGACTACAATTCAGCTCACTGCTGAGGTCAAATAGAAAGCCAAGCTATGTACTAGGATTAAGTGCACATCCATTTATTAGGTTGGCACTCTTTCCTTCCAACAACATACTCCACTCAACAGCATGAGCATCATCATATGTATAAGTAATAGAGAAAGGTGTCTCGCAAATCAACCTCCTCTAGGGTGTTTTCATGTGTATGATTACCAATAGGCTCAATAGGATTGGTCATACTATCAAGGAGTGAAAAACACCAAGAAGAAGAAGTAATAGGAAAACACACACCACCTTCCCCCTCATCACATTCCGTCCCTACAAGAGTACTCTTATCTTCCAAGAAGATATTTCCATCTTGGGGAGGACAAGTGTCACACCATAGTGGGTTATAATAGCAAGTATAGTTAGCAAGAACTATACTACTCTCATGACTCACACCACTAGGTACATCACTAGGAGTGATTTCATCAACTTCAAATAAGATGTTGTACTTAAAGAGGGAGTGATCAACCACTAGGGAAGAATTAAAATATTTAAGTTCACCCTCAAAAAGACACATATCACTTTTTGAAGCATTATCAAGCACATGATCTCTATGAGCAAAACAAGCAATTGGATCTTACACAAAAGATATGCTCATAGAGTTACTCCCATTCAATTGATTAGCATTACCATTAGTACCACTAACTTGAGGTTCCTTAATCACATTACAAGAACCCTCAACTAGTGAACTACACTCACAAACTGGTTGATCAACATATTCATTACAAAATAATGAGCTAGCATTCAAAGCATAGGTGTCAACACTAGATGGACACAAATCGATCTTACTAGAAGAATCAATTCGGTCATCAATAGGATCAACTAGTGTATCCACACTCTCAACAAGCACATTATCAACACATGGTAAAGAATAAATAGGCTCACATAAAGATAAGCTAACATTCACATTTTGTTCATTTGCAAGGCAAAAGTGTTTAGTTTAGCTATTGTACCTTGACGCCCGTAAGAAAGATCTTCTTTACCTTGAAAGGACACTCCCTTAAAAATATTCGGACAGCCCACAAGTGTATCCATTGAAAGGGCTTTACAAGGATCCTGCAAAAGGAAAGAAATAGAATGGAGAGGGGAAGAGTTAGATGGGTTAGCTTGCAACTCAGGATCATTTTGTGAGGCAAGGATCAATGCATTTTCAATTCCCACATCCTCCCTTATCTCTTTATGCTCAGCCAATAACAACTTGGCCTTTCCTTTCAACTTCCTCTTTTCTCCTTCTCCTTGGACCTCAGCCTTTACATGTCCCTCCTCCTTATTCTTTTTATCCCTCAACTCATTCATCTTTCGATACATCTCTATGACTTGGGATGGTGACATTGGCTTAAGGACATATTTACAACCCATAGGCATGACGGTATAGGTGTTGTGTCTTCCATCATGGTTTGTTACATGGCCGTGTTTCCATGGCCTCCCGAGTAGTAGATGACTAGCTTGTATGGCAATCACATCACAAAGTACAACATCATGATATTTGCTAATTTGGAACTTAATCAACATATGCTCATGTACCCTCAATTCCTCCTCATTCAACCATTAGGTTGTGTATGGTTTATCAAGCTTTGTGGTAGGAAGCTTCAAGTAGTCCACTACAGCAATGCTAGAAAGGTTGGCACAACTTCCATTGTCAATGATAAAGATACATACTTGTCCCTGGATGAGGCACTTGGAGTGGAAGATATTCTCTCTTTGCTCTTGATTGATCATGGCCTTCATAGGTATAGTTTGCCTTACCACATATGATGGTAGTGCGAACTCTCTCTCTTTGGCCCAAATCTCATCCTCCACCTTGGTCAGTCTAGAATTTATCATGGATAGATGACCTCTCAACTCCGCCAAGCTTCCATCCAACATTCTCATCATCAGACTCTCTTCAGTAGGAGTCCTCATGGAAGATTCTAAGGTAACCTTTTCTTTTGGTGGATAGGTTTTGCTTCTGGTTTCCATGGTACCTAGCAATAAGAAATACTCAACAAAACAACAAACAATGTTAGCGTTAGTGAAATGAACTCACAATCACTCGTGTTTACACACCTTTGATTGCCTCTCAAATTGGCGCGGCTAATGTTGAAGATTGCTTATACTCGATTGATCACCAAAAGAGCCAATTCTACTCTTGGTCGGAATGGATTTTTGTTTAATGAAAAATGGACGACTCAATTAAAGAAAACGGACTTGAGTCAAGAATTTAACTATGAAGTAAAGCAAATAAAAGCACGAAAAGAAAAGCACTAACAAAGAAGTGACTTTCAAAAACCAATAGTCAACGAGTAGGTAATTACAAGTTGAAAACCAGTTTAGGATTCTTGATTATGAACTAGAGTAAAAAAGAAAAGAAACTAGAATTAGGACCTGAGAAGAAAGGGTCATAAAATGTGTTTCCGATCGCCAAATGCACTGTTTTCTTCGCCTAATGTGAAGTTCAGCTTGCCAACTTGAAGATTGACTCGCCAAACTTGACAATCTGACAAGGCAACTCAGTGATCTGGGTAGAAGTTCGGCGACCAGGCCTTAGCTCGCCGAAATTTCTAGTGTCTTCACCAAAATGTGGTCCAACTCAGCGACCTAGCTGCCCAAAGGGTGAGGCACCAAGTGGAATGGGCGATCCAAGTCAAGATTCACCCAAATACTTCAAGCTGCACCTGCACAACTCTGAAAATTGACTTGTTGTGGTCCCCCACTTCCCCTGTCCTTTAGTATTTACCCTTTTAGGTAAATTCTCTTTATACAAACTTCTTTTGAACTTTCTCTTTCTTCCATTTTGGATCAAACTCTTTCTCTTTTTAAGATTTCCTCCTTGAAGATTTGAATGTTCTTCAAGAACAACTATGAAGACCCAAAAATAAAACCCCGAAGATTTTTAGCTCGGAATTTCACAAAATTTGAGATACAAGATCTCTTAGGTATAGGGAACAAACCCCAATACTTTTTAGCACTCAATTGTTTGCCAAAACTTCTAGATTTCAAAACCCACTTTCTCTTCTTCAAAGATTTTTCAACCAACAATGTTGGATTCGTCAATAGTGTACCAAACCTTTTCGAATCTCAACCCTAGACTCAAATAAGGTTCAGGAACACTAATCCAACCATGGAAACTTCAAACAAGACACAAATCAACAAACCCATTATAGCAATTTTGATAAAAATGTTTTGAACAATTTTTTTTATAGCAACAAACCCAAGACTAGAATCGTAGGAATGATACTAAACTTGGCTCTGATACCAAATGATGTAATTCTCACAAGAGAAACTACAATAAATGGTAGAAAACAAGAAAGATAGAAGAAGAGACACAAGATAAGAAACAATTGGCAACTAAAGGATGTATTAAATCAAATAACCTCTAATTTTGATCCAAAAAAAGCACCTAATCCGGATAAATAGAAAGACACAAAAAGAGGAAACAAAGAGCAACCTAAGGGTATGTTAAACCCGAAGACCTCTCTTCATTAATCCAACAAGAAACACTTAACTCTAATGAAGACCTCAAGGGAATCAATATCCCAAGCAACCCCCATTTCTAAACAAGGTTCAACAAAAGCTTACCAAGCTTTCAAACACTCACACAAGGAGTTCAATTCATCATTCATCAATATTCAAAAAAATAGTCTCCTAAAATGAACCCCTAAAGGCCTATTTATAGTTTTAGGCATTAGACATAGATGGGCCTAAAAGTGACCCAAAATGGGCGAGCCAAGTCGGGCTCGCCTAATGGCTTGGTGATGCGCCCAATGAACTCGGCGAGGAACTCTGCTCCTGGCCTTGGTGAACTCTTGGAACATTAGGCGATGCAGGGACCATCGCCCAATCCACTTGACGATGCACCAATGGTCTTCAGCTCACCCTTTGTGCAGCTTTTCCTGGTAGTTCCTTCTGACCTTAGGCGTTCTTAAAACCCTTCCCAAAGGGTTTTTACGAGTCGCCGAAGTGTCCTTCAGCTTGCCAAATAGAGCGGTCCTTCACTTGCTCCTCCTCACTTCATTAGGCCTCCAACGCTCCGAGCTATCATCCAAGCATGGTGTTGCCCAACTGGGAACTCCTTCAAGGTGCATATGTTCCCATGCAAGGCATGGAACTCCCTCCTCGTCATCCATATATCCTCAACAGCCTCCATCCTTGTGAACAATCGATCAATACATATTACATCAAAAGGGGTTCAAGCAAAGTTCACACACTCACAAGGTAGGCCACAAAAGAGGTATATTGTCAAATTGTTTCACTCTTTAAAGTTGCCTAAGATCATTTCAAGAGAGTGCATCACTTAGTCAATCGGATCAATGGGGCAAATTCTAGGTGGCATCATACATGGTTCATGGTAAGCTCATCATACAAGACATTGATACCGATGTCAAACAAGACTCCACACTTTCACTAGTGTGCAATGTTCATTATAAGAGACTTATTCGATAACCAGCTAGTTGCAACGAGATGCAAAAAGTTCACATATTGTCTATGAAACTTCATTTAGCCTCATCATAGCCGCACATTCATTTTTGTTAGATTATGAGCACTATTCAAGTCATCGATATTGATCAAGACCAATACTCAAATTTGCAAGAGAAAAACCACATTCAAACACAAACAATAGGTGAGACAAAATTTTTTGGAAGGGCCCAAAACTCATTCACAATTAACACAAGGAGCCACAAGCTCAATCATCCACAAAAACAATGCCAAAACACAATATATACCACAAAACCCAATGTACTAACAAAGAAATAATCACAAAAGGTGGGCCTCACCCCAACACAAACAAAAGCTATTTGTCCTCAAGTGCAAGAAATAAAAGATCCAAAAGTCAAAGAAAATAGGACAGAGAGGGACGTAAAAAGGAATCCTGTCTAAATGTCGCTCTGTCTGTTGGGGCATCAATGCCTGACGCATCCATCTGGTCCTGGGTCTCAGTACCCAGAGTCACCTCAGAAGGACCAGCTCCATTGGAACCACCCATGGTGGTGTCTCTCAAAGAGGTATGGCATGCAGTCTCAAACAAAACATCTTCCAGGTTAGCCAGATCATCATAAACCTCAACATCTCTTAGATCTATCTACTCATCATTGGTCTCTGCATCCGACTCATCAGCTACTGTGCCATCTCTATGTACTTCTCCAGTGGTAGCCGGAGGAATCTCTGAAGTCTCAGGGGTGTCCAAATCATCCGTAGCCTATAGTAGTGATATGAAGTCAATAGACTTTAGATAGTCTACATCTTTTTTCAGATCTACTAATTTGGCTTTCAAAGTCGTGACCTCGGAGGTTTCCCCATGTCCGCTCTCACAAGCCTCAACTCTCGTAGTGAAAGTGTGATTGGAAGTCTGGAGAGGGGTCAGTGCAATAAAAAGGGCACTCTCAATAATCCATGGGACTACAACCTCCAGATGGGTAGCTCTCACATTAGCTGAATGTGAGAGATGCCCCATCTTAAGGATCATCGCCTGGGTAATATTTGCTAGCTGGGAGGAGGTAGAGGCACCCGAGGCCTATGAAGAAGAAGAAAGAGCAGATGTACCTGAAGGCACGGAGGTTGTAGTAGGAAAAGATGCCTCTACAGGTATTGAACCAATGTCCACCTCTAGGGATGTATCCACTGGAGCTGCCCTCCTCCTGTCAGCCTCTTCTCATCTGTACTCATCCTCAATACGACGGATGTCAATGGAGGAAGAAGGGGTAACCTTTATATTCTTGTATCATCCCGAGGCACTCCAGCACACTGGCACAACTCTGTGATCAGGATCAGGAATGGCAAGGACGTTTGACTCTACTTGGCCCTCATGGTCATCTCTTGCTCTATAAGGAGTCCGAGGTTGATGCTTTTTCGGGATATGATCGACCCAAGGCATGCCGCCTTAGGGTGGTGTAGGATGGACTCATTCTGGGATGGCATGATGGTGCTGCTAATTCAGCAAAACAAGAACTGAGCAGCAATACTCAGATCCCTCTTATCTATGGGGACCCCTGCTTCGATCCACCTTGAGGTGTTATCGAAAATCAATGGAGCATGCCAGCACTTCAAGTCATTTAAGGACTAAGTATCCAGCAAACCCTCATATGCCACTGTAGCTCCAAGACCCCTGCCAAGTACAATATTAATATACTCACTATTGCATCCAACTTCTTTGCCCCGGACCATAATCGACTTAACTGGTCTGAACTCGCTGGCCTTCTTCTTGCTTTTTGGAACCAAGTCACCATATGTTGTATAGAACTCTTAGACCCATGAAGGAATATAGAGGCCTCGTGGCCTGGTGAACTGCTCAAATCGGTGGAAGTGTAGGGTGTCCCTCACCCCTGAATATTTGCCCTTAAGGCCCTTTGTAGATAAAAACTTCTCCTCGAGGATAGTTCTCAATCCATCACCTTTTGACTTGTAGAAAAGCCTCGGAGGAGGGACTACTGGTGGCACTGGATCCACGGAGGGTGCTGGAGCTGGCACTGAATCTGCTGGGGTGGAAGAGGAAGGGACTCTAGCTGAGTAAGGGCGAGATCTACATCGGATCTCAGCCTATCGGGACCCTTTAAAGTCTACCTTACTAACAAATAATCAATGAATTTACTATCAAAAGCATGTACCCAATGATTTAGCCTATCCCGTATTCCTATCACTTCCCAAGCATCCTGTCTCCATACTTGTATTTTCCTTATTTTCACTATTTTAGTTGTTTCTTGCTTACAAACCCCCATTTGATAATTGACTCTTGTGTCCCCCTTTAATTTACAATGTTTTTATTCACCATAGTCTTTAGCTACGATTAGCTTTAGCACATCTGTGCTTAACCACTGCCCACTCCTTTGGGACTCAACCCCAACCCTTGGTTTGGTTATTATACTATTGCACGATCGCTGACACTTGCATCGGAAGTTGTGTACTTGATTACTAAAGTTGTGTACTCGAGAGAGTGAATGGACTAAAGTGTAGGAATTTCTTATTTTGCATGTGTGTTGATGTTCGAGAGAAATCGACTTGATTCGGTGTAAATTGTTCGAGAGAAAGTTTACCTAATCTATATTCTAGCTTACTCACTAATATTTAGCTATTTTCTATTAGTTACAATTACCCATTTGTCTATATTAGCCTATAATTGAATCACATCCCAAGAACCCGTCTCATTATTTGTATTTCTTATTGTTTACCACAAGTTGATAATTTCAAACCAAAAGCCCCTATTTGACATTCGTGTCACCTCCTGATTTGAATAATGTCTTTATTCGATATTTCAATTCCTATTACTGATTTGACCATATTAGTACTTCTCAATTGATTCTCAAACACGTACCGCTCCCTTTGGGATTCGACCCCAACTCATTTAGTTGGGTTTACACTGACTAGCGATCGTTGACACTTAGAATTAGATGAAGTGTACTTGAAATGTTAATTAGTTACGACCCAGGGGTGCCTCTTAGAAATAACATGGCATATAAACCCCCGAAGGACTCCACATAAGCCACTTAGTTCTCATAACGTAAGAAATAGAACAATTAAGAGTAGAACATATTTCAAGTCTAAAAAGATTTTCATAAAAGAAAGCGGAATTCTAGATACTTGTCTCATCATAGTCATCTATTACAATATTGAATGAAATTGGGCCTAGCCCATACATCATGTCCAAAAAGGAAATACAAGAAATGGAAACTACAATAAAGGGAAAGTCCATCCTAGAACTATGAGGACTCACCAAACTTTGAATGAAATCAAAGTCCATGCTCTAGACACTAAAATGGAAACCCTGCCTATCGGACCCTACATTGGGGAACAATGTAGGAAAATGTATGCGTTAGTACAAAAATGCACTGAGCATGATAACTATGCATAAAAACATTTAAAACAAGCAAAAAGGGGACATTTCGTTTCAAAGTATGCAAATACCAAGTTTAAACGTCATAGAAGAGATTAGAAGTCATAAGTCATAAATATGGACAACATAAGTCAATATCATATTTAAAACCTTTGAACTCATGTACAATACTTCTTGAAGTAACCTCCACTTCATTCTTCTACGGTATTTTCTATCACGTTGAACTAATTTTCTTTGGTGGCTTCTTTCCTTTTTGGTAAGATTTAAACGTCCAACATTTATTTTAATAAATTATTTATTGTGAAAATATCGAGCCTTTCACTAAGAGTTGCAACTAAGATTTTTTGGACCAAACTAAATTTCTAACCATGATTTATTGTAATAAATGCATTATATATTTGATTTCAAGAATATATTTTAAATCCCACAATCTAAGAAACATATTATCTTATCCATTAATATAGGAATATCTTCCTACCTCTTTGTAACACCTCGGTATTTGAAAGAGTTAAAAATAGAAAGAACTAAATTGGAAAGAGCAAAAATCTGAAATTTTGCGAGTTATACTTAAGTTGTAAGTTTGGGTCAACTTTAAATGACCATAACTTTCAGTTAAGATGAGTTAGGTGGCCCACAAGATATCAAATGAAAGGTCTTGGTATCCTCTTTCCTACTCCACCGAGTTTGCTAATTTTTGAGCTCGTATCAGGGAGATATGCTTGTTTGAAGTTAGGGTGTCCATTTAAGGAAAGTTACCCAAAAATATGAGGGGTAGTTTGGTCTTTTACTTACCCTTTCAAATTTAAGCGCTTTTAGTAAATAATTAAGGGTCTAAACTGATGTGGTTCGGTTTTCCCAAATCAATTTATGCTTAGGGTTTTAGAAGAAAGTTCAAGGCGTTCACCAAGATTCTTGAGTTTTGTTGCGGATTTCGCCAAGGGTTTGATACCTAAGAGATATGTGAGTTCTCATAGTGTTGGGTTTGTTCACCCACACTCCAAGCACATTATTTTCTGTGAAATTTTGTTCTTGAAGTTGAAAGGTTTGAGTCATTAGTGAATTTTCTTGAAGTTTCATTCGTAATCTTGCTTTCTAAGGTGTTGATAAGTTCTTGAGATAATCGTATTGAGTTACATAGTTGTTTTGAGTATATTCTCATAGACATGTATTGGGTAATTGAATCTACGCAAAATTTGAAAAAAGAAATCAATTCTAGAACAAATTAGGGTGAGTAACAGGAAGAAATATTCATGGAATAGATCGGGGAGGGGGTGGTGCAGCGCTCCGCAGATGCTCCAGCAAGCCTGGCGTGGCGCACCAGTAGTGCGCCAAGATGGAGTCTCTGAACTTTAGGGGCTGGCCCCCTCGCGCTAGCCGTGCGCCAGAGTTCTCTTAAAGTGTATCTTCACTCACTATTGATTCTAACTAGTCTAAAGTAATTCTAAACATCTAGAAATCATTCAAAACATGTATCATCACCCAGAATTCGTAATTAAAATTCAAGGTAGAGCTAATAATTAGGTCTAGAGTGTTCTTCGAGTCATTTTAAGATGTCTTTTTAGAAATTTTTTTAAGACTTGAGCGATGAGTTAAGGAAGAGTAAGAGCTGAGATCATTTCTTTAAAATGATATGTGGGAACTAAGTAATCCTAAGAGCAAATGCTTTCACATTTAAGAAGAGAGGAAACATCGATTACCAAAGAGTTCATGAACAGTTTTCAGTATTTTCTATTTTTAGAGAAACCTTTTGAGTAGTAATCTGAAAGTTGGGGAAGAGGAAATGGTTTCTTTAAAAATAATGAGCTAAGTTATATTTTGGGATTAGTATTGAGCCCGAATATGGGGGAGAGTCCTAACAACTCACATCCCCCATAAACCATGTAGCCAACGTGGGTAGAAAAAGTTTATACTTTTTGGATGATTCCTTTATTTCTTTTAGCATAGACTAGTGGATCCACTTAGTTAAGGATTCTATACTCTGGCAAAGTATAGGATAGTTCTGGCAGTGTGGGCTCGACGTTGTACCATCACATAGCTCATACTGATGGTTGTCGTTTAGAGAATCTCTTGAACATATACACTGATTTGTTATCTACTGTTTTAAAGCTTTTCTTTATACTACATTATTTCTATTGCTTTATATTGAAATAAGGTTGAGTCGAGTTAAGACGAGGTAAGTGTTTCGTCACTTCCAATTCAAGCTTAAGTCATTTTTAGATTTCCCCTCGCATGCTTGTATATTCCATGCACTGGTTCCATTTGGACTGTACCTTTTATGATACAGATACAAATAACCAGGATCAACATCCAGCGCTTCATTTATCCAGTTGAGTTCAGGGCTATTCGGTGAGCCTGCTTACTTGTAGAGTATCCTCTATTTACTTTTCGTTATTTTATTTTATTTTTAAGATGTCGTGGGTCTTGTCCCGACACCAATATCAGTTAGTAGAGGCTTCATATATAGATAAACAGTAGTCTTTTCCATTTTCAGTTTAAATGTTTAATGACTTGAGTTGCCTTTTTGGCAAGTTGAATATTCCTTTACAACATTCTGATTTTATTTCATTAGTTTATCTTTTGAGTTCTTTAAATTTTGAGTAAGTCTTTTGCTGAGAGTTGAGCCAGGCCAAGGGTTCGCTTGGGGCCAACAATGGTTCTCAAGTACTGGCCACATCCAGGGTATAGGTTTGGGGCGTGACAAACATGGTATCACAGCACAGAGTTCAAAAGTCCTAGGATGTCTATGAAGTCGTGTGTGTAGAGTCCTAGTTATCAGTGTCAAGTGTGACACATCTATAATTAGGAGGCTGCAACATTTAGGAACTGTCTCACTTCTTTCATACTCTTTTCATGTGATAGAGTTTATCTCTATAAATTTCCTTTCTAATTCGTTCTTGCACGTATCATTCAGATCTAGCCTTCACAGAGAGTTTTCTGAGGTTTTCCTTCTAGGAGGAGTGTTGATCCATAAGATCAAGGGGTACCTAATGCACCAGAAGTGCAACCCCAAGGAGAGGTCACAAATGATGAGTTTTGGGAAGCTATCTGGATGTTGAGTCAAGTTGTGACCAACCAAGCTGGGCAACAGAGAGAGGTTTGATAGGACGTGCTGATATGTCCAGGATCTAGGAGTTCTTAAGGAAGAATCCACTATATGTCTCTAGTTCAAGTGTCATTGAGGATCCGAAAAACTTTGTGGAAGAGTTGCAGAAAGTGTTTGAGATTATGCATGTTGCAGATGCTAAGCGAGTGGAACCAGCTGCATACCAATTTAAGGGTGTCGCTAGAATCCTTTTTGACCAATGGAAGAAGAATAGAGTTGAGGGTGCACCAATTGTGAGCTGGGTTGTGTTTGAGGGTGCCTTCATGGGGGCGTTTCTTTCCCCATGAGCTAAGAGAGACAAAGGTAAGAGAACTCCTCACTCTTAAGCAGAAATCTATGAGTGTGCATGAGTACAATCTTAAGTTCACCCAACTTTCCCACTATGCTAAGGAGATGGTTGCTGATATGAGGAGTAGGATGAGTTTATTCATTTCTGGGTTGTCTCATCGGTCAAGCAAAGAGGGTAAGGAAACCATGTTGATAGGGGACATAGACATAGCAAGACTTATGATTCACGTGTAGTAGGATGAGGAATATAAGTTGTGGGATAGAGAAGAGTTATGTAATAAGAAGATAAAGACATCATGAAATGAGTTTGGGTAGCAGAAGAGTAATGCAAATCGGTCTCCTTTTCAATATAAGACAAATGGACCTGCTCAATCGTCTACTAGTGCACATGCACCAAGGAAAAGACGTGAGTTCATGAATCATAATTCACAGAACTTCAGAGATAGACTTGCACAATATTAGGGTAGTATGGAACCAGGAGGTAATAGGACTCCTGCATGTGCTATGCATGGTAGGACCCACTCATGAGTGTTTCATGATAGCCCCACTGGTTGCTTCAAGTTTGGTCAAAATGGTAACTTCATGAGAGAGTGCCCAAAGAACATGCAAGGTAATGGCAATGGGGCCAACAGAGCCCAATCTTCTTCAGTTGCTCTACCAGAAAAGGCTGCACCTAGAGGAGCTACTTCAAGGATAGGCGGAGAAGCAAACTGTCTGTATGCTATCACTAGTCGCCGAAAGCAAGAGTATTCGCTAGATGTTGTCACTAGTATGATCATAGTCTTTTCTTTTGATGTTTATGCTTTGCTAGATCTAGGAGCGAGTCTATCTTTTGTGACTCCTTATATCACCATGTATTTGGATATTCTTCTTGAGCAACTTCTTGATCCCTTCAGTATTTCGACACCTGTTGGTGAGTGTGTTCTAGTTGAGAGAGTTTATCGTGGTTGTACCATTTTTGTTAATCACAAGGATACCATGGATGACTTAGTCAAGTTAGACATGGTAGATTTTGATGTTATTCTAGGTATGGACAGACTTTATGTCTGTTATGCCTCAGTTCATTAAAGAACTCGAGTAGTTAAGTTCCAGTTTCCTAATGAGCCTGTTATAGAGTGGAGGAGTAGTTCAGCAGTGCTAAGGGTTATTTTATTTTGTACCTTAAGGCCAGAAAGTTAGTTTCCAAGGGGTGCATCTATCACTTAGTCCGAGTTAATGAATCTAGTGTTGAGACACCACTTATTCAGTGAGTTATAGTTGTGAGGGAATTTTGAGATGTCTTTCTATATGATTTTCTCGGAGTCCCTCCTAAGAGAGAAATAGACTTCGGTATACATATTCTTCCTGATACTCATCCTATCACTATTTCGCCATATAGAATGGCTCCAGATGAGTTAAAAGAACAGTTGAAAGATCTTCTTGAGAAAGGCTTTATTCAACCAAGTGTCTCACTTTGGGGCACTCCAGTCTTATTTGTGAGGAAGAAGGATGGTTCTCTTAAAATGTGTATAGCTTACCATCAGTTGAACAAGGTTATTAGCAATAATAAATATTCTCTTTCAAGAATCAAAAATTTCTTTGATCAACATTAGGGGGGCACTTTTTTTCTAAGATAGACCTCAGATCAGGCTATCGTTACTTAAGAGTAAGAGAAAGTGACATCCCTAAGATAACTTTAGGACCCTCTATAGTCATTATGAGTTTCTGGCTATGTCATTTGGCCTAACTAATGCTCCTACACCATTCATGGATCTGATGAAAGAGTATTCAATCATTATCTAGATATGTTCTTATCATATTCATTGATGACATTCTAATCTATTTGAGGAATGAGGAAGATCATGCTAGTCATCTCAGAATCGTTCTTCAAACTCACAAGGATGTAGAGTTGTACGCTAAATTCTCTAAGTGTGAGTTTTGGCTTGAGTTTGTGAAATTCTTAGGCGACATTGTTTCTGGTGATGGGATACGAGTTTACACTCAAAAGATTGAGGTAGTGCAGAACTAGCCTAGAAGCACATCTCCAACAGATATTTTCTTAGGATTGGCTGGTTATTACAGGAGATTCTTTGAGGGGTTCTCATCTATTTCATCCCCCATTGACTAAGTTAACTAAGAAAATAGTTAAGTTTGAATGGTGTGAAGCTTGTGAGAAAATCTTTCATGATTTGGAAACTAGGTTGACTACTGCAGCATTATTGACCTTACCAGAAAGTATGCAAGGTTTTGTGGTATATAATGATGCCTCTAGAGTTGGAAAGCATTGTGTATTGATGCAAAATGGCAAGGATATAGCTTATTCCTCCAGACATCTTAAGATTGACGAGAGGAATTACCCAACCCATCATCTAGAGTTGGTTGTTGTAGTATTTGCTTTGAAAATATGGCATCACTATCTATATGGTGTTCATGAAGCTATGTTCAACGATCACAAGAGTGTTCAGTATGTGTTAAGTTTGAAATAGCTTAATCTCAGACATAGGAACTGATTGTAATTACTCAAGGATTATGACATAAGTATTCTCTATCACCAAGGTAAGTCTAATGTTGTTGTTAATGCCTTGAGCAGGTTATCTATGGGTAATACTTCCCATGATGAGCATGACAAGAAGGAGTTAGCAAAATATGTGCATAGACTTGAACAATTAGGAGTCCGATTAATGGATTCCAATGAAGAAAGAATGGTGGTGATGAATGGGGCTGAATCATCACTAGTGTCTGCAGTTAAAGAGAAACAAGACGAAAATCCTATTTTGCTTGAATTGAAACCAAACACTCTAAAGAAAAAGGTGATGGTTTCTGAACAAGGGGGAGATAGTGTATTGAGGTATCAAGGTAGATTGTGTGTGACAAGGGTGGATGGACTTCAAGAGAAGATCATGGAGAAAGATCATAGCTCCAGATATTCTATCTATCCGGGCTCCAAAAAGATGTATCATAACTTGAGAGAAGTCTATTGGTGGAGTAGTATGAAGAATGGCATTGCTAAATTCGTTGCTAAGTGCCCAAATTGCCAACAAGTCAAGGTAGAGCACCAAAGGCTCAGTGGTATGGCTTAGAATATAGATTTTCTAGAATGCAAGTGGGAGATAATCAATATGGATTTCATTACAGGTTTGCCACAGTCTCACAGACCACTTGATTCGATTTGGGCGATTGTAGATCTTATGACTAAATTCGCCCATTGCTTGCTTCTATATACAACTTTTTTAGCAGAAGATTATGCCAAGTTATACATTCAAGAGGTACCTAGACTTCATGGACTTCTAGTGTCCATCATTTAAAATAAATGTGTGCAATTCAGCGCACAATTTTGGAAGTCTTTCTTGAAGGGTTTGGGTTCGAAGGTGAACCTTAGGACTGCTTTTCATACTTAGACTGATGGACAGGCTGAGCGTACAATTCAAACTTTAGAGAATATGTTGAGGGCATGTGTGATAAATTTCAAGGTTAATTGGGATGGTCACTTACCTCTCTAAAAGTTTGCTTAGAACAACAGTTATCACTCTAGCATCTAAATGGCTTCTTATAAGGCTCTTTATTGGAGAAGATGTAGATCACCTATTGGATGGTTTGAGGTTCGTTAAGCTGCATTGATAGGACCAGGCTTTGTACATCAAACTATGGAAAAGGTGAAGATTATTCAAGAGAGGTTGAAAATAGCGCAGAGTCGTCAAAAATCCTATACTTATGTTAGGAGAAGATACTTAGAGTTTGAGTTAGATGATTCGATTTATTTAAAGTTTCACCCATGAAGGGTGTTATGAGGTTTTGCAAGAAGGGTAAGCTTAGTCCCCAGTATATTGGTCCTTACAGGATATCCAAGAGGATTGGAAATGTAGCCTATGAGTTGGAGCTACCATCAGAGTTAGCAACAGTCCATCCGGTGTTTCACATTTCCATGTTGAAGAAGTGTATGGATGATCCTTCACTTATTATACCGCCAGAAGATATTGGTATTAAGGATAGCTTATCTTATGAGGAGATTCCCGTTCTGATTCTGGATTGCAAGGTTCGCAAGTTGAGAACCAAGGAAGTAGCATTAGTCAAGGCCTTATGGAGAAATCAGTTTGTTGAGGAAGCCTCTTGGAGGGCTAAGGAGGACATGAAGAATAGATACCCACATCTCCTTGAGTCCGGATAAATTCAAAATTAAGTTACTAATCCTTTTCTTAGCATTTCTATTAGTTGAAATGTTGTGTTACTTTGCATATTGAGTGTTTGGGTTGGGTGTTTATTTTACCACTCTTAGTCTACTTAGAGTAATCTCATTGGAGGATGAATGTTCCCAAGGGGAAGATTTTGTAACACCTTGGTATTTGCAAGAGCTAAAAATAGAAAGAACTAAATTGGAAAGAGCGACATTCTGAAATTTTGCAAGTTATGCTTAACTTGTAAGTTTGGGTCAAATTCAAATGACCATAACTTTCCATGCAGGATAAGTTAGGTGGCCCATAAGATATCAAATGAAAGGTTTTTGAATCCACTTTCCAACGCCACCGACTTTGCTAATTTTCGAGCTCGTATGAGGGAGCTATGCTCATTTGAAGTCAGGCTGTCTATTTAAGAAAAGTTACCCAAAAATATGAGGGTTATTTTTCTCTTTTAGTTACACTTTTAGATTAAAGCGTTTTTGGTTCAGTTTTCCCAAATCAATTTGCGCTTAGGGTTTTAGAAGAAAGTTCAAGAAGAGGAGAAAAGGAGAAAAGCTCAAGGTGTTCACTGAGATTCTTGAGTTTTGTTGCGGATATCGCCAAGGGTTTGATCCCTAAGAGATCTATGAGTTCTCATAGTGTTGGGTTCTTTCACCCACATGTAAATCATGTTATTTTTAGTGAAATTTTTGTTCTTGAAGTTGCAGGATTTGAGTCATTGATGAGTTTTCTTGAAGTTTCATTCGTCATCTTGATTGTTGAGGTTTTGATGAATTCTTGAGATAATTGTATTGATTTTAAGAGTTGTTTATAGTAAATTCTCATATACTTGTATTGGGTAATTGAATCTAAGGAGAATTCGAGAAAATAAATCGGTTCTAGAACAAATTAGTGTTAGAAAATGAGAAGAAAAATTCATCGGATTTATTTGGGGAGAGGGTGGCACTCCAGATGTGCCAACAGGCCTGGCGTGATGCGCCAGCAGTGAGCCAGGGTTGCCTGCCCCCACCTATTTTTTAGTCGTTTTACCCATCTGAGTTCTCTTAAAGTGTACCTTCACTCCTTATTGATTCTAACTACTCTAAAATACTTCTAAACAACTACAAATAATTCATAACTTGTATTCATAATTCAAATTCAAGGTAGAGCTTAGAGTCAAGTCTTGAGAGTTCTTCGAGTCATTTTAAGTAGTCTTTTCACAAATTGTTCTTAAACGTGTTTTGAGATTTGAGCATTGAGTTGAGGAAGAGTAAGAGTTGAGTTGATTTTATTTAAAATGATATGTGGGAACTAAGTATTCCCAAGAGCAAATGTTTTTACATTTAAGATGAGAGGAGACACCGATTTTCAAAGGGTTCATGAACAGTTTTCAGTATTATCTCTTTTTAGAGAAACCTTTTGAGAAAAAATCTCAAAGTTAAGGAAGAGGAAGTATTTTGTTTAAAACATAATGAGCTAAGTTATATTTTTGGAGTTATATTGAGCAACAATATGAGGTAGAGTTCTAACAACTCACAGCCCCCATAAATCATGTAGCCAACGTGGGTAGAAAAGGGTCATACTTTTTAGATGATTCCTTTTATACTTTTAGCATGCACTGGTGGATCCACTTAGTTAAGGAGTTCCATACCCCGGCAAAGTATATGACAGTTCTGGCAGCGTGGGATAGACATTGTACCATCACATAGTTCATAGTGATGGTTGTCTAGAGAATCTCCCAAATAGTATTTAGTTTGTATTTTTGCATACAAACAGAGTTTATGTTGTATTTTCTAATACATTGAGTTATTATCTACTGTTTCAAAGTTTTCTTTATACTGCATTATTTCTATTGCTTTATATTGAAATGAGGTTGAGTTGAGTTGAGACGAGGTAAATGTTTCTTCAGTGCCAATTCAAGATTATGTCATGTTTAGATTTCCCCTCTCATGCCCATACATTCCATGTACTGACGCCATTTGGCCTATATCTTTTATGATGCAGATACAAGTAACTAGGTTCAACATCCAACACTTCATTGATCCAGTTTAGTTCAAGATTGTTTGGTGAGCCTCCTTTCTTTAGGAGGATCCCCTATTTACTTTCAGTTATTTCATTTTGTTATTAGGATGTCACGGGTCTTTTCCCGACGTCCATCTCAGTTAGTAGAGGCTTCATAGATAGATAGTAGTTCATGAGTCTTTCCCATTTTTCAGTTTAAATGTTTAAAGACTTGAGTTGCCACTTTGGCCAGTTGAATGTTCCTTTACAACATTATGAGATTGTTACATGAGTTTATTTATGAGTTCTTTTAAATGTTTAGTAAGTCTTTCACTGAAAGTTGAGCAAGGCCAAGGGTTTACTTAGTGCCAACAATGGTTCTTGAGTGCCGGCCAAATCCACGGTGTAGGCTCAGGGTGTGACATTCTTGTATGGGTGTTACTAGGCCTTGAATTATTTGTTTGCATATAAGGAATCAAATCTCTTCTTTTTGATGGTGTGTGTGGGCTGAATAAAAGAAAATAAATGCTATTGTCATGAATGATTTTTTATGTGTTGACATTCTATTCTCTTGCTGGGTGAGCATATAAGTCACTACGAGTTCTCTGCAATGATGTGTTGTTCATCATGTACTCCTTAGATACATAGAACAAAAATTTTGGAGAACTTGGTTAACAAAATAAGTTTAAAGATTATTTTTAAAACAAGAAAATTAAAGCCAGTGGAGAAAATACAATCAGAAATAGATTAAAAGATATACAAGAAACTTTTCTCAAAGAAGAAAATCGAGCCTACTAAATGTAGAGTGTCCCCTTAAGTAAATTATTCCCCTCAAGTACCCGAGCTTAATGGAATATATCATCCCAGGATAGAACGATCTTACTCACAGGTACATCGATACCTATACCCATGGTGTCAGCAAACTACTCAATGGCAGTAAAGTCCACTTCAAATACTAGATTTTATAGTAGGAGAAGTCCCAAAAATTGGTTCTCTTAAAATGAGAGTAAATCCCTCAATTTATAGACAACAAAGGTTAGTGAGAAAAGGTGCTTATTGTGCCTTACCAGAAAGGTCACAACTATTTGGAAAAGTCACAATCCTTCAGAAATGCCACAACCTTCCATAAAAGTCACAACTTTTCATAAAAGTCAAAACTCCTCATAAAAGTCACAACTCTTCATAAATGTTACAACTCTTCTTTTTCCATTCACACCTTTTAAAACCCAACAATCCCCTGCAAGAAAGTGGAATGAATCTAAGACAAAGAATCAGAAAGGTGTGTATACTTTACAAGCAAGAATTAATTGCATAGGCATATTAGGTTTCTCTTCGCACTTTTCGTAGTGAGCATTTGTCGGATCTACAAAGTCAATTGGTACATGTGATATCCTTGAAACCGTTGAGCTTTGGTGTCTACATAAACAACCACATGTTACACAATCAACCCTTTACCGTTAATGGTTCTTACAGTTGTGTTTGTTTCAGCCATGAACACTCCTAGTTTCATGAGTGTGTAGAGAATAGGCTTTTTACAGTGATTCTCTTTAAAGTGGCTTCCACTTCACACTCATATAGGTGATTTCATACAAGTGTTATCACGTAGATACACTATTTGGTCAAATCTGCCATACTTAGCAAATCATTAAAAACTTTAGACTTTATTAACTCGTTAACAAGCATTAGGGGTCGTTTGGTAGAGTGTACAGATATAATGCTACATACAGTGTATTATTAATGCTTGCATGAGCAATGCATGTATTATTTATGCTTGCTTTAGTTATACATAAGTTATATTTTATGCATTGTTTAGTTTGATGCATTAAAAATAGCATGCATTGCATAAAAAAATTAATCTACTAAGACACCCTCCACTATTATGGTAGAAAAAATGTAAAAAAGGTTTTGTGTGGCAATTGGAACTTTAATCAATGCTAATGCATGTGTTAAAACCATTGCATTGCTAATACCTAGAAATCTATGGTATTTGCAATATACACCTTCATACATAATATAGTGTATAACTAATGCAATCATTAATTATACATAGGTGGGAAAAAAGTAACAAAAAAGGTACTATAAATACATAAGGCTAATGCATTCATTATTTTTCCTAATACACTCTACAAAACGACCCCTTACTACTTTATCCTTATTCCTGAGCATTGTCTTCATAATGAGAATGGATTAAGTTGGTTGAAAATGTCGAACCATCAGTTGCAACTCTTTTTTCTCCTTGAACCTAGCTCTTGAGATCTCAAGTCTGCTCGGTAGAGTTACCGCCATAATGAGTTGTACTAAGCCGTAAACCCATTTCCTTATATGATCTTTCAACTTTCTCTCTAGTTAGGCCTTTTTGTAAATGGATCCGACACATTACCCTTTGACTTTATATAGTCAAATGTTATAATTTGACTAGAGAGTAGTTTTCTAATGGTATTATATCTACGTCTTATATGGTGAGACTTTCCGTTATACATCATGCTCCATGCCCTGCCTATTTCATCTTTACAATCAAAGTGTACACATACTGATGTCAAAGGTTTGGCCTAAAAAGAATATCCATAAGGAAATTCCAGAGTCTTTAAACTTATTCATCGGCCTTATCTAGAGCGATAAGCTCATAGATCACTGTAGAGCTAGCGATACATGTCGCTTTTGAAGATTTTCAAGAGACTGCTCCTCCACCAAAAGTAAATACATATGAACTCGTGGATTTTACTTTATTTGATCTTGTGATCCAATTTGCATACTATATCCTTTCAATAGTGCTGGATATTTGTTATAATGCAAGACATATTTTTGAGTATGTTTTAAATACCCCAAAACTCTTTTTATTCTCATCCATTGAGTTTGATTAGAATTTCTCATGAACCGACTCAGTTTACTAATAGAACATACTATGTCTGATCATTTACACTTCCTGATAAACATCATACTTCCCAATAATCTAGAATAATCCAATTGTGAGTCACTTTCACCTTCATTCTATTGAAATGCAAAGCTCACATTTGTTGTAGTTTTTACAGTATTAAAATGGAAATATTTGAACTAGTCAAGTACCTTTTCAATGTAATGAGACCGTGAAAATGCTTAAAATTATGGATTTCTAACGATTCTTATACCTAAGATTGCATCAGCAGCTCAAATTTCTTTCATATCAAAGTTGCTCTCTAGCATATGTTTACTAGCATTTATGTCATTAGTGTCTCTACTAAGGATCAACATATCATCAACCTACAAATAAACAATGACCTTGTGATTTGAAGTGTCTTTAATGTAAATACATTTATCACTTCTATCATTCTTAAATCCATTTGCAACAATGGATTGGTCAAATTTCTCATGTCATTGTTTGAGTGCTTGTTTTTGTCCATAAAGTGACTTGACAAGTTAGGACACTTTCATTTCTTCACCAGGAACCACGAAACCTCTGGGTTGTTCCATGTAAATTTCTTACTCCAGTTCTCTATTTAAGAAAGTTATTTTCACATCCATTTGATGAATTTGGAGGTCATATACCACATGTGATGCAATTAACATCTGAATGAATGTAGTTCTAGTTACTAGTGAGTATGTGTTGGATAAATCAAAACCTTTTTATCTAAGTCCTTTGACAACAAATCTTGATTTCTATTTGTCAATAGTTCTATCGACTTTTAATTTCCTTTTGAAGATTCACTTTGAACCCAAAGATTTATTTTCTGGAGGAAGATAATTAACTTCCAATATGGTTTCTCGAGATTGAATCAATCTTACTGTTGACACCATCTGTCCAAAATGACGAGTCCGCATAAGACATAGGAAATGCTACAAAATCAGATCTGAAGGAAGTAGATGTCCTTTGACATTTACTACACTTTCAAATCTCTTTATTAAATACATTCTCCTTTTGTTCTTTCCAAGGTCTTTTAGACCCTTCATTAGAATACTAAAGTCTAATTTACAGTCCACAGTCTTAGGTCCTATTTTTATTTTTTTAAGAATAGGACTTTTGAATTTTTCTAGACAGCCCCCACACTTTGACATATTTCAAGTTAGATTTCCTTCCTTTCCATTTCTCCTATAGAATAGATTATATCCTGAACAAACAAAACTTTTTATTGTTTTTCTTCTAAATATACAAAATTCTTTGTTATTCCCTTTTGTTGTAAGGGTAGCTTCTCCACACAAGTTTAGTGGTAAACTTGAACTTACAAGTAATGAATTCATCATTTCCTTCACATTTTCTCCTCTTTCCGGTCTAATTTTCTAAGTTTTGGATGAAAGATGTGACTTAGGTAAGCTCTAGTTGTGTTTCTAAGCTAAAACTAATCAAAACCACATAGTTCAGGGTTAAACCGATGTAGTTTAGAGGTCCAACGAAATAGAAAAATACCAAAAGACCCTGACTTAATTTGTAGATGGGGCTTACCACGGCCACCTTCATGGACCATGGTAGGTACCACGGACCGTGAAGTGGGTCGTGGTCTTTGGTCTAGGAGCTGGGGTTTCTGGTAAGTTGTCCACAAGCACTTACCACGGCCCATGTGGAAGACCACGAACCGTGAGGGTCCATGTGGTCCTCACATGGGCTGAGGTTTGGAGGATCTGGGCAAGGGGCCTATTGAATAGCCTTTACGGACCACCCCACGACCCGTGTGAGGGACCACGGACCATGAAGGCCCTTGTGGTCTTCACTTGGGCGTGGAGGTCTAAGGAGCTGGCTAAGGGGGCTACTGCCTTGACTCTACGGATGCCACCACGGTCCGTCATCAAGATCGTGGCCCGTGAAAGGTCCCGTTGTATGATATCTAGACATGGTGACTTCTAAGTCATGACCACGGGCAGGTGAATGAACTGTGGACCCTATCACGGTCCGTGAACCTTGCCGTGGTTCACTGCTTCAGGTAAGCTCTACAATTTTTTTCTCGGTCTTGTTTTTGAGGTGTTACAATATCTCCCCCTTGGGATCATTCATCCTTGAATGAAGACTAAACTAGCTGAAATGGATGGGATGAGCTGCAACCCTACCACTAAACACTGAAGGCTGATTTTTGACTGAACTAACTTCCCAAAACATGCAAATACGCTAAAAATGCAAATACAGACTAAATGAACATGATATTAAGACTGATTTTATGCATAAATGACTTAAAAACTAAAGAGGAATTATTACCTCAAGCTGGAGTGGAATCAAAACAAAGGGGTGCGGATACTTGGACTTCATGACTGCTTTTGCTTCCCAAGTAGTTCCCTCTAAGGACTGACTCCTCCACAAAACCTTGACTGAACCGACTTCTTTTTTTCTCAACCTTCTAACCTGATGATCAAGAATCTCAACTGGTACATCCTCCTAAGAAAGACTATCTTTCACAACCACACTCTTTGATGGCACTACAGATGCTGGATCACCGACACACTTCTTCAACAATGAAATGTGAAAAACTGGATGCACTGCTGCTAGATCTATTGGCAACTCTAACTCATAAGCCACTTTACCAATCCTTTTCAAGATCTGGTAAGGACCTACCTATCTGGAACTGAGCTTCCTTTTCTTGCCAAATCTTATCACCCCCTTCATAGGTGACACCTTAAGGAAGACCCAATCATCCACTTGGAACTCTAGTTCCCTTCTTCTTACATCTGCATTAGACTTCTAGCCACTCTGGGCTGTCTTAAGTCTATCTTTAATGAGTTGCACTTTCTCCATAGCATCAAGAACCGAATCTAGCCCTATCAAGGCTTTTTCACTTACTTCAAACCAACCAACATAAGATCTACATCTACGCCCATACAATACCTCATAAGGGGCTATCTGAATGTTGGAATGGTAGCTATTATTGTAGGCAAACACTATAAGAGAAAGGTGATCATTCCAACTACCCTTGAAGTTAATCACACAAGCTCTCAACATGTCCTCTAAGGTCTAAATTGTACGCTCTGCTTGAACATCCTTTTGTGGATGAAATGATGTGGTACAATTAACCTGAGTACCAAGACTATTCTAAAATGACTTCAAAAAATGAGAGGTAAACTGAGGACCTCTATCTGAGATGATAGACAAAGGAACCCCATGCAACCTAACTATCTAATTAATGTAAAGCTTGGCATAGGCCTCCATCAAATCTGTAGTCTTGACCGCCAAAAAGCGAGAAGACTTAGTGACTCTGTCAACTATCATCCAAATAGAGTCATGTTGTCTGCGAGTATGAGGTAACCTTGTAGTGAAATTCATGTTGATCACTTACCACTTCCAAGTAGGAATGTTGATCTCTTGAGTCATACACCCTGGTTTCTGATGTTCTACCTTCACTTGCTGACAATTGGGGCACTTAGCCACAAAATCTTCTATATCCCTCTTCATGCTATTCCACCAAAAGACTTCCCGCAGATCATGGTACATCTTAGTCGCACCTAGATGAATAGAATATTTGGAGTTATGGGCTTCTGCACGAATCTGCAGTCTCAACTCACCCACATTAGAAACACATAGTCGAACCTGATAGCAAAGCACACCATCTCTCCCTTGGGAGAAAACCTCAACTCTCTGTTGATGGACTGCACCCTTGAGCTCGAGCAATATCGAATCACTATCTTTCTTTTCCTTAACCTCCATTACCAATGATGATTCTGATCCATTTTGAACTGTCACACCACCATCCGATATGCTCATAAGACGAACTCCTAAATGGGCAAGCCTATGAACAGCCTTTGCTAGCTCTTTTCTTTCTTCCTCAACATGTGCTACACTAGTTATAGATAGTTTGCTAAGGGAATCTGCTACTACATCGGCCTTACCAGGATGGTAATGCACACTCATATCATAATCCTTGAGAAACTCATGACATCTCCTCTTGTGAAGATTCAATTCTTTCAGGGTGAACACATACTGGAGGCTCTTATGGTCTATGAACACATCTACATAAACACTATACAAGTAGTGTCTCCAAATCTTGAGTGCAAACACCACTGCTGCAAGCTTGAGTTCATGAGTTGGATAGTTCTTCTCATGTACCTTAAGCTATCTAGAAGCATAGGCTATAACCTTACCTCGCTAAATTAACACACAGCCTAGGCCGACTCTGGATGCATCACAATAAATCACATAACCGTATGAACCCTCTGGTAGAGTCAAAATAGGACCTGTAGTCAACCTAGTTTTCAATTCTACCAAGCTTTTCTCACAATCATCTGACCACTGAAACTTGACCATCTTCTGAGTCAACCTAGTCAATGGAGAGGCTATGGATGAGAATCCTTTCATGAACCTTCTGTAATAACTTGCTAGACCTAAGAAACTTCTGATATTTGCAGGAGAGGTTGGTCTGGGCCATTGTTTCACTGCTTTTATTTTTAGGGAATCCACCAGGATACTATATGGCTAAGGAAAGAAACAAATTGTAACCAAAACTCACACTTGTTAAATTTGGCAAATAATCGGTGATCTTTGAGAGTTTGCAAAACAACTCTCAAATGACTTGCATGTTCTTCCTCATTCCTAGAGTAAATGAGGATATCATCAATAAAGATGATAATAAACAAGTCCAAATACTGCCTGAATCCTTAACCCAAACTAGATGATAGAGATAACCCTTATAGATAATCTTTTCTAGTCTTAAGGTAAGAAATGAATTGACCTATAGGCGCTAAGCTACGACCCTTCCATTCTATGATTAGTTCATCTGGAAACTAAAAACAAACAATCCTAGTTCTACAATCGACTGAGGCATAACAGGATTGTAACCAATCCATGACTAGAATGACATCAAAGTCTACCATTTTTAATTCTACAAGATCTGCTTAGGTGACTTTCTGAGAGACTATGACAGGGCAATTTTTGTATACTCGTCTAGCTATAACTAGGTCACCGACTAGAGTAGAGACTAAGAAGGGTTCTGAGAGACTAACATCAAACTTAACTACTATATAAGGAGTTACAAAGGAAAGAGTAGCCCCTGGATCTAACAAAGCATAAACATCAAGATCAAAGACTCGTAACGTACTAGTGACTACATCGGGAGAATCTTCCTGATCTTTGCATGCCTGAAGAGAATAGTGCTTGTTTTGGCATTGTTCGATACCTATACCAGATGAGTTACCCTGCTAAGTCTGGCAGTTTGCTGGTGCTGCTAAAGTTGTGGACAGGGCTCTACAATCGCCTCCTTGACCCTTTTTAGAAGGACAATCCCTCATCCTGTGAACAGACTGACCATACCTAAAACATCGTTCCTTTCTTGCAAGGCACTCGTTCGGATTGTTCTTACAACACTTTGGGCAAGTTGGGTAGGTTTTAGTTCCTGTAACACTCCCCTGAGACTTAAAGACTGATGTCATACCTTTTTGATCTTGTCTGAACTTGGAGGATGGAACAGTAGCTGATGAAAATGCTGAAAATAAAATTTCTGCTGACCTTGTGATCGATTTCCACCACCCGACATCTATTGAGAATACTCATAGTTTCCAATCCTAGCCTTCTTATTCTCCTTAGCCTGTTTCCTAAGCTTATCACCCTCAACCTGCTCAGCATGAGACATGAACCTAGAGATGCTCATATTTTCCAGCAACATAGCATTTCTACACTTTTTCTTTACCAAGTCTGACACTCCATATAGAAACTTATTCATCTGAGCCCTGGAATAAGCAACCATGCGAGGAGCATACCTGGAGAGTTGGGTAAACTTGAGCACCATACTTTTGGACTATCATGCTACCTTGTCTTAAGTTCATAAATTCTTGAGCTTTTGCATCCCTTAGCTCTCTTTGGAAAAACCTATCCAGAAAGGTCTCGCTAAAGCAATCCCAAGTGATAGGAGCTGCCTTTGTACCCCTGGTTTCTTTCCACTAAGTATTCCAGATATGAGTTATATCCTTAAGTTGGTAAGATGCTAGCTCAACCCGATCATTCCTAATTACCTGCATCACTTCAAAGATCTTCGTGACCTTATTAATGACGTTTTGGGGATCCTCACCAATCTACAATCCTAAGAACTTTGGCAGATTCATCCAAACAAAATCTCGCACTCTGGTTGCAGCTGACCCAACATTAGTATTTACCAAAACTGGAGCACGCAGATTGTTCTGGTTGGCCACAATCTGAGCCAAAATCTGAATGGCGTTCCAGAACTCTACATTTGAATCTTCTTGATCTAGGACTGGAGGAGCTGCATTTGTGTTCCTGGCACTCGTATTCTTGGCGTTAGCTCTACTAGGAGGCATGATCACACTAAAATGTAGAACGTTGAGTTAGAATGGAATTAGATCATACTTTATGCACGATAAGAGTAACAAGAAAATGAATATTTTTCCTAAAACACTTTGTAGCCTCTATCTTAATAGATGTGGTGTGCACTATACACCCACGAAAAGGACTCTACCTAATGTGGCTTTTCAGATATCCTAGGACACTTAAACCTAGTGCTCTGATACCAAGTTTTTCACGCCTCGAGCTACCCCTGAGACGCAGACATGGGACCTAGGATCACAAGTGACCCCAAGCTACCCCTACTAGCATGACATAAGAATACTAAGAATAATAACAACTGATGCAGAAGCTAATCATAAGTAAATATGAAATGTTGGGAGATACTCATATACTAAAACTAAATATATAAAATCTGAGAGTTTAATACAAGAGAAACATCAAACTCAAATTCTAAGATGAATCTAACTATGTCTGAGAATAGCCTCTAACTTACTAGAAGTGCTGGGACATGCCCCAACTAAGTCTATGCAAATTGAGACTAAAATAATGAAAACTGAAAGTTAACATGACTATTATCCTCGAAGAATGAGGACTCCCCACTGATGCTACAGAACTGGAGATCGAAAATCAATCTAAGCGTGATCTGGATGCTGAGAATCTGAACCTACATCACAAGAAGATCTAGCACAGAGTATGTGTCAGTACTTGAAAGGTACAGAGCATGCAAGATATAGTAAAGCTGAAATAAACATATAATTGAACAAGTAATGAAGCAAGAGTATAATCTGAACATGATATAGATACTGAATGCTAAGCTAAATGAATGCAATGACCAAATTTAAACATGCTGATACTGAATACTAATTATACTGAAATGTGGTCAATGTGGGAGCTACTAATAACCGATAATAAGATCACATAAGCTGGATGCGGAGTCTGATGTATATGCCCTATCGAGAGGTATAGAGGCATGCTGGTGTGATCACTAAAATGATGCCCACAGAGGGGACTTGTAACCTAAGTGGCTCTTTTTTCTTGGACTATATGGGTGACTGACCCTAGTCCAACTCGGTATTATGCTATTTCCTATAGATTAAATAACTAATACATTATGACTATAATACTGTAATATACTAGATAGCTCAAAACTGCCATTCGAACTGAGAATGCACATTAATATACTGATGATGACACATTCAAGATTAAGGAATATATATCTTAAAAATTGAAACATCTGACCTAACATGTGTAATTCAAGAACTAAAGAAATACAAAGCTAGGGTTCTGAAATTCATGCAAGAAATGAAGTAATAAGATGATAATCTTATTTGGAACACGTAAATAACTAATTCATACAAATCTATTGAGATTCTAGAAACCCTAGGTCTAGTTGATCATAGGTAATCAAGAATTTGACTGATATTTAGGAACCTAATGGGTGAAATGAACCCACTAGTTAAATCCCACATACCTGCTGATGAATTCCACTAAGAAATCTTTCGATTTCCAAGCTGGAACTGATGGAATCTGGCTGCATTCTTGAACTAGGGTTGCTCGACCTTTTCTCCTTTTTACGCTCTAATTTTCTAAGTTTTGGATGAAAGATGTGACTTAGGTAAGTTCTAATTGTGTTTGTACGCTAAAAATAATCAAAACCACATAGTTTAGGGTTAAAACGATGTAGTTTAGGGGTCCAATAAAATAGGAAAAGACAAAAAAGACCCCTGAGTTAAGTTGTAGATGGGGCTGACCATGGCCACCTCTAGGGACCGTGAAAGGGACCACGGACCGTGAAGTGGGTCGTGGTCTTTGGTCCATGACCTAGGGTTTTTGGTCTCTTGTCCATGAGCCCTTACCACGGCTTGTGTGGAGGACCACGGTGCATGAAGGCCCCCGTGTCCTCACTTGGGCTAAGGTATGGAGGCTCAGGGCTAGGGGCCTATTGGATAGCCCTCACGGACCACCCTACGACCTTTGTGAGGGACCACAGACCGTGAAGGCCCTCGTGGTGTTCACTTGGGTGTGGAGGTCTAAGGGGCTGACTAGGGGGGCTACTGCCTGGACTCTACAGACTCCACCATGGTCTGTTGTCAAGACCACAGCCCATGAAGGATCCCGTGGTCTGATGTCTAGGCCTGGCGACTTCCAAGTCATGACCACGGGTAGGTCAATGAACCATGGACCCTATCATTGTCCATGAACCATGCTGTGGTTTACTGTTTCTGGAAAGTTCTAAAATATTTTTCTAGGTCTGATTTTTGAGGTGTTACAGCATGACTCCATTTCGGAGATAGTAGATGGAGTTATTAAGTCTGCTCACTTTTTGGCTACTAGGACTTTTGATTCGGCAGAGCACTATGCCAAGATTTACATTAATGAGATCATTGGGATACATGGGGTTCCTTTTTCTATCATATCAGATAGAGGTCCTTAGTTAGTTGTCATTTTAGAAAGGTCTAGGTACTCAGTTGAACCTCAGCATATCATTTTATCCACAAATGGATGGTCATGCAGAGCGTACCATTTAGACCTTAAAGGACATGTTGAAAGCTTGTGTGATCAACTTCAAGGGTAGTTGAGATGATCACCTTTCTCTTATAGTTTGCCTATATTAATAGCCACCATTCCAGCATTCATATGGCCCCGTACGAGGTATTATATGGGCATAGATATAGATCCCCAGTTGTTGGTTGGGAGTAGGTGAATCAGTCTTTATAGGGCCAAATTCAGTTAATGATTCTATGCAAAAAGTTCATCTCATCAAAGATAGACTTAAGACAGGCCAGAGTTGCCAGAAGTCCTATGCAGATGTAACATGAAGGGACTTAGAGTTCCAAATTAGTGAATGGGTTTTCCAGAAAGTGTCACCTATGAAGGGGTGATGAGATTTGGCAAGAAAGGGAAGCTCAGTCATAGATATGTAGGCCCTTATAGGATTTTGAAAAGAGTTGTAAAAGTTGCTTATGAGTAAAAGTTGTCAGCAAAACTAGCAACGGTGCATTCGGTCTTTCACATTTCGTTGTTGAAGAAGTGTGTGGGCGATCCAACATCTATAGTACCATTAGAAAGTGTGGCTATGAAGGATAATCTCACGTATGAAGATGTTCCAGTTGAGATTCTTGATCATCAGGTTCCAAGGTTCAAAAATGAAGAAGTCTCTTCAGTTAAGGTTTTGTGGAGGAGTCAGTCTGTACAGGGAGCTACTTGAAAAGCAGAAGCAGCCATAAAGGCCAAGTATCCTCATCTCTTTCCCTCCGATTCCATTCCAACTTTGAGGTATTAGTTCCTCTCTAGTCTTTTAGTTACTCTTACGTAAATTCAGTCTTAGTATCATGTTCGTTCAGTTATACTTGCATTTTTAGCGTATTTTCATGTTCTTGGGACTTAGTTAAGTCAGATTTAAGTTTCCAGTACTTAGTGGTAGGGATTCTAGCTCCTTCCCTCCATATTTAGCTAGTTTGGTCTTCATTAGAGAATGAATGTTCCCAAGGGGGAGATAATGTAACACCCTGTATTCTAGATAGACCAGAAATGCAAATTTCTGAAGATTGCACGTGCCACCAAGGTGTCACTACAGATCGTAGGTTGACCCACGGACCATAGGTGGTGTCCATGGATGGTCACTTGCAGCTCTCTTGCAAAACCTAAGAAAGATTTAGCCAAGTCTTGACTATGCCAGGACCTACGGACTATAGGTGGGACCATAGTATGTGGTCCAGGTCCGTGTTTTAGACCCCCAGCTTCCTACTTTCTGATGACAATCGAAGGACTGACCGGACCGGCTGTCGATCAGTCCACAGACCATCGGTGAGGCTGGTTGATGGCCCCATTAGATTTTAAGTCAGGGGTCGTTTGGTTTTTTCCACTATGTGTTGGACGCCTAAACTACGTTGTTTAAACCCTAAAGTACGCCTTTTTGGTCAGTTTTAGCTTAGTTACTTAATCAGACTTTAACCAAATCAATTCATTCACCATGATTTAGCAAACATAAAGCGAAAGGGGAGAGAGCATCGAGCAAACACTCTCCAAGAATGCAACAAGGTTTTGCTCCAGTTCCAGCCCCGAAATAGAAAGATTTCTCCGTGAAATTCGTCACCAAGTATATGGGATTTCACTTGTGGGTTCATTTCACCCATTAGGTCCCTAGAATTCAATCAGATTTTTGATTCTCTATATCATGTTTAGTTCTAGGGTTTCTTGAACTTTAGAAAAATGTTCTGATTCAGTTGTTAGACTAATCCTAATCAGATTATCATGTTTTTTGAGGAATTGTTGCTTAGCTTTTTGCATGAAACATAGAACCCTAGTTGTGTAGTTTCGTTTAGTTCATGAATTACACTTGCTAGGTCATTTTATTTAGATATACATTCCCCAGTAAAGAATGTTTCATTATCAGTACATTAATGTTGCATTCTCAGCTAGCATATCAGTATTTTGAGGTATTCAGTATTACACAAATTCAATTATTATGTGTTACTTACATATTCAATTGGGAGTAGGCTTAATACCGAATGGACTAGGGTTAGGCACACTTATAGTACCAGAACTACGTGCCCCCATAGGTTATGTCCCCTCCGTGGGGATAATATTTAGTGATTATGCTATTCATGCCTTTATACCCCTTGCAAGGTATAGTGGATCCTCTAGATGGGGTGTATACATAAAACTCCACGGATAGCTCTCGTGGTTTTATGTCGATTAATAGTAGCTCCCACAACCAAATTCTAGTGCATTGACCAGGTTACCACTTCCAGTTCAGTATTTAGTCTTAGCATGTTATGTACCTGGTCAATTGCATTCAATAAGCTCAGTATTCAGTATATTCCTATATTTACATTCCATTGAGATTACATCATTGCTCTTATTACTTTGTTTAGTTATGTATATACTAACGCATACTCTGTGCTATATCTTTTCGTGATATAGGTTCAGGTGCTCAGCATTCAGATCACGCATAGTTTAGTTCTTGATCTCTAGTTCAGCAGTATCAGTTGTGAGTCCTCATACTTCGAGGATGAGTGACATGTTTTCTATTCAGTCTTTTTAGTTTCAGTTTTAGTAGAGTTAGCTGGGGGCATGTCCCAGCATCTCTAGTTTGTTTGAGGCCTTTATTCAGACATAGTTAGATTCAGTTTTAGTTTGGAGTTTGATCTCTTAATTGTTATAGAACTCTTGGTGTTTTATATATTCAGCCTTAGAATGGGTATTCCCCATCATTTCAATTTATATCATGTTTAAGCTTCCGCACAATATTTCTATGTTTAGAAAATCTTTAAGTATGCTTATGACATGCCTGTTTAGAGGTAGATTGAGATCATTCGTGATCGTAGGTCCCGTGTTATGTCAAGGTGAAGAAGTGAAGTTTCCTTAACATCTAATTGCCTCTCATTCAAAAATGTGGTGCGTTTCATACTTATGAACAAGACTCTACTAGACGTGGTTTGAGACATCCTAGTACCATTCTAAACAACGTGCTCTGATTAGCAAGTTTTTCATGACCCAGGGGTACACCCAAGATGTAACATGACGTACAAGACCCCGAGACGCCTCGTACAAGCCACTTAGCTTTCCTAACATAAGATAATAGAAAATGGTGTGAAAATTAAAAACATTTTCCAATACAATCAAAGTCACATAAAACAAAGCGAAAGTCTTTGCACTTGTCTCAAACCTTATAATACTTGAATAGTCTTAGGGACAGAGCCCATACAATAGTTCTAAACATAAAATGAAAGACATAAAGTAAAGGTGATCAAATACATAATACTATGAGGACTCACTAAATCTTCACTCTTTGCTCTACTATGAACTCAGCCACGGGAATGAAAGTCAATATCGCCGGATCCTATATTTGGTAAGAATGTAGGCAAGAGTATGCGTTAGTACTAAGACGTACTTAATATGATGGCTAGTAGAAATCATAAACATAAGCATAACATAGGCACTAGTCAACATAAGACACATACCATAATCAGAAGAGATAGCAACATAAGTCATAAGCATATTCAATGCACATAAATCATCATATCATAAGAGGAACAGTTGTCAAGTAACCTTAACTTGTTCTTACTCATTAAATAGGTCATCCAACTCTAGTCATGCATATCAATGAAACCAACTAAATTAACAATCCAAGCTAAGCTATTATAATACAATCAATCTCATATTTAAACATACTTACAATACCTCCTTGAAGTAAAGCTTGTTTCATCATACTAGACTTCTTTGATTTAGGGATTAGTCCCTCATGTTCATATTAGTCATGGAAGAGTACTTCTTTACTAGTCCAAAACACATCATTACTCATGAAGGGTTACGATTCACCTATTCAAGGCTACCAAGGAAAAACACATCATTATGCTAGACCAAGCTATCATGGAAAGCATCCTTTCATGACAAGTCGAAGCTACTCAAGGAAGGGTACTATTGCTCAATACAAGCTACCAATGAAATGGTTTTGCCTTACCAAGTCATGATATCATGCAAGCATCCTCCCATGCGAGATCATGCTAACCTTTGGAAGGGTATGATTTCTCAATCCAAGGCTATCTATGAGATCTACTACTCAAGCTACCATGCATGGTCTTGTCTTACCAAGTCAAGCTATTCATGAAGGGATATCATATCACTACTTCAATCTATCATAGTTCATGCATGCTTTGATTTATTTTAAGTGAGTAAGCCTTTCAACCTAGAATCGTTCTATGTGAGAAAACATTCATATTAAAGTTCATATGTGTTCATGAGAATTTACTTTCAAGTAACACAACATCAATATCATAATCATTGAAACTTTACTCTCAAAGTGTCCTAAAAGCATTTACATAGATTATATAAGACATGCATAATCACATACATTCATAATATAGGTCATGTGGTGAATCGTTCCACAACAATCCTATCCACAATTCATCAATTATATAAGCTTCACTCTCAAAGCAATACTTCTTCATAATCATCACATATGTCTAGATCTTAAGACATTCTAATCATATGCGTCATTCTTAAGCAATTCTAAGCATACTTCATCATTCAAGCTCAATCTCAAGCATTACTAATCATGATTCATCATATATACTTCAATCTAGTTAAATACATTCTTACATGTTCTACTCTTCAAGCAATTCAAACCTACATTCTTCAATCTCAAGGTATCCTGTATTTCATCAATCCTAGAAGATTATCTCTAAATCCTCAATTTCCCCTTTCATGGCATATAACCTAATTTCATCAACACTAGATTAAAAACAAGGTTTAGACATGGGTACATGTAAATCAATCCGATAAATATTTAATTCTATCAATTCAATCATAAACAATCATAAACAACCATAATCAACTCAACTGGATCATAACCCATAACATTAGAAGAAATCCTAACTAAAAATGGGGAATTCTTCTTCTAAATTGGGGAAAGCATGGGGCTCCATGGATGAAAGGATTCCATCGATGAATAAGCAAGATATCATACCTTGATTACAAAGCCCACAAAGCTTGGAAGAATGGAGACTTGAATTGACCTAGCTTGAACCCTTTTCTTCTTCTTCAACTTTCTAGAGACAGAATTATTTGAAAGAGGAACCCAATTCTTTTGGTGAGTTTGGGACAATGACTTAAATGACTTAATTAAGGGGTCTAAAGTACTTATATAGGTGGTTTAAACTAGGGTAAAATGACACAACGTAAGTCTAATCAAATTTGGAAAGGACTATTAAGCCCTCAACTTAACCGTCTCGAGAGCCCAACCACAAGACCTATCAATGGACCGTGGATGGACCTAAGGTCCATCTTGGTCAAGCGTGGTCTTGACAATGAAATTTAGCCATCGATGGACCCCAAGCCATGTGCAGTGGACCCATCCATGAGGTGTGGGTCCTGACAGTGGTTCACAACTTCACGCAGTTTTCTTGGGGCCCATAATTGGTCCTTGTGGGTTGGAAACTTGAAGTCTGAACATGTTATCCTTTATTTTGAATATGGAATGGTACATTGTCTCCCCCTTGGGATCATTCGTCCTTGAATAATGGTCTAGGCACCACTTAAGGGAAACGGCTCAAGACTAGCAACCCATCATTCATGCAACAAATCTAAATGCACACAGCCAAGGAGGAATCATCAATTCCAAGACAAACATGCTCAATGCATCACATGGAAGGTAGGAACTACATTTATCGACCCACAATGCATGAAATTCTAATATTTCTCATGTTCTAGGAGGAACTACCATATCCAGGTTTTAAGCATGCTCGACACAATCTCATGGAGCCTATATGCAATTTATACTTATAACATACATCCAAGGAGGAAACTCTCAACACCAAGCTACGACATGTTTCACAACAAATCTCATGAGGTCTATAGGCAACTCATAATTAATGCACTACAACATGAGGAAAATCAATCATACAAACTCATTTGCTTTCTACATGCAAGTTCTTCATAGACATGAACAACATAAGGAAATCATGGTTACATATAAAACACACATGGCTTTACACAAACGAACCATGATGGACTCATCATCTCAAGCTAAAGGAGGAGTAGAAGGAAAAGATGAGGTTAACTGGACTTCATAATGGCCTCGGTCTCCAAAGTAGCACCCTCAACTACAACCCTCACTAAAAGATACCTCCATAACATTTTCACGGAAACAACTTCATTTTTCTTCTATTTCTTAACTTTCCGGTCTAAGATCTCATATGGGCCTACAAAACGGGGACTAAACTTCCCGAATTCATTACACCTTTCACGGTGAGAATTTCAAGCAACCAAATTATGAACATTAGGAACACTCACCGACCATGCTTTCTAAGAACACCATCTCCCCCTTGGGAGAAAGCCTAAACGGACTTTCTAAGCACTAGTTCTTTCAATTCTAAGATCAGATCAAGTCATCACTAAGCTTTCACATCAAGGTATTATCTAAACACCCTACTCATAAAATCTTTTCAACATACCCAAAATTCATAATGATCATAGTGGGTTCTACCAACCATAAGACAATAACAATAATGCAACCCATTCATACTAAAGACAACATCAAAGTCTAGTATATAAAATCTATCAAGTTAGAAAAGACAAATAAACACCGGAATCTAATAAAGCATAAAACACATACCGGTAGCAACATTCGGAGGACACTCTTGTTCATCTCTAGCTTGGAAAGCATAGAACCTATTTTGCTTTGGATAATTCTCATCCGAACCCCTAGGAGAAACTTTCATACCCTCTTTTCCCTTAGCCTTCATCTTTGGACAATTCATATTCTTGTGGCCCACTTTAACCACAACTAAAGCAACTCTCCATTCCGGCTAAACATCTTCCCTCATATCTCTTTACACATCTAGCACAAGTAGGCCATAGAGATTCACGACTAATTCCTTGCGGTTTAGGGTAAGACACCCTACACTATACTTAGGAACATTGAAGGAGTCTAGCCCAAAAAACCTTTGTAGATACTTAGGACGACCATGTCCGTCGGACCATACATGAGAGGAATTTTAATCAATATTTATAATCCTCTTTTTCTCCCTAGCTCTCTCTTTTAGTTTATCCTTTTCGATCTATTGGGCATGAGTCATAAGTTGAGAAATATGCATGTCACCAATGATCATGGTAGTACGACATTCTTTCACTACTAAATCGGACACCCGACACAAACTTACTCATTCTTGACCTATAGTTGGCCACTAGTGATGGAGCATATTTTGACAATTGAGATAACCTCAACACATATTCCTTAACACTCATTTTACCTTACCTAAGGTTTATGAACTTGACCACCAAAGCCTCTCTCATCTCTAGAAGGAAACACCTATCAAGAAAAGTAGTTCTAAAAGTTTAACACTCTATGGGACACACTCCTACTGGTCGAGCTTCTTTAGATTGATTAAGTCAAACACGTGCAACCCCCTTCAGTTGGTAAGCATCTGATTCCACCTTCTCAGGAAAAGAAACCCCCATAATGTCTAACACATTATAGACCTCATTTATAAACTCTTGAGGATCTTCCTTAACTTTAGAGTCATAAAATTCCAGAGGGTTCATCCTCATAAATCGCTCTCTCCTTAAGCCGTCGTACCCATATTTGGGATCACGGGAGCTACCACTTCCCTATTGACTTGTGTCGTCATGGCTTGAGCAAACACTTGGAACGCCGACCTAACCTCTGCATTTATTACATTCTCATTCAATGGGTCAATCGGAGCTTGAGGTCCACTTGGGGAGGAACTTGGGAAGGAACCTCTTGATTCATATTATCTTCCTCATTCCTTCTAGCATTAGCCCTTGTAGTAGTTATATCCTGAAAACCATGAGGCACGGATTAGGAGAAAGACATAATAGAGTTAGAATCTATGGCACAACTTATAGTAATGAAGAAGTACATTTTCATAAACCTCTAATAGCCTCTCATTCATAAATGTGGCGAGCTTCACACTTAAAAACAAGACTCTACTGGACGTTGTTTAAGACATCCTAGAACCATTCTCAACCTTGTGCTCTGATTACTAAGTTTGTCACGACCCTGGGGTACACCCTATATGTAAAATGGCGTACAAGACCTTGAGAGGCCTCATACAAGCCAAATAGCATTCATAACATAAGCTAATAGAAAATGGTGCAAAAATTTAAAACATTTTCCAATACAATCAAAGTCTCATAAAACAAAGCGGAAGTCATTGCACTTGTCTCAAACCATATAATACTTGAATAGTCTTAGGGACACAACCCATATATTAGTTCTAAACATAAAATGAAATACATAAATGAAAGGTGATCAAATCCTCGATGCTATGAGGACTCACCAAATCTTCAGTCCTTGCTCTCTATGAACCAAGCCACGAGGATGAAAGTCAATATCATCAGACCCTACACTTGATAAGAATGTACGCAAGAGTATGCATTAGTACAAAGATTTATAAATATGATGTCTAGCATAAATAATCAACATAATCATAACATAGGCATTAGTCAACATAAGACATATAGATGAGTCCGAGATTTAGACTCCTTTAGGGCTTTGTTTTGATAGTTTTAGTGTCCTCAAACTTCTAATTTATGCTATAAACTGATGTTAAAGTCTTTATTTTTAGGTATGCGGACTAAGGAGGAAAGTAAGGCAAAAAGGAACAAAACAAGCTGAAGAAGTTAAAAAGACCAATCTTGGTAATCCCCAAGACCACTCGACGAACCGCCGAGTTGTTCTTCAAACCGCCTAAAGTTCCAGTGTGCCAGCCCTGAGGAAAGAAACCAAGTTGGCGATAGAAATGGATAGCCGGTGAATCGCCGATTCGTTCAATGATAACAAATTAGATCGCCTAAAGCTACTGGACTTGAGGATACTGAGAACCAATATGAAAAGGCGATGGAAGAGAGCAAACGAAGGATCGCCGAACCACTCGGTGATCCCGACATACCTCACCTAATGGATTTTCAGGCTAAATTTTATGAAACTATAAATAGGATTTTGAATGTAATTTTGAGTTGTTGGAGTTCTTTTCCCGAGAGTTCTCTCCCAGATATTACAGTTCCTATTCTAGACCTAGAGTTTTCTCTAGATTTTAGAGTTCAAATTATACAATTTTGGAGGATTTGCAAGTGGGCTTTTGAATTTCTTTCTTAGAAATCATTGTAAAGACTTGGAAAATCTTACCCATATCATGGCTAATGCATTTGGTAACCGTTTATCTATTTTTATTAATTGTGGCTAAAACCCCAATTCTTGGGGTGCGATTATCTGATTATGGGTGGAATAAGCTTATGGGTATTGTTTATTACGAATTTAAAAGCAATATTGAAGTGTATTTAATCATTAGCTGTGTTTTTATTTATGAATTATAGTTGCGAATGCGGTTCTAACTTTGAGTTCTTAGCTTGCTCGAGAAAGAGGTTTTTGAACCAAAGCTTTTGATTAATAATTTGTAGATATTGGATTGATGTGGGCTCAGCTCGAAAGAGTGAATCCTAAACCAAATACTACCATCTTTCTCAAGAGAGGGGATGTATTAAGGTTGTGGACTATTCTTATTTGTTAAGTTTGTTATTTTTTTAGAGAAATCACTTGAATCAAAGTAGTTGTTCGAGAGAAATATATTTCACTCGTAGCCCAGCCTACCCACTGATATTTAGCTATTCATTTCTAGTTTCAATCACCCACTAGCGAAAGTTGCCTATAATCGATCACATCTTAAGAATTCCTCTATATATTGTTATTTCATTGTTGTTTGGCTCCATTATAGCTAATAATTGCAAGCCAAAACCCCTATCTGACATTTGTTGTCACCCCCTTTGACTTGTTTACTTGTATATATCGATAATTTGTATTCCTATGCCTATTTAGACCATATTTGTACTTCATAACTGAATTTGAACACGTACCGCTCCCAGTGGGTTTGACCCCAACTCTTCGTTGGGTTTTATACTACTTAACGGTCATTTGCACCTAGAATTTGATGAGGTGTGCTTGAAACATTAATCAAAATGGTGCCGCTGCCAGGGAGTGGTGTTGCTTAGAATTTTTTTTATTGAAGTTAAATTGTGATCTTTTTGGCTGTAGTTGAATCAACTTAACTTTATTTCTTGTTTTGTGTTGCCTATGTTGAACAGAGAAAGAGATGAGCGTAAACGTGAGAAATGGTAGCCAAGTGGGCCACAAAGATGATATTGGGAACGTCAATGATATAAATGACCTAAATGTTAATGACCCATTCCAATTAGGTGGAGTTGGTGTCATATGTCTACCTATGGCTGAAGGAAGCGTTGTTTTTCACATCACTAGCATAATTCTTCAGCTACTACTTGAAAGGATTATGTGTGGGGTTGGCTCATAAGGATCCCCATGAGCATATTTTGAACTTCATGGACGTTTGTAGTCCATTCTCATTTAAGAACATATCACAAGAATTAGTTCGTCTGAGGTTGTTCCCATTCTCTTTGATGGGTGAAGCTACCGAATGGTTACCTGAGTTACCAAGGGACTCTAACACCTCTTGGGATGAGCTGATCACAACATTACATGTGAGATTCTTCCCCCATTGAAGATGATCATACTCCAAGATAGCATCCAAGGTTTTAAACGCTTGGAAGGTGAGCCAATCCATGAGACTTGGCTGAAGTTTAAGAAATTGGTGCTGCAATACCTAACTCATGGACTTCTAATTAATGTGCTGCTGTAATACTTCTATTGGAGCCTTGACTCGATGAACAAATGAGTTGCTGATAAACTTGTTCCCAGTTATGTAATGCAACAACTCTATGAAGTAGCATCTCAACTCCTTGATTGCACGACCAAGTCTCTCCTCTCACTTTTAGAATGACAAAATAGCACATAGAAAAGGATCAAGAGAGAGAACAAAACATGGCCAAAATAATGACCCAACTGGATATCTTGGCTAAAAATGTCATGGGTGTTGGTACAAAGAGTGTTAATGATGTGGGTGTTGGTGGAGTAAACGCCGACGAAGCACAATTTTGAGTGTTGTACAATGAAGAAGTGAACTTCTGAGAAAACAAAGAAGGACATTAACGTACAAACTACCCAAGCCCAGGTGGAAATTAAGGTTGGAATTGAGATGAGGGCTAGACAGACCATGAGAGTTTGGCGTGATAGTAATGCCACCAAGAAGGATAGAGAGGGGAACAAGGACAGGTCCGTCCCTCCCCATGAGCATCAAAAGACCAATGAATGTTAAGGTGGTCGTACAAAAGATATGCTCTTACCCATTCTCAACAAAGTTGAAGGGTTAGTCAAAGTGTTGAAAGAGATGAAAGGGGATGTCTCAACTCACAATCAGACGGTGACCTATCATGCGGTCTTTATTAAGCAGATGGAGACCCAAATGGGTCAAATTTCATTTTATTTGAATCAAAGACAACAAGGGGGGTTGCCTAGTGACAGAATGGCAAACCCCAAAAATGAAGCTTGATTTAGTATCCTCGTCGCACCACGACGTTAACTAAGATGCTTCTTGGGAGGCAATCCAAATTTTTAATGCTTTAGTTTTTGATTTTGAATAATGGGTGTTGATTGTGCATGTTGAAAAAGTGAAGAGTGTTGGAAAAGGGGTAGTTTGGCAAGCTCAAGTTCAGTCGATGACACACCGAACAGGTTGACAAGCCCCGACTTGGACCGCCGTTGGAACCTCCAAGCTTAAGGGGGAACTCTGTAAGACTCAGCGGGCTAAACACTTATTCGATGACTTACTAAACAGCTCGACGAGCCTGAGTTTCTCCGCCGTTTGAACCCCCAAATTGTTGGGAGTTCTGTAAAACTTGTTGAGGTAAAAAAACCACTCGGCGTATCACCGAGTGGTTCGGTGAGAATGACTTACTTTGCCTAAGGTACTGCAAACTGAAAGATTTTAAAGCCAAACGGTTTAAAATATCAAAATCCTTCATCTTCCCTCATTTTTAACTCTCGTACCCTCTCACCCAACTTTTGATCTTCTATATTTTTTTGCTTTTACCCGTATTTTTGTGTGAATTCGTGCGTAGAATTGGGGCAGTTTGCCGCCAAGCTATTCAAATTCTAATTTCAGAATACATGTTGGTTTTTCGAAGCCCATCTTATATAGTATGGTTGAACTTGAATGCAATAGGTAATTTGTGGTTGTTTTGTGTTGGGTAATTGTTATAATTGTGTTGAAGTGTTATTTTGCCCATATGGAATTCAAATGTGTTCCGCCTAAAATTGATCAATTCTCATGTCTTGTTTGTTAATATTGGTTCTATATTGTTGGTTTGCAGTATAAATGTGTTGGGTTTAGTGGGGTGAAGTCTAATTAACCTTGAATTATGCTAAATGACATAATTTTCCCAATAATGGAGCGTTTGAAGTCATTCTTAAGGGCAAAAGTCGTCAAATGGCCAATTATGGCCCAATAGGGGGAAGTCTAAGTACCCTGAGGGCATGGGTAATATGGGTCTACTGCTAATTGAATAGCTTATATGTTTTATTTTGAATTCGGGGCCTTCGGGCTTGATTTGGGAAATGGGGTTGAAAAATGGCACGTTGGGCTGTTTGGAGAGCTGCGTCGAGCTTGTTGAGTGGTTCGGCGATTCGCCGAAGTCCCCCTCAGATCGCCCTTCACTTCAAATTTTGGTTATGTATATTTTTTAACTTTTGGCGGGAAGCCTGAGTTCATCGAGTTTACTCGGTGACTCACCGAAAGGTTGTCTTAATCGCCCTTTCTGAGCCCCTAACCCCTAAAATACACTGTAACTTTTGGCGATCTACTTCTAGCTCGCCAATTGGTGTCGGTGATTCAGCGAATGGCCCTTAACATCACTGACCTGTCTTGATTTATGAAATTTTTTGCATTGGTACTTTTGTCGAGCCCAATCAGGCTCGCCAAAGTTATTCGACAACTCGCTGAATTATTCAATGAGTCTTTCTACAACTGAATTTATTTTGGCAGTTTTCTTGAACTCTTTCTAATATTTTTCTATGTATTTTGAAGAAATGGCTAGACCCAAACTTTCAGGAAGAGACATGCCGCCCCGCAAGTGGGCAATAGGAGTCACTATTAATGAGGATGTAATTGCATCTAAAACAAAGGCATCCAAACTCCCTACAAAGGGAGGGAAAGGAAAAGGAAAGGCAAGGTGCTTGAAGTGTAGTCACCAGAGGTCACCTCCAATAGTGAGGGAGTCAACGAGACTCACCTCACCTTACCAGACAATGAGGGAGAGTCCCAAGGTTCTCAGGCTTCCATCTTTGAGCCTGAGGATGACCAACTTCTATATACCTGGAGAGCTAAACATCGCTCCAAGGGGATGCATTATCCGTCTAGGATCTGGGTACCTTAGACTCCTCATCCTCCCCCAATTCAGCTCAGACGGTGGCCCCAACACCACCTGTACAAGGTCCTCCTCCCCGGTCGCTCAAAACACTAAAGGCCGAGGGACTGAGGACTATTGAGGAGAAGAGGTTGTCCACAGATGGTGTGGTAGATAGGTATCCAGAGATAAGGAGCACCCTCAAGTCCCAAAAATTCCAAATTTCCACTAAACCTTGGGGTCCCTACATTCCTAATTGGGTCTGGGAGTTCTACTTGACCTACGGATACTTGGTACCACAAGGGATGAAGAAGGTCAGTACCTTCAAGCCAGTGGATTCTGTAATTGTCCAGGGCATGAAGGTGAAATTAATAGTGAGGAGATCAATTTTGCCTTCAGATGTACGTATAAATTCGCAAATGACTACCAGAGTTTGATCATGACAACGATGTTCGATGAAGAAAAGACTTGGCTTACCCCTTTCCTTTCTGACACTACCCCTAGCTTGATTGAGGCCAGAGTTCCAATAGAGAATAAGGATCTCAATGTGGCGGCAAAGTGTTGTGTAACACGTCGGATATCAAAATGATGAAAAATCCTAGTTTTCAGAAAATTGGTATGTGTACCGACGGAACCACCCACAGACTGTTGGTGGGACCAAGAACCATAGTTGGGTTTTGTCATTAAGGAAAAAATATTTGTGGTCTTTGATCCCACCCACAGTCGACCAGTATGGTTTGTGGTTGGACCTACGGACTGTAGGTTTAACCGTACGTCAGGATCAATAGCCAGTTAGAGGGGAATTGTTATTGGGTCAAATTCAAATGGTCATCACTCTTAGCACAAAAGGAATTAGGTGCCTCATGACCCACTATATGATAGATAATTTAATCATCTTTCCAATGCCAGCGAGATTGGAAAAATTTCATCTGCAAGTAAAAAGTTATCCTCGTTTTAGTGAAGCCTTGTCGGGTAGACTTGACAGACGAACCCAATCGACAGCCTATAGGTCAAACGATGGACAGTCATTCCCTCCGTGGATGGGCTTCATCAAAATTAAGTTACGTTCGTTTTGGTCGTTTCCCCAATTCATTGGGCACCTAAACTACATCGTTTAACCCCCAAACTACGTCGTTTAACCCCCAAACTATGTCGTTTAACCCCCAAACTACGTCTTTTAACCCCTAAACTATGTCGTTTTACTCAAATTAAGCCTTATAACCTAGTCAGAACATAACAAAAACCTTTATTCACTAAAAATTCATCAAACTAGAGCAAAAAGAGATAAAGCAGTAGACCAAGCCCTCTCAAAGAACGCACGCAAGTTTTCTTAAGTTCCAGCCCCAAAATCGAAAGATTTCTCTATGAATTTTGTCACCAGGGATTTCACAGGTGGATTCCTTTCATCCACTAGGTCCCTAGAATTACGTCAGATTCTTGATTCCCTTTATCTTGTTTAGACTTAGGTTTTTTAATACCTAAGATATTAGTTGTGAGTTATCTATTAGAGTATTCCTAATCAGATTATCATGTTTTCATAAAATCGTTGCTTAGTTCGTTGCATGAAACTCAAAACCCTAGTTGTGTAGATTCTCTTAGTTCATGAATTTCACATGCTAGGTCAGTTAAACAGATATACATGCTCCAGTTTTGAATATCAAATTATCATTATATTTCAGCATGAACCCTATTTTGAGTTATAAATCTTGAGAAGCTTTTTAAAGCCAACACTTGAGTTCTTAAACTGGTTTTTGAGAAAATAAAGATGAGTTTTGAGAAAAGAATTTTCTAAACCATGATTAGTATGACAATCGAGTATGCCATCAATGTATGAGTAGTATGGTATCTAGATATACCATCAATGTATATGCAGTATCACTTCCCGAATCATTAATGATCAAATTATTCAATGATTTTGAATTATTTTTGAGAAACAGTTTTCAAGTATGTGTATATGCATATTAGTATTTTGAGTTATTTAGTATTTCAGTCATAATGTATCATATACATATTCAAGTTAAGAGTAGGCTTAGACCAAGTTGGACTAGCATTCAGCGTACCCTCATAGTCCGAGAACTACATGACCCCGTAAGTTAAGTACCCTCTGTTGGGCATCAGTTTTAGTGATCACACTAGTCATGCATCTATTCCCCTACCAAGGTATATTGGGTCATCTCGATGGGGTGTATACATCGGACTCCACGTTTAGCTCACGTGGTTTTACATCAGTTAAAGTAGCTCCCACAGTTAACCTCTAGTGTATTTGACCAGGTTTTCAGTTATACTTCAGTATTCAGTCTCAACACGTTCAGTACTTGGTCATAGCATTCAGTTCAGTTCTTTTCAGTATGTATCAGCATTTCCATCATGTTCAGATTATATTATTGATCAGTTATACTTTGTTCAGCTTTTATCCTAATCCTACATGCTCAGTACCTTCCAAGTACTGACACATACTTTGCACTACATCTTTTTGTGATGTAGGCTCAGGTCCTCTACGTAGATCACGCATAGATCGGTTTTTGATCTCCAGTTCAAACTTCAGTGGTGAGTCTTCATATTTCGAGGACAATACACATGCCTTACGCTTTAGTTTTTTTATTCAGTTTTTAGTTTTGCAAGAGTTGGTTGGGGGCATGTCCCAACAACTTTAGTCAGTTAGAGGCTTTTACAAACATAGTTTTAGATTCAGTTTTAGTTTTGAGTTTGATCCTCCAGTTGTTATGAAACTTATAGTATTTTATATATTTAGATCAGTACTGGGTATTCCCCACTTTTAGTTATCACTGTTTAAGCTTCTGCATAGTACATTTATTGTGTAATCTTTTAGTATTTTTATGATATACCAACTCAGGGTTAACTTGGGGTAACTCATGATTCTACGTCCCGTGTTTAGGTCATGGGGGTAGCATTGAGGCCTAACAAACTTGGTATCAAAGCATTAGGTTTAAGTGTCCTAGGATGTCTGAAAAGCCACACTAAGTAAAGTTCCTTTCATGGGTGTGAAGTGCACCACATCTAATGAGAGGGAAGACACAAAGTGTTTTAGGAAAACTTTATTTTCTTGCTGTTCTTATCATCCATGGGTGTGATCTACTTTTTAACTCGTCGTTATGCATTTTCAAATCATACCTTCTCGTAAAGCTTATAGACGGAATACCCACAACTATAATGAAGCTCCTCCTATCCTAGATTGGGAAGTTTCAAATGCAAAGTTTCGGAACACTATTCAGCTTTTGGCTTAGAGTATGACCAACCAGAAAAATCAATAGGCCCCTGTTCCTACTAACACTAATGTTGGGTCAGCTGCAACTAGAGTTCAAGATTTTGTTAGAATGAACCCACCTTAGTTTCTAAGGTCGCAAGTTGGTGAGGCTCCCCCAAAACTTCTTTGTTGAGGTTTAAAAGACCTTTGGAGTGATGCAAGTAACTAGTAACATTATGGTTAATTTGGCATCTTACCAGCTTAAGGATGTGGCTCACATTTGGTTCACTTAGTGGAAGGAAAATAGGGGTAAGAATGCAGTTCCTATTACTTCAGAGTATTTTAGTGAAGCCTTTCGGGATAGGTTCTTCCCAAGAGAGTTGAGGGAGGAAAAAGCTTAGGAGTTCATGAGTTTTAGGCAAGGTAGCATGTCTGTCCAAGAGTATGGACTCAAGTTCACCCAACTCTCCAGGTATGTTCCTCACATGGTTGCCGATTCCAGGGCTCAAATGAACAAGTTTCTATATGGGGTATCCAACTTAGTGAAAATAGAGCATAGAAATTCTATGTTGCTGGAGAATATGAACATCTCTAAGCTCATCACTGATGCTCAGCAGATTTAGGGATATAAGAATAGGGAATAGGCTAAGGAGAACAAAAAGGCTAGGATAGGCAACTAGAAATCGGGTGGTGGAAATCGCTCGCAGGTTCAGCAAAAGTCTTCTACCACAACACTTTCATCAACTAGTGTTCCATCCTCCAGGTTTTGACAGGATCAGAAAGGTAGGGCATCATGCTCTATGTCTAGGGAGAGTTTCAGGTACAAGAACCTACCCAACTTGTCCTAAGTATGGTAAGAACCATCCGGGTGAGTGTCTTGCATGAATGGAAAAATGTTTTAGGTGTCGTCAAACTAGTAACAGGTGGAGAGATTGTCCTTCTTCTAAATAGGGTCAAGGAGGTAATAATGGTAGAGCTCAATCCACAACTTCAGCAGTGCCAGCAGGTCGCTCGACTCAGTGGGGTAACTTATTTGGTAGATGTTGCGGTCAGTGCCAAAACATGTTGTATGCTCTTCAAGCTCGCCATGATCAGGAAGATTATCTTGATGTGGTCACTGGTACCTTATGAGTTTTTCATTTAGATGTTTATCCATTGTTAGATCTAGGGGCTACTCTTACCTTTGTAACTTTCCTTATAGCAGTAATCTTAGGTGTCAGTCTAGAAACTTTTTCAGAACCCTTCTCAGTCTCTACACAAGTTGGTGACCCAGCTATAGATAGAAAGGCACATAGAAATTGCCCTATCATAGTCTCTTAGAAAGTCACCTCAGCAGATCTTGTAGAGTTAGAAATGGTAGATTTCAATATTATTCTAGGCATGGATTGGTTGCATTCCTATTATGCCTTAGTCGATTGTAGAACTAAGATCATTCAGTTTTAGTTTCCAACGAGCCAGTCTTAGAATGGAAGGTGCAGTTCCTTAGCAGAAAGTAGAGGTTTTCTCGCAAGGGGGAGATGGTCGCTTATGTGTTCCTAAGGTGGATGAGTAGGTGAAACAACCTTGATTGGGCTAGATTCGAGTTATGAAACTATGGGAAAAAGTTCAGCTTATCAGAAATAGACTTAAGACATAAGTCCTATGTAGGCAGAAGGAACTTAGTGTTTGAGATAGATGATTGGGGTTTCTGGAAAGTTTCACCTATGAAGAGGGTAATGAGATTTCACAATCTAAGAGGAGTCAGTCCGTAGAGGGGGCTACATGGGAAGCAAAAGCAGCCATGAAGCCCAAGTATCCTCATCTCTTTCCTTCCAGTTACATTTCAGCTTGAGATAATAGTTTCCTCTCCAGTATCTCAGTTTACTCGTGCTTATATTCAGTCTTAGTACCTTGTTCCTTCAGTTGGTCTTGCATTTTTAGCATATTTGCATATTCTTGGAACTAAGTTCATTTAGATATCAATTTCTAGTCCTTAGTGGTAGGGATTGTAGCTCCTTCCCTCTATACTCATCTACTTTAGACTTCATTTGAGGACAAATGTTCCCAAGGGGAGATAATGTAACACCTCTGATCTCAAAATGGAGAAACAATCCTACTTTTCAAAAAAATTGGTGCCAGTACCAACTTAACCACCCACGGACCATTGGTGGGACCACGGACTGTCGGTGGGGTTTCATCATTAAAGACCAAATATTTATGGTCTCTGATCCCACCCATGATCGACTAATATGGTCTGTGGTTAGACCTATGGACAGTATGTGAGGGCTAGTAGCCACTTAGAGGGGAATTGTTGTTGGGTCAACTTCAAATGGTTATCAATCTTAGCATAAAAGGAATTAGGTGGCCCATGACCCACCATATGATAGATAATTAAATTCTCTTTCCAATGCCACCATGTCTGAAAAAATATCATATTCGAGTAAGAGTTATGATCATTTTAGTGAACCTTGTCGGGCAGACTTGATCAACGATCCCAAACGATGGACATTAGGTCAAACGACGGACCATTATTTGGTGTGTAGATGGGCTTCGTCAAAATTAAGTTAGTGTCATTTTGGTCCTTTCCCCTATGCATTGGGCACCTAAACTACGTCGTTTTACTCAAATTAAGCCTAATAACCTAGTAAGAACATAACCAAAACCTTTATTCATTAAAAATTCATCAAACTAAAGCAAAAAGAGAATGAGCAGTCGACCAAGCCCTCTCAAAAACTGTAAAAAGTTTTCTTCAGTTCCAGCTTCGAAATTGAAATATTTGTCCGTGAATTTTGTCACCATGTATGTGGGATTTCACTGGTGGATTCCTTTCATCCACTTGGTCCCTAGAATTTAGTCAGATTCTTGATTTCCTGTATCTTGTTTGGACCTAGGATTTCTAAAACCTTAGATATTAGTTATGAATTAGCTGTAAGATTATTCCTAATAAGATTATCATGTTTTCGTAGAATCGTTGCTTAGTTCTTTTTATGAAACTTAGAACCCTAATTGTGTAGATTTTCTTAGTTCATCAATTACACATGCTAGGTCAGTTAAATAGATATACATGCTCCAGTTTGGAATGTCACATTATCAGTATATATTTCAGCATAAACCCTATTTTGAGTTATAAATCTTAAGAAGCTTTTTAAAGCCAACACTTAAGTTCTTAAAACTGAGTTTTGAGAAAATAAAGATGAGTTTTGAGAAAAGTGTTTTCTAAATTATGATTAATATGACAATTGAGTATGCCATCAATGTATGAGCAGTCTGGTATCTAGATATACCATTAATGTATATGTAGTATGACTTCCCGAATCATTAATGATCATATTATAATATGTTTTTGAATTGTTTTTGAGAAAGAGTTTTCAAGTATGAGTATCTTCATGTCAGTATTTAGAGTATTTCAGTTTTTCAATCATAATGTATCATATACATATTCTAGTTGGGAGTAGGCTTAGATAGAGTTGAACTAGGGTTCAGCGTACCCTCATAGTCCTAAAACTACGTGCCCCAGTAGGTTAAGTCCCTTCTGATAGGCATCAGTTTTAGTGATCATGCTAGTCATGCCTCTATACCACTGGCAAGATATATTGGGTCCTCTAGATAGGGCGTATACATTGGACTCGATGTTTAGCTCACATGGTTTAATGTCGGTTACTAGTAGCTTCCAAAGTCAGACTCTAGTGTATTTGACCAGGTTTTCAGTTATACTTCAATATTCAGTCTCAGCATGTTCAGTACTTGGTCATTGCATTTAGTTCAGTTCTTTTCAATATATATTTTAGTATTTCTTTCATGTTCGAATTATATTATTGATCAATTATGCTTTGTTCAACTTATATGTTTGTTCAGCTTTTATCCTATCCTACATGCTCAGTACCTTCCAAGTACTGATGCATACTCTATGCTACATCTTTTTGTGATGCAGGTTCACGTCCTCAGCATCTAGATAACGCATAGATCGATTCCTAATCTCCAGTTCAGCAACTTCAGTGGTGAGTCCTCATATTTCGATGACAATAGACATGTTGTACACTTTAGTCTTTTTATTCAGTTTTTAGTTTTGCTAGAGTTAGATGGGGGACATGTCCTAGAAAACTTTAGTCAGTTAGAGGCTTTTTCACACATAACACTAGATTCAATTTTTGTTTTGAGTTTGATCCTCCAGTTGTTATTAAACTCATAGCCTTTTATATATTCAGATTAGTATTGGTTATTCCCCACTTTTAGTTATCACTGTTTAAGCTTCCGCATAGTACATTTATCCAGTAATCTTTTAGTATGCTTATGATATGCCAGCTCAAAGTTAACTTAGGGTCCCTCATGATCCTACGTACCCAGTAATCTTTTAGTATGCTTATGATATGCCAGCTCAAAGTTAACTTGGGGTCCCTCATGATCCTAGGTCTTATGTTTACATCCATGGGGTAGCCTTGGGGTGTGACATATTGGTTGGGCTTATTAGTAGTACGATCATGCCGTCTCAGAATGAGTCTATCTTGTTCCACCCAAAGACGGCCTGTCTTAGGATCTATTATTGCTGGGAAGCACCTCAATTTAGGCACAATTATTGGGCAGGAGATGGTCATCAGGGCCAAGTAGCGCTAGAAATCTCTTCATTTTTTGGTGCTGATCACCGAGCTATACAGATGGTCTCATGTTTCGCTTGATGAAAAGATGAATATGGAGGTCACTCCTACCTCCTCTACTGACATCCAACATATTGAGGCCGACTACCAAAAGGATGAGGCTGAGATAAGGAGGACAGTCCCGGTGGACACATCCCCGAGAGTTGATATAAATACATTACCAGCACAGGCAACCTTGCTTACTCTAGCCTCTGGGCCTTCAGGTATTTCTAGCTCCACTCCTTCTGAGGCCCTGAGTTCTTCTGCTACTCCCCTTCCTCATAGATCTGTTGCTGGTACTACCACATCCAAACCTCTGGTCACCCAGGCTATACTTCTGAAGATGGGGCACCTAGCCCATTCTACAGATGTGTGTGCCTCCTGGCTAGAGGCCACAATTCTAGGGATGATTGAGAGAGCTCTCACTGCTACATTGACACCTCTTAGAGATTATATTGATGCCCTTACGGTGAAGATAGAGGTGTGTGAGAGAGGCCAGGGAGACACTCATGAGGTGACGGCCTTAAAGGCCGCGATTGCGGAGGTTAAGAGAGATGTGGACTAGCTGAAGTCTACTGATATGTCTCTAATATTTGGGACTATGTAAATCCCTGATGACTTGAGGACAGATATTCCAGCTCATTCTGATGTGCCTCCGGCTACCACCGGAGATGAGGTTAGAGATGATGATGCGGCTGTTGATTCTGAGGCTGAGACTGATGAGGAGCAGCTTGGTGTTCAGGAGGAGACTGCTTTTGAGGGCCTGACTGACTTGGAGGAGGCTATGGTAGATTCAACAGTTTATGCCCCCTTGAAAGATACTTTTATGTCTAGCTCCAGTGGAGCCAGGATTGCTAAGACACCGGGCACTGATGCCCCAACAGATGGAGTGACTACAATGTAGACTTCACCCCAGAATTAGCCTAGCAGGATGACTTTTTACCTCCGTCTATGTTGTTTTATTATCTATTTTGTTTTAGTTGTATTTGAGGACAACTATTTATTTTTGTTGGGTAGGATGAGGTTTTTCCATACCCACCTCTTTTCTTGTGACTTTTTTGTGAATATTGGGTTTTGATATATATTATCCTGGTTGTTGAATTTTTTGAATTATGTTGTGGATGTTTTAGCTTGTGGCCCGTTGTTTTGAATCAAAATGGCTTTGAGCCTAATTAAAAAAAAATTCCACTTCTTTTATGTGTGATTGTAACTGTTCTTGTGCAAATTTGAGTGACAGTATTCATCAATACCGATGATTTGAATAGTTCTCCTAATTGAACAAAATGAATGTACGGCTACGATGAGGCAAACAAAGTTACGTAGGCAATATGTGAACTTTTATCATCTCGTTGTGACTAGCCGATTGTCGAATGAGTCTCTTGTGATGAACATTGCACGCTAGCTAGAAAGTGTGAAGTCTTGTTTAATATTCGGACCAATGCCTTGTGTGATGAGATTACTTTGAACATTATGTGTGTTGATACCTAAGATTTGCTTCGTTGGTCTGGTTGATTTACTAATGCACGCACTTGAAATGATTTTAAGCAAGAATTTTGAAGAGTGAACCAATTTAACAATATACCTTTTTTTGGCCAACCTTCTGAGATGTGTGAACATTACTTTGCACCTTTTCAGCCTTACTCTTTTCTTTGAAGAAACTTGACCAATTGTGACCTTTCTTTATCCATTCACCCATAACTTTCATGAAGTATGATTTGTTTGAATAGCTAACTTAGGCCAAAAGCCTAAGTTGGGGGTGTGGTAAAAAGATATGGAAAGTCAAGAAGTGTAAGAAATTCCCCTTTGTGTGATTTGATTTGAAAAAGAGGAACCCCTCCATGTACAAAACATAAGAGAGAGAAAAGAGAAAAGGAATTGAAAAATAAGAAAGAAAAGAAAATTACCTAAAAAGTTGTGCAATAAAGTTGTGAAAATTGCAAAAGAATTAGGGTATCTAGTGGTTCATATGAAGTTGAATAACGGGGTTGATTTTGAACATCTTTGAACTGATAAAGAAAAGGAAAAAAGTGATGTTCAGACCATACTTCATGAAGGTAGAAGCCACTAAGCCTAAATGAACATACCTTTGCATTCGCCTCGTTACAAGCCTTGAAAAGACCTTTGTGATCTTGAGTGAGATGAAGCAAATGTTGATTGGAAAATAAGGGAAAACCTATGGGTGAAGTCATGCATGTGTTCATCTTTATGAGTGTGAGATTTGTATGTGATTCCAGGTCTTAAAATTGTTGGGAAATTTTGTGTGAATATGGAATCATCTTTGTTGTGAGGGCATTTGAGTAACTTTGTTGAGCTTGAACTTGCATTTGAAGCAAATATTGTGAACTTGAGCATTTTTTATAATGGTGAGTCACAATTTGAATCTTTGATTGCACAATTGATCATTGTATGAGTAGTTTGAACCTTGATTTGTGCATTTATGTTGAGTCTTATGCAACACTATTTGTAGACATCCTTATTAAACTGTTGATCTTGAGTTTTACTAGAGGACAAGAAAAAGTTTTAAGTTGGGGGTGTTGATGAGTCCAAGATTTGGACTCATTTAGGGCTTTGTTTTGATAGTTTTAGTGTCCTCAAATGCCTAATTTATGCTATAAACTGATGTTAAAGCCTTGATGTTTTAAGGAAAAAAGGAATAAAACAAGCTGAAGAAGTAAAGAAGAGCAATCTTGGTAATTGCCAAGACCACTCGGCGAACTGCTGAGTGGCTCTTCAGACCGCCTAAAGTTCCAGTGTGCCAACCATAAGGAAAGAAACCAAGTTGGCTATAGAAATGGGCAATCGGCGATTCGCTGATCGGTTTTGTGACAAAAAAATGGATCGCCCAAAGTTACAGGACTTGAGGTTGCTGAGATCCAATATGAAAAGGCGATGGAAGAGAGCAAGGGGAGGATCGTTGAACCACTCGGTGATCCCTTATACCTCACCTAATGGATTTTCACGAGAAATTTTGTGAAACTATAAATTGGATTTTAAATGTAATTTTGAGGAGTTCGAGTTCTTTTCCCCAGAGTTCTCTCCCATATATTATAGTTCCCATTCTAGACTTAGAGTTATCTCTAGATTTTTGAGTTTGAATTGTTCAATTTTGGAGGATTTGCAAGTGGGTTTTTAAATTTCATTCTTAGAAATCATTGTAAAGACTTGGAAACTCTTACCCATATCATGGCTAATGCATTTGACAACTGTTTATCTTTGTTTATGATGTGTGGCTAAAACCCCAATTCTTGGGGTGTGATTATGTGATTATGGGTTGAATTAGCTTATGGTATTGTTTATTACTAATTTAAATGTTATATTGAAGTGGGTTTAATCATTACTTCCATTTTTATTTATGAATTGTAGTTGTAACTGCAGTTCTAACTTTGAGTTCTTAGCTTGCTTGAGAAAAAGGTTTTTGAACCAAAGCTTTTGATTAATGGTGTGTAGATATTGGGTTGATGTGGGTTCAGCTCGCAAGAGTGAATCCTAAACCAAATACTACACACATGCCTGAGAGAGAGAGGGTGTATTAAGGTTGTAGGTTGTTCTTATTTTTTAAGCTTGTTGATGTTTCAGATAAATCACTTTAATCAAAGTAGTTGTTCGAGGGAATCATATTTCACTCATGGCCCAGCCTACCCACTGATATTTATCTATTCATTAGTAGTTTCGATCACCCATGTAGGAAAATTTGCCTATAATCGATCACATCCTAAGCATTCCTCTCTATATTATCATTTCATTGTTGTTTGACTGCGTTATAGCTTATAATTGCAAACCAAAACCCCCATCTGGCATTTGTTGTCACCCCTTTGACTTTGTTACTCATATTTTTTGATAATTTCTATTCCTCTCACTATTTATACCACATTTATACTTCATATATGAATTTGAACACGTACCGCTCCCTATGGATTCGACCCCAACTCTTCGTTGGGTTTTATACTGCTTAACGATCGTTTGCACCTAGAATTGGATAAGGTGTGCTTTGAACATTAATCACAAATACCGTAATCATAAGAGATAGCAACATAAGTCATAAGCATATTTAATGCACATAAATCATCATATCATAAGAGGAAAACTTCTCAAGTAACCTCAACTTGTTCTTTATAATTACATAGGTCATCAACTTGTAGTCATACATGTCAAGGAAAGCAGCTCAATTAACAACAAAGCTAAGCTATCATCATACAATCAATCTCATATCTAAACATACTTACAATAGCTCCTTGAAGTAAAGCTTGTTTCATTATACTAGGCTACTTTGATTTAGGGATTAGTCCCTCATGTTCATACTAGTCATGGAAGAGTACTTCTTTACTAGTCCAAAACACATCATTACTTATGAAGGGTTACGATTCACCAATTCAAGGCTGCCAAGGAAAAGCACCTCATTTTGTGAGACCAAACTATCATGGAAAGCATTCTCTCATACAAGTCCAAGCTACTCAAGGAAGGGTACTATTGCTCAATCCAAGCTACCAATGAAATGGTTTGGCCTTACTAAGTCATGCTATCGTGAAAGCATCCTCCCATGCTAGATCAAGCCAACCTTTGGAAGGGTACGATTTCTCAATCCAAGGCTATCCATGAGATCTACTACTCAAGCTACCATGCATGGTCATGTCTTACGAAGTAAAGCTATTCATCAAGGGATATCATATCACTACTTCAAGCTATCATAGTTCATACATGCTTTGATTTATGTGTTCATGAGAATGTCCTTTCAAGAAACAAAACATCAACATCATAATCATTGACACTTTACTCCCAAAGTTTCCTTAAAGTTTTACATAGATTCTATAAGACATGCATAGTCTCATACATTCATAATATAGGTCATGTTGTGAATCTTTCCACAACAATTCTATGTACAATTCATCAGTCATATAAGCTTCAATCTCAAAGCAATACTTCTTAATAATGATCACATATTCCTAGATCTCAAGACATTCTAATCCCATGCTTCATTCTTAAGCAATTCTAATCATACTTCATCATATAAGATAAATCTCAAGCACTACTAATCATGATTCATCATATATATACTTCAATATAGTGCAATTCATGCCTACATGTTCAACTCTTCAAGCAAATCATACCTACATGCTTCAATCTCAAGAAATTTATCATATATTTCAACAATCCTAGAAGATTATCTCTAAATCCTCAATTTCCCCTGTCATGGCATAAAACCCAATTTCATCAATTCTAGGTTAAAATTAAGGGTTAGTCATGGGTACATGTAAATCCATCCTATAAACATGCAATTCTATCAATGCAATCATAAACAATCATAAAAAACCCTAATCAACTCAATTGGATCATAACCCATAAAATTAGAAGAAACCGTAACTAGAATTGGAAATTCTTCTTCTAAATTGGAGAAAACATGGGGTTACATGGATGAATAAGCCATCATACCTTGATTAAAAATCTCACAATTCTTGGAAGAATGGATACTTGACTTAACCTAGCTTGAATCCTCTTCTTGTTTTTCAACTTTCTAGAGAGAGAATTATTTGAGAGAGAAACAAAATTCTTTTTGTGAGTTTGAGAGAATGACTTAAATGACTTAATTTAGGGGTCTAAAGTACTAATATATGTGGTTTAGACTAGGGTAAAATAACACCACTTAAGTCTAATAGAATTAAGAAAGTACCCTTAAGCCCTCAACTTAACCGTCCCAAGAGCCCACCCACTAGACCCCACCGATGGACCGTGGATGGACCTATGGTCCGTCCTAGTCGGGCGTGGTCATGACAGAGAAATTTGTCCATCCACATAACGTGGACCCATCCATGGGGCGTGGGTCCTAGCCGTGGTTCACTGCTTCAAGCCGTTTTCGTGGGGCCCATAATTGGTCCTTGTGGGTTGGCACTTTGAAGTCTTAACATGTTATCCTCTATTTTGAATAGAGGGTGTTACTGGTGTATCGATACCTATATCGATGGTGTCACAGAACCACTCAATGATAGTAAAGTACACTTCGAATACTAGATTTAATAGAAGAGGAAGATTAAAAAATTGGTTCTCTTAAAATGAGAGGAAATCCTTCTATTTATAGAAAACAAACGGTGGTGAGAAAACATTCTTATTGTGCCATACCAGAATGGTCACAGCCTTCTGGAAAAGTCACAATCTTTTGGAAATATAACAACCTTTCATAAAAGTCACAAATTTACATAGAAATCACAACTCCTCATAAAAGTCACAACTTTTTATTATAGTCACAACTCTTCACAAAAGTTACAACTCTTCATTTTCCATTCACACATTTTAGAACGCAACAATCCCCCACATGAATGGGGAATCACTCCAAGACAAAGAAATGGACAAGTGTGTATACTTTACAAGAAAGACTTAATTGCATCTGGATAATTATGTTTCCCTTTGAACTTTCCATAGTGAATATATGTTGGATATATTTGGTCAATCGGTAGATGTAATATCCTTGAAACCATCATGATTTGGTGTATACCTAGGCAACCATATGTCATAGAATCTATCTTCTACCATTTATGGTTCTTACGGATGCGTTCATTTCAGCCAGGAAAACCTCCTGGTATAGAGAATAGGCTTTTTGCAATGACACTTTGAAGCAGTTTCCACTTCACACTTATATATATGATATCTAACACGTGTTATCGCATAGATACACTATTTGGTTAAATCTAGAAAACTTATCAAATCATTAAAAACTTCAGGCTTTATTAACTCGTTAACAACCCTTAATGTTTTATCTTTATTCCTAAGCATTGCCTTCATCATAAGAATAGATTGAGTTGGTTGACAATGTCAAACCATCAGTCACAATTATTTTTCTCCTTGAACCTAGTTCTTGGGATCTCCAGTCTGCTAGGTAGAGTTACCGCCATGATGACTTGTACTAAGTAGTAAACCCATTTCCTTAGATGATCTTTCAAGATTCTCTCTAGTTAGTCCTTTTTGGAAATGGATCCAACACATTATTATTTGACTTTATATAGTCAAATGTGATAATTCCACTAGAGAGTAGTTTTCTAACGTTATTATATCTACATCTTATATGGTGAGAATTTTCGTTATACATCATGATTAACATATTCACTGGCCTTATCTAGATCGACAAGCTCAAAGATCATTGTAAAGCTAGCTATACATGTCTCTTTGGAAGATTTCCAAGAGATTGCTCCTCCACCGAAAGTAAATAAAAATCCACTTGTGGATTTTATTTCATTTGATTCGATGATCGGACTTGCATCACAATATCCTTTCAATAGTGCTGGATATTTTTTATAATAAAAGACACATTTTTTAGTATGTTTTAAATATCACATCGTGCAAACTTCCATATATACAGAATACTTCCCAATACTCTAGAATTATCCAATTTTGAGTAACTATTGCCTTCACTCTTTTGAAGTGAAAAGCTCACATTTATTGGAGTTTTGACAGTATTAAAATCCAAATATTTGAACTAGTCAACTACTTTTTCAATGTAATGAGACAATGACAATGCTAAACATTATGGAGTTTTAAGGATTCTCACTACAACATTTTATATCTTCAACCACCCTAGAAATGTATGGCCTAAACTATGAAAAAGTGTATCCTTTGATAAAAAGGCCATTTTTGACTTTAAGCCACACTTTTCTAGAGGTGGCCAAAAGAAGGTAACCTTAGAGTTTAGGTGACACTTTTCAAGTGTTGAAGACAAAAAGGCCACGCTTTGTTGTACCTCATATAGCAACATTTCTATCTCATACAACTACACTTTCAAGAGTGGCCTTTGATTCATTATTGCCCTCAATTTTAAAGTGTCAACTTTTCGATCTTATGTATGACAACACTTTGAAGTGTATTCCTTGCCAATGTGCATACCATAATTTACATTGAATATTCTACACAATTGATAGTCCTATGGCTACACTTTTAAGTGTGGTAATATTATTTTGGCTATAAAATATTTATATGCCACAATTTCTAATTAAAAAACAACAATATTGTTTTGCAATAAATAATCTCAAGCATTAAATTAGCTAATAAATAATTCAAATATATAGATTTGCAATAAACTTCAAAAGATAATATATCTTCTGAATACAGATACTTATAAAGAAATATTCTAAATATGTGTACTATCTAGCAATGAATATATTTCACAAAATCGAATATAATATATTCAAACTTTTACAGTAGTTCAAAAACTCTTCCACTTCAATGAGATTGAATTGACTTGTGGCGACCCTTAAAATTTGATACCCTCCATTTCCCTACACATTTAAAATGAATTTAAAAATCAAAACAAACCATGTACGACAAATCAAACATTAGATAGAAACCATGTTCAATGTTTTCATCTTCTGATTCCTCATAATAAAATCAGCTCTTACAAATGAGTATTTACACACCATATGAAAAAGAACATAGCAGAAACAAAGCACCAAAAAATAGACTCCTCAAATCTAAGACCGTATGTAACTCTGTTAAGAGCTAAAATTTTGTTTCAATAAAAAAAATTGATCTACACTTAAACTAGCTAGCTGAACCAAATGAAGCCAAAACAAATCAAATTATCTAATAGAAAAGCCCAAGATCAATTAAAATGTGGAACATTCCATCTTTTTCTTCTCCTTTTCCTCATCTCAAAAGACTCTTTTGGTGTAGAGATGTGGTAAGACAATTCTTCTTCACAGACGGACGAATAGTAGGAAGGGATTGTTTTTAATATACAATTTATTACATTTGGCCACATGATCTCAAGGAAACAGACTTAATAGCTGGAGACTTAAAGACTATCTTAATAGTGAAATGTTTCTAGCTTGTATTTATCTAGTGAAATGTGGCAGATACTCCTTCTAAAAAGTATGGTGAAGAGACTGAACATGTACATAATCAAATATATAAGAGTAATTATTGTTGGAATATATACTATTAACCATGTGTTTATATAATGTATTTATTATAGAATAATTATTTATTTATTTTTAATAGATCATATTGTCGTTTATGGTGTCTGTTTACTTATATAGTAGATGATTTAGTGTACAGAGTTTAAGCTTATATACAGAGGATTAAATCATCAGTTCTTATAAGTATAAAGTATTTTGTTCACAATCTATCATCGGAATTGGACATGCCATCGGTACAATTGTAGCACAAGATTATATGTAGTTTATCTTGATTATGAGAATGGTATAGTTCCAGCTTCTAGTGCTAGTGAATTTTGTATGTATTGAACAGGACCGAGTAGAGATAGTTGCTTTAGTTTGACTTACAAAAGCATATTCTCTAAACTATTAAATGTACTTATATTCTTAATCCTAATATAACCATTATGATCTATATATGTTAATTATCATTTTTATTTATTAAAAGGTGAGATTCTAAGATGGGTCAATATACCTAGTAGATTGGATGATGATAAAATATATATTGGTGAAATAATAATTTAGTTGATGAAATCCATTTATCGATATAGAGATTAATGATACGCCTTTTTGGGAAGCTTAAAAGTTTTCATCGTGTCAAACCTTGCAAGTGGATTTATGAATCTAGCACATAAAATAAGTTAAGTAGTGCTTTAAAGAAAATTGATAATTGAATTAAGTTCATCAGTAATTTAATTAATTGATTAGTATCTATAATCTTAACATGGGGAATTAGATATATGTTTAATGTGGAATTTCAAAATATAAATAGAGGAGTGCAATTACAAATTTCTAGTGGAATGATATGTAATTTACTATGGTAAGAATAATTCAAATTAATTATTTCGAATATTTCCATAATAAAAAGCCTAAGGAATTAATTATGTGGTCCCTACCGTGCCCATATTTAAATAGAACTCAGAGTCTATTCTAAAGGGAAAAGGGAGAAGTATGTGTCTTTCTCTATTCTAAGGAAAGGGAGAAGTATGTGTCTTTCTCTATTCTAAGGCAAGGGAGAAGTATGTGTCTTTGTCTCTTCTAAGGAAAGGAGAAGTATGTGTCTTTCTCTATTTTAAGGCAAGGGAGGAGTATATCAATTTTTCTATTCTAAGGAAAGGGATAAGGACGTGACTTTTTCTATTCTAAAGAAAGGGAGATGTACATAGGAAAGACATGGTATTCCTTCTCCTTGGACTAGGAAGAAATCTCTATAAATACAGATTCTTCTAACCCTTGAAAGGATATAACTTTTATATAAAATACTTGCCCACCCAAGTATTGAGAGATTTCGGAAGTGAACTTGGGATCACTGTAGAAGACCGCAGAACTGTGGTCCAGTTTATGGACTAGCTTGTGGATTCGCTTGAAGGTTCTAGCTTGCCGACTAGCTTGTGGATTCTGTTGAAGGTATCTGCTCACGCTTCAAGAGGTATTTCTTTGATCAAATTTTAGAAAGTTTATGTGCTCTAACATGATTGTACTTGTTCTAGCATAAACTATGTGTTGTCTATTATTCATGTAAGTTGTAAGATTCTTGTATGCTTTCACTGTGCATATAGTTTTCCAACAATTACATGGGTAAATCATCTTCACAATTTGATACATCAATAAAGTAAATACATCAACAAACAAAACAAAGGATGATTTGAATGAAGAACAACTAGGCAAAGATGAGAAAAATACAGTTGAGAGGATTAAAAAGAGAGAAAGAGAGAGAAAAGTCTTAAGGAACTAACAACACCACAACCCATGGCAAGTGAAAACCTTCAAAGGTTTCTCAATATAAATTCCAGTTCAGTCATGCCAACACTATAGACACTTTGAAAGATTCAAACATGAAGTTAGAAACCTTGCAAATTAACTGCATCATTAAGACAACTACTACAAAGAAGACTTTCAGAGTAACTGGGAGGGCTGATTAGCCAACTATCACAAATTTACAATTAGATAGGATATAGTTCTTTGGGATACTAATTTTCTAACTTATTGTTAAAAAGAAGGAACATTTATAAAACATACAAAATACCTTTTGAAGAACCGAATCATGAGTTGACCCTGAAGAATGTGGAAGATGTTGGCCTCTTACAGCTTGTGCGCTACTGGCATCAACAGGTGAAACAAGGTTAGATCCGATAAACCCTAGTATATCTTGAACATTCAATCCAGGGTTGTTATGCAGCAACTCACTAAATAAATGTCGCATTTTTCTCTCATTTAATTCATTTCCTCCTTTAGTGAACTCATTTCATTAGAATGCTTTTATTTTAGCTTGTTAGTTTCTACATCTTCTTTCAAAGAACTTGTTGTCACTTATCTACCATAGCACCTAAGTCGGCTAGGATTCTCCTTTCCAAACACTGCCCTAAAGAAATCATCAGTTGTTTCTTGGAATTTTGGCGATTATGAAGTTCAGCGTGTTGAATAAAAGTGACATCCATAGTTAAATGTAAATACTATTTACTTTCCAGCTGAAATGAGTTTATGATTCATTTAGTTAACTTTAATTTACCTTCCTTCTGAGAAAACTATCTAGCGGGTCAAGCATTATAAAATAAAATGATCACCCCCTCCTAACAAATTAATAGTACTTTGATAGAGATCAAGAACTAAAAAAATCTAACATCTTTTCCTAATATTATCGAAGTCAAAAGTAAAAAACTTTGTCTACACTTTAAAAGCTTCCCCAAAAATAATTTTAGGCAACACTTTACAAGTGTTGTCCAGATTTAGCGTGGCCATAGGCCTAACATGTTGTAGTGTCTTATACCTACAATTGCATCAGCAACTCCAAGATCTTTCATATCAAAGTTGCTTTCTAGCATATTCTTAGTAGCATTTATGGCATTAGTGTGTCTACTGATGATTAACATGTCATCAACGTAAAAGCAAATAATGACCTTGTGATTTTGAGTGTCTTTAATATAAACAAAATATCACTTCTATCATTCCTAAATCCATTTGAAACATGGTTTGGTCAAATTTCTCATGTCCTTGTTTAGGTGCTTGTTTTAGTACATCAACTGACTTAACAAGTTAGCACACTTTCTTTTATTTACCAGAAACACAAAACCTTCGGGTTGTTCTATGTAAATTTCTTCCTCCAATTATCAATTTAAGAAAGTGGTTTTCACATTTATTTGATGAATTTGGATGACATCTACCATAACTAATGCAATTAACATCCGAATGAATGTAATTCTAGTTACTAGCGAGTATGTGTTGGAAAAATTATTTCCCTTAAGTACCTGAGGTAAATGGAATATATCCTCCCATGATAGAATGATGTAATTCATTGTTGTATCAATACCTATACCCAAGATGTTACTGAACCACTCAACGGCAACAAAATACACTTAAAATATTAGATTTTGTAGTACAAGAAGTCCAAATAATTGGTTCTCTTAAAATGAGATCAAACCCCTCGATTTATAGACAACAAATGGTAGTGTGAAAAGGTGCTTATTGTTCCTTAGCTGAAAGGTCACAACACTTTGAAAAAGATACAATCATTCGGAAATGTCACAATATTTCATAAATATCACAATTGTCAAGCCCAAGGCTACCCCCTTGATTTAAAATGGGAACTAAGATCACGAGTGACCCTAAGCTAACTTTGAGTTGAGCATATCATAAGTATACAGAAAATAACTAAGTAAAGCATGAACTATGCGGAAGCTGAATCAATAAATATCTGGGGTGGGGACAAAACCCAAATAGTCTGAATGTAAATATCAAACCATAAGAGTTTAATGATAACTGAAACAACCAATTAACAACTCAAGCTGAATCTACTACTTATCTGAAAAGTCTCTAAATAAATTGAGTCGCTCGGACATGCCCTAACTAACTTTAGCAATACTAAAACTAAAAATAATTACTAAAATGAAAGCATGTCTATTGTCCTCGAAATATGAGGACTCACCACTAAAGCTGTTGAATGCAGACCAAGAATCGATCTATGCGTGATCTGGGTGCTGAGTACCTGAACCTACATCATGAAATGATATAGCGCAAATTCTGCATCAATACATGGAATGTATTGAGCATGCAGGATATAGATACTAAGTTGAATATAGTATATAGGTTGAACAATAGAATACTAAGCAGTGATATAATCTTAACAAGGATATGGATATGTACTAAAGTATAACTAAAAGATAAACTGAATGCATTGACAAAGTACTAATCATGAACAAGACATGATGAACTGAATACTGAAGTATATACTGAAAACCTGTTCAAATGCACTAAGATTCTGACTGTGGGAGCTACTATTAACTGACATAAACCACATGAGCAAAACACGGAGTTCGATGTATACGCCCCATACAGAGGACCCAATATACCTTGCCAGGGGTATAGAGGCATGATTGTGGCCTGATCACTAATATTGATGCCTAAAAGAGGGGATTTATAATCCTATGTGGGCACTTAGTTCTTTGACTATGAGGATATGCTGAACCATAGTCTAACTCAGTGCTAAGTCTAATACCAACTTAATACATATAAAGCTAAAATGCACTAAATAATGAATAGCTCACTTACATGCTAACTGAGAATTCAACATTTATATACTGAGAATATGATATTCGAAATCACTGGGGAGGCTTTATCATGGTATATTGAACAAGATCCTCGAAAATGGGTTGAGTGGGTAGACATGGCAATAGACTTCATGAACTGGTTTGGGTTTAACATAGAAAATGCACCTGATTGGTTTTACATCAAAAACTTGAGGAAGAAGCCCAATGAATCCTTTAGGGAATACGCCATAAGATGGAGGTCTGAGGTGGCTAGAGCCAGACCTCCCATGGAAGAATCTCAGATGAAAGACTATTTCATCCGTGCCCAAGAGCCACAATATTATGACAGGATGATGCTGGTGGCTGAGAAGAGTTTCACCGAAATTATCAAATTAGGCGAAAGGATTGAAGAAGGCATAAGAAATGGGACTATCATCAATTTAGAGGCCTTACAAGCCACTAAGAAAGCTCTGCAATCCGGTGGAATGTCAGAAAACCGAAAGAAAATAGGTACAGTCATGATGGCTCAGGGAACCCGAACTCCTTACAAATACCAAACAACAACCCCACCTCCATCTCCATATCATCAAACTCCATATCCCTCAGCTCCACTACTTATATCTCCCCATCCCATGCCAGTATATTACTAAAATACTCCTCCTCAATATCAACAAGTTTCATATCCCGTCTATAATGCCCAGCCAACATACTTCCGAACTCCACCACCCACTCAAACGCCAAACTACTGAAATAGACCTCCATATGAAAAAAGACCTGCAAAAAACTATACTCCTCTAGCTGAGCCCATAGCCAAGCTTTATGAAAGACTGAAAGAAGCGGGCTATGTGACCCCAGTTCCTGCGTTGCCTATGGATGTTCGCGCAAAATGGTATGACCCCAACAAGGTTTGTGCCTACCATTCTGGGATGAAGGGTCACACTACTGAAGTTTGCAGAGCCCTGAAAGATAAGGTTCAGATGCTAATCGATAGAAGGGCCATCCAACTCAAGGATTCGACACCAAATGTTGCAAACAACCCTCTGCCAAACCATCATGTCAACATGGTAGAAGTTGATGATACTTCAGATTGGGAGAAGTCCATTTGGGTTCTTGAGCCAGAAGAAGCATTTGTTACCCCCTAGACGCCAATTGTAGTGCAAAGGCGTATGCCTTTCGAAGTCGAGATTGCCATGCCCAAGCCTCCATTCACCGTTTGTAGAGCACCTCCCCCTGTCCAATATGATACCCATGCTGTACCATGGAACTACAAAAAGGGAAAAGGGAAAGTGGAAGAAGTAGACACTGCAGCAGGACTGACTAGATCCGGAAGAATTTGCACTTCTGAAAATTTGGTACAGGGAAGTTCCAGCAAATCCAAGGCACCTATTGTAGAGCTTGAAGATCAGGGTATTTGGAAGAATGTGCAAGCTAAAGAGTACTCTATTGTTGAGTAATTGAGTAAAACTCCATCCCAAATATCAATTTTGTCGTTGCTGCAGTCTTCTGAAACTCATCGGAACGCTCTTTTGAAGGTCTTGGGCGAAGCCTATATCCTATCTAGCATCACTCATGGAGAAGTAGCTCAAATGGTTGGGCAAGTTTTTGAAGCATACATAATATCCTTTCATGAAGATGAGTTGCCACTGGAAGGAACAGCCCACAATATGGCTTTGTACATCTCAGTTCAATATCAGGACAAGGTTATCACCAAAGCTTTGGTGGATTCAGGTTCGGGTTTGAATATTTGCCCTTTGAGCATGTTGACAAGACTAGGCGTGGATAGTGCAAAGATCCAGACTTGGAAGATGAATGTGAGAGCATATGATGGCTCCTAGAGGGGTACTATTGGGGAGATAACCCTGGACATGCTCATTGGTCTTGCGACCTTCCCAATAACCTTTCAGGTCTTGGACATTCCATCCTCATATAACTTATTGCAGGGTCGTCCTTGGATTCATATGGCTGGAGCGGTTCCCTCTACTCTTCATCAATGTTTGAAGTTTGAATGGGATCATAAGGAGGTCGTAGTCCATGGGGAAAAGGGACATCCTATATATGCAATAGAAGGAAGGGGTAATCTGGACGGTGAAATATTTCATACAGTTGAGCTTGTGGGCAACATTGAAGTGCAATCGTGGTTTAGTTAGAAGATTATAGACATAATGGCCTGGTTTGGTTTCGAGCTCGGGAAAGGTTTAGGAGCTAATCTACAAGGTATAGTTAAACCTATACAGCCTGTTCGTCACTCAACCACCTTTGGCCTGGGATATAAATATACCACGGAGGAGTGGCTTGATTGGCAACAACCTAGAGATAGGTACTACTATCCATTGAAGAAACCGATACCACCATTGCACCAATCATTCTGATCAGCAGGTTTTATGGGTGGTATCATGGATGAGCTTCTGGAAGACATGAAGTGTTTGACTCTGACCAAGGAAGAAGGAAAAGGCTGCAATGTCGTGATCAATGAGGAGGAGAAAGGGGACCCTAGAGGAAGCAATGAAGCGAACATCAGCATCAGCACTTGGACCTCAACTCCATCCAGACCTCGTCGGGCATCTGGGTAGCTTTGGAAGAAGTTTTCTATCAAATTTTAAAAGCTTTCAATAAACAGTTTTAGATTTCCGTGCTCTGTTATTGCTTTCAAATGCTAGTATTATAAAACTCTTGAGTTTTAATCAATAAAGTCATTTTTTCCCATATATTTAATATCCTATATTTATTTGTGCATTATTCTTTCTTCCAGCAAAATCTGTTATAAAAATGTTGAATCTGAGACTATGGCATATAATGAGACTGTACAACTTGACATTAATGATTTAGAAGAAGTTGAGGAAAATGAGGTCCCTGAAGAGTTAATCAGAAAGGTTGAGGAATTCGAGGAAAAGCCCAATCCAAAGTTGGTCGAAACAGAGGTGGTAAATCTGGGAAATTCAGATGTAATACAAGAGACACGAGTAAGCATCCATATGACAGAAGATGACAAGAAAGAGTGCATGGAGTGCCTCATGGAGAATAAGGATATTTTCGCCTGGTCCTATGCATACATGACAGGACTAAGTACCTCAATAGTTGCTCACCAATTGCCTATTGATCCAGCTTGCCCTCGTGTTAAGCAGAAGCTCCGAAAATACAAGCCTGAGTTGAGTTTGAAAATCAAAGAAGAAATATCAAAGCAATTAGATGCTGGAATCCTTCAAGTGACGAAGTATCCAACATGGCTTGCAAATGTCGTTTCGGTGCCCAAGAAAGACGGAAAGGTCAGAGATTGTGTGGATTATTAGGATCTCAACAAAGCTAGTCCCAAGGATAATTTTCCATTGCCTAACATACACATCCTAATTGACAACTGTACCAAGCATGAAACACAATCATTCGTGGATTGCTTCGCCGGTTATCATCAAATTGAGATACACGAGGATGATGCTGAGAAGACTGCTTTCATCACACCATGGGGTGTCTACCACTATAAGGTAATGCCTTTCGGGTTGAAAAATGTTGGGGCTACATACATGAGAGCAATGACTACCTTGTTTCACGACATGATCCACAAGGAAATTGAAGTTTATGTGGATGACGTCATCATCAAATCAAAGAAGAGTTCAAATCATATGGATGATCTGCGAAAGTTCTTTGCCAGACTACACAGGTATAACATGAAGTTGAATCCCGCAAAGTGTGTCTTTGGGGTTCCTGCTGGAAAGCTTCTGGGTTTTATTGTCAGCCGCCGGGGTATTGAATTAGATCCATCGAAAATCAAGGTCATTTGTGATCTACCTTCGCTGAAGAGTAAGAAAGAGGTAATGAGTTTTCTGGGACGACTCAATTACATCAGCCGTTTCATAGCACAATCTACTGTTATTTGTGAGCCTATTTTCAAGTTGTTGAAGAAGGATGCTGCGGTAAAATGGACAGACGAATGTCAACAAGCATTTGACAAGATCAAAGATTATTTGTCCAATCCTCCTGTGTTGGTTCCACCAGAATCTGGTAGACCACTGTTGTTATACATATCAGTATTGGATAATGCTTTCAGCTGCATTCTGGGGCTGCATGATGAAACAGGGAAGAAGGAGCAGGCGATATATTACATGAGCAAGAATTTTACGTCATATGAAGCTCGATACTCTCTATTGGAGCGCACCTATTGTGCTTTAACTTGGGTCGCCTAGAAGTTGCGACACTACCTTTCCTCGCATACTACTTATCTGATCTCGAGGATGGATCCTTTGAAGTATATCTTTCACAAGCCCATGCCTACAGGAAAACTAGCTAAATGGCAGATCCTATTGAGCGAGTTTGACATAGTATACATTACACAAAAAGCAGTGAAGGTCCAGGCATTAGCAGATCATATGGCGAATAACCCCGTAGATGATGATTATAGACCACTGAAGAATTACTTCGCGAACGAAGAAGTAGCTTTCGTAGGGGAGGATATTTCTGAAGAATATGATGGTTGGAGGATGTTCTTCGATGGAGCTAAGAATTTGAGTGGATCTGGCATTGGAGCTGTTCTGATTTCACCCACTGGGCAACACTATCCGGTATTGGCAAAGCTCAGATTCCTTTGTTCAAATAATATGGCCAAATACAAAGCTTGCATATTAGGGCTCCGACGTGCTATTGATTTGGATGTCCAGGAAATACTGATAATAGGAGATTCAGACTTGTTGATTCATCAGGTCCGAGGTGAATGGGCTACCAAGAATTAAAAGTTGTTACCATATGTGGGGTGTGTGCATAGGTTGTGCAAAAGGTTCATCAAGGCAGAATTCAAACATGTGCCAAGGATCCAGAATGAATTCGCAGATGCCTTAGCCACATTGTCTTCCATCATTCAACATCTTGATCACAATTATATTGATCCTATTCGTATTCATATATATGAGCAACCAGCATACTGCTTTCATGTTGAGGGAGAGTCCTATGGAAAGCCTTGGTACAATGATATACGAGAATATTTGAAGAATGGTAAGTATACAGAAGATGCAACAAATGTACAAAAGCATACAATTCGGAGGTTAGCAAATCAGTTCATTATAAGCTGAAAAATCCTTTATAGGAGGACTCCCGATTTGGGATTGCTAAGGTGCGTCAAAGCTGGAGAAGCTAGCAGATTGATTGAAGAGATACATGCAGGAACATGTGGTCCTCATATGAATGGTTTTACTTTGGCAAAGAAGATTTTGAGGTCGGGGTATTTTTGGTTAACTATGGAGACAGATTGTATTCGCTACGTTCAGAAATGTCATCGATGAAACTCATGCAGATATGATTCGAGTTCCTCCCAATGAACTCCAAGTTACTAGTTCACCTTGGCCCTTCGCAGCTTGGGGCATGGACGTCATTGCTCCAATTGAGCCAGCAACATCCAATGGACATAGATTCATTTTGGTCGCAATCGATTACTTCACCAAATGGGTTGAAGCCACCTCTCATAAATCAATAACAAAGAAGGTTGTGGATGATTTTGTCAAAAATAATATTATTTGTAGGTTCGGGATTCCTGAGTCAATCATCACCGATAACGGAATCAACCTAAAAGTGATTTGATGAGGTTATTGTGCGAAAGGTTCAAACCATCAAAATTCTACAGCATACAGACCACAGATGAATGGAGCGGTCGAGGCTGCAAATAAAAACATCAAGAGGATATTACGCAAGATGATCGATAACCACAAGCATTGGCATGAGAAGCCACCTTTTGCATTGTTGGGATATTGTACCACTATTAGAACTTCTACTAGGGCCACACCATATTTTTTGGTGTATGGCAATGATGTTGTGATACCCGCTGAAGTAGAGATACCCTCTCTATGGATTATTCAGGAAGCAGAGTTGAGTGATGCTGAATGGATACAGGTTCGATCGGAGAATCTAGCATTAATAGATAGAAAGAGGATTAACGCTATTTGTCATGGTTAGCTCTATCAGAATAGAATGGCCAGAGCTTTCAACAAGAAGGTTAGACCCAGACATTTCTCACCTGGGCAACTAGTTCTGAAACAGATTTTCCTAAATCAAGATGAAGCAAAGGGCAAATTCTCACCAAACTGGCAAGGACCGTACATAGTCTGTCGGGTATTGATAGGCAGGGCCCTCATACTTGCAGAAATGGATGGAGAAGTCTGGCCTAAACCTATCAACTCAGATGCCGTTAAGAGATATTACATCTAAGTTTGTTTCCTGCTCTTCTGCTCTGTATTTTGGAACTACGTCAGACCTGATTCCCGTTTAAGAGGGGATACGTAGGCGCTCCTTTGGAGTTCGGTCTCATTATAATAAAAATTTCATTTTCCCTTTTTACTACATAACTGGGGCAGAAATTTTAAGAGGGTCTCAAAAATTCCTTCAACGAGCATTTTTCGCACAAATCAAGACTGGGGCAGAATTTTTGAGAGGGTCTCAAAAATTCCTTCAACGAGCATTTTCCGCACAAATCAAGACTGAGGCAAAATTTTTGAGAGGGTCTGAAAAATTCACAGCAATCAAGCTACAATCTACGACAAAGATCAGAATGACAAAAGTGTTATTGGAACTGAAATTTTGAACGCTGTTGAGTCAAATGTTGTAAACTCTAAAACTATGCCATGGTTAAGGATTCGACATTACTGTTTAAAATTAATATCTTCAAAAGCTTTTTCAAAAACTCTCTCTCATTCTACTTATATTCTCTCCAAAGCAAATGCCCAAAAAGGTTTAGATGCCAAGTCAAAGGGAACACACCGGTCGGAACAGATCAACCACCCCCATTTTTAAACTCACTATTTTTCTTTGAATACAAAAAAGCCAGGTACATATACAGGAAGCTTCAACACCAGTTGAAGGATCAATGTGCCGATATATACGGCAAATCGTTAATGATCAAACTACATTATTCAGAGTTCAAAAATCGCCAGTCAAATGGCATCCATCCTTCCGACAAGATGAAGGACCAAATTATTTCAAGCCCGACAATCGCCAATCAATGGCCAACTACACTTTATATCAATTTTGAACAATCGCTGCTCAATGACAACCTCTCCCTACTATAGGACGAAGGGTGAAACTACAATACTCCAAGCTCAAAAGTCGCCAACAAATGGCACTCGACCGTTCCAACTAGATGAAGGACCAAAATACTTTATGCCCTCAATCAACTACTACTTTATGCCTGAGATTACGTTGTGCCCAAAGATTCGCATGAGTCTGAAGATTGCATTATGTCCGAGAATCACATTATTACATGAGCCCGAAGATTGTATTATGACCGAGAATTGTATTATTGCATGAGCCCAAGATTGTATGTGCCCGAGAATCGCATTGAGCCCGAGAATCGCATTATTACATGAGCCCAAAGATTGCATTGTGCCCGAGAATTGCATTATTGCATGTGCCCGAGATTGCATGAGCCCGAAGATTGCATTGTGCCTAAGAATTGCATTATTGCATTGTGCCCGAGTATTGCATTATTACATGTGCCCGCTATTGCATTGTGCCCGAAGATTGCATTGAGCCCGAGATTGCATTATCGCATGTGCCTGCTATTGCATCGTGCCCGAAGACTGCATTGAGCCCGAGATTGCATTATTGCATGTGCCCGCTATTACATCGTGCTCGAAGACTGCATTGCGCTTGAGAATTACATTATTGCATTGTGCCCGATATTGCATGTGCCCAAAGATTGCATTGTGCCCGATATTGCATGTGCCGAAGATTGCATTGCGCCCGAAGATTGCATTGTGCTCGAGATTGCATTGTGCCCGAATTGCATGAGCCTAGAGATTGCATTGTGCCTGAGAATTGCATGAGCCCGAGAAGTGCATATGCCCGAGTAGATTCAAATTAAGTCACAAGTATCAACAGATGCCTGAATTATAGATACGCTTTCTTTACTCATTACTTATGTTCCTAAGGCGTCATGGTCTAAAGGCATCATTTTTCATGGCCTGCGGACATCATATCATGGCCTAAGGATTTACTTTCGACTTATCATGATCCAAAGGTGTCATAGTCTAAAGGCATCATTTTCATGGCCCACAGACACAGTTTCATGACCTGAGGATATAATTTTTGCATATCATGGCCCTAGACATCGTAGCCTAAGACATCATTTTCATAGTCTTAAGGCAAACATCATGGTCGATATGGGAAATTGCATCATGTTTACATTTACTGTTTATTTGATCTATGCCCTAATCTTTCTATTACAAGCTACAGATTTGCAGAGACTATCATTTTTCAGATGAGACATTGCCCTTTCAGCTACAATTATCGTGCTTACATCTATTGCAATGAAATCCCTACCTAATTCTTTGCTACTGGCATTACAATTTTCTCACCTTAATCCTTGGCTGCTCATATTACCGCTTCACATCTTATCCTTGCTTAAGCTGGAAATCTCGCTATCATGCCGTTCTCGCTACTCTAGTCCTATCCATTCAAACCGATATCGTTCCCGTTCAAATATCATACCACTCTTTCAATTTTTAGGAGTTTCTTTTGCTCCTGAATCTAGAACTACACACAACCTGATTCTCATATAACCAGAGATATATAGGCAACTTAATACTAAAGTCTCGGTCATACCCTTTTAAACTTTTATTTATTTTAATTGAACCCACCGACATCTCTCATCGGTCGGACCAAAATCGACTACTAAGTCAACGTTGGTTGCCCGACAATTCATTTTTCATTCCCAAGCAACCAAGGGGCAGTTGTTGACACCCAATTTTGACCGACCTTTAACCATTTTGGGAATGCTATCCGATTAAATACGTATTTTAAAACAAATTTCAAAGTTTAAAATTTTAACTAAAGCCTTCCCACGAGCAGTGAAGTGGCTTGTGAAGAGGGGGCTGTTTTGGTGAGGCTACTACCTAGTCCACCATGAGCCATACCACGAGCCATGAAGGTGGTCGTGGTAGGTGGGGAAGTGTCTGTGCGAAAATAGGCTGCCCTAACCGACTTTCTTATCCCTTTCCCTTCTTCCTTGGTTCTTACCCTCACACATAGGTCTAGTTTAGTCTAGTAGTTTCTGGTGTGTTATAGGGAATTTTTTGCGTTGTTGAAATTAAACTGATGAGGAGAAAGTCGGAGTACCTCGGGTGTTGAATCATCATATGTTGGGTAGAATCAATGATATTTGGTCTTTAAGTTATTAGACTTTTTCATTTAGGATTGAATATATAAATAAAATGGGTGGGCTTCTATGTTTACCATGGTCAATCTGCTTCATCTGTCTCACTGAATGCATTCGGCACATTGCCATCTGTGTCGATAATCCTTCTGCTCATCGAGGATTTTTCCTCATCCTAAAATTTCAAAATTTTCTATTATATAGCCTCTAATATTTTTCGATGAGGACCCTACAACTTTCTTAGTGCACTCAAAAATGTGTTGAATCACATCGGCGAGTTCCATCTTTAGTTGTTTTATTTTTTACTTTTTGATAAATTTCACTGAACTCTCACCCGTATTGTATTCTCGTGTATTTTATATACAGTTGTTCCTTGATAAGTGGTGAATTTTTAAACTCATTTGAGGCTCTTTTTCTTAGTTAGTTTTCCTTCGTTTGGTTTAGAATCAATACTTTTAATATGGTTTTCTTCGTATTGGAAGGAAAATGAAATGCATAATGTATTTTGAAGCGTTTTGAAAAAATCAAGTGGAATTGGAGTAAAATGAGGTTAAGAGTTGGATGAAATAGAGGAATTTGTGGACTCATGAATAGATGGAATCCATGGATGAAAACAATCATATGTTGAATCCAAATGTTAGCCTTGAGTGGAGGAATTGAGACCTAGACTCCTAGGTTGAATCTTCTTCTTCAAGTTTCTCGAGAGAGAAATATTTTGGAGAGGAGAATTGATCTTCGTTTGTGATTTTTGAAGAATGAAGTAAATGAGTAAATTTGGGGTTGAAAATACTTATATATGGGTCTTAGTGAAGGGTAAAACAAAGTAGTATAGGAACTAATTAATTCGAAAAAGCCCAAACTGCCCCTAAGCTTAACTATCTACTCACCACCAGCCTTCCACTCATGGACCGTGGTCTGACCCACGGTCCGTCTTGGTAGACCATCGAAGGTGGTCAGAATATGGTTTTTGGGTCACTGAACCACAGACCGTGGTCTACCCTACGATCCGTAGGTCAGGCCGTGGTCCTCAGCTTCTGAACCTCCCTCAGGCAGGGCCATCCACAGACCACACCTACGGTCTGTGGTCCCATCTACGGGCCATGGGTGGCCCTCGTGGCTGGCATATTTTCAAAACTAATTCTTTTCCCTTTTTCGGGTACGGAGAGTTGCAATATCTCCCCCTTTGGGATCATTTGTCATAGAATGAGATTCAAAATGTTTCTAAAAAAATGGGAGAGGAACTAACAACACAACCTACAATGCAATGCATACAACCAAGAAGGAAATATCGACTCCAATCTTGGACATTCTCAAAACATCTTAAGAGGGGTGAAACTAACTCTATCAACCCATTATGCATGCAGTGCACATATACAAGGAGGAAACATCAACTCCAAGCTAAACATATATTAAAATGTATCATAACGAAGTAGGAACTACATCTAGCAACCCAATATGCATGAGTTTTCAACATTACTCATGTTGAAGGAGGAACTACCTTCTCCAAGCTAAAAGCATGCTCAACACAATCTCATGGCGCTCATATGCAATTTGTTCTCAAAAAGCATAGCTAAAGCATATTCGTCAATTCATCTAATGAAGTCTATAGGCAACTAATACTCATTGCAAAACAACATAAGGAAAATCAAGCATGTAAACTCATTTTCTTTCAAAATACAAGTTTTCTTGAACATGCATCATATAAGGAAATCTTGGAAACACATAGAACACATGACTCCCAAAACAAAAGACAAACTAAGAGGAAACTCATTACCTCAAGCTAGAATAGGAGTAGAAAGAAAAAGATAAGGATACTGGCACATCATATCAGCCTCGACCTCCCAAGTAGCACCCTCAACTAACTTATTCCTCCATTACACTTTCATGGAAGCCATTTCCTTGTTTCTCAACTTCTTGACTTGCCAGTCTAGAATCTCTACCGAAACTTCCTCATAAGAAAGACTTTCATCAAATCCCAACTCTTCTAAGGGAACTATGGATGTCGGATCTCCAACATACTTCTTAGGCATTGACAAATGGAAAACAGGATGTATCGATGCCAACTCATTTGGAAAATCTAATTCATGCGGAACCTTACCAACATGCCTCAAAACCTGATATGGATCTACAAATCGTGGACTAAGCTTCCCCTTCTTACCAAGCCTAATTACACCCTTCATGGGTCAGATTTTCAAATAAAGCCAATCGTAGACAAACTCTAGATCCATTCTTCCCACATCGGCATAAGACTTTTGCTGACTTTGAGCCATTTTCAACTTTTCCCTTATAAACTGAACTTTCTCCATAGCTTCTTGTACTAATTCGGGACCTATTAGGGCAACATCACCCACCTCAAACCTACCTATGGGAGATCTACACCTACTACTAAATAAGGCCTCAAATGGAGCCATACTAATACTCGAGTGATAACTGTTATTGTAAGTAAACTCTATCAATGGCAAATGGTCATCCAAATTACCCTTAAAATTGATCACACAAGCCCTTAATATATCCTCCAAAGTTTCGATCGTACGCTCCACTTGCCCATCAATTTGGGGATGAAAAGTCGTGCAAAGCTTAACCCTAGTGCCAAAACCCTTTGGAATGACTGCCAAAACTGAGAAGTGAATTGGGTACAAGATCAGAAATAATGGACAAAGGCACTCTATGTAACCTTACCATTTCTCTCAGGTACATCTTGGCATAGTCCTCTGCCAAATAGGAAACTTTGACAGGAAGAAAATGACCTAATTTCATCATCCGATCTACTATCATCCATATTGAGTCATGTTGTCACCGGGTGCGAGGCGACCCAACTATAAAGTCCATATTCAAGTCTTCCCACTTCCATGTAGGAATACTAATGTCATAGGATAAACCTCATGTTTTCTGATGTTCAACCGTCACTTGATGGAGTATTTGGACACTTAGTTACAATCCCACAATATCCTTCTTCATCCCATTCCACCAATAGACCTCCCGTAAATCACGGTACATCTTGGTGGCTACCAGGTGAATGGTATACTATGAACTATAGGCTTCTATCAAAATTTGTTTCCTTAAGTCATCAACATTTTGAATACAGAAATGACTTTGGTATATAAATACACCATCTCCCCTTTGGGAGAAATCCTCAACAAATATCTTAAGCACCGCTTCATTCAATTCTACCAAAATCGGATCAAGACCTTGCTTAACTTTGTAATCTACCTCCAAAGATGATTCGGAACCATTGTGAACCATAACACCACCCTTGGTGGAGTCCACTAATTGAACAACTAAATGATCTAATCTATGAAAATCTAAAACCAACTCTTTCTTTTCTTCTTCAATATGAGCAACACTACCCATAGATAACTGACTAAGAGCATCTGTAACCACATTTTCCTTTCCGAGTGATAGAGACCACTCATATCATAATGTTTCAATAACTCAAGCCACTTTCTTTGGTGAAGAATTAGATATTTCTAATTGAACACATATTGCAATCTCATGTGGTCAGTAAACACATCTACATGTAATCCACACGAATAGTGACTCGAAATCTTTAAGGCAAATACAACTGCCACTAGTTCAAGGTTGTGAGTAGGATAATTCTTCTCATGGATTTTAAGTTGCCTTGAGGCATAGGCAATAACATTCCTATTTTGCATAAGCACACATCCTAACCCTGTTCTCAAGGCATCACGATATACAACAAAACCATACATCCTTTCTAGTAAGGTCAACACATGAGCGGAAGTATGTCTATCTTTCAACTCTTCAAAACTCTTTTCGCATGCTTCAGACCAAATGAACTTAGCCTTCTTTTGATTCAAAGCCATCAAAGAAGAGGTAAATGAAGAGAAACCTTCAACAAACCTTCTATAATAACCGACTAAACTTAAGAAACTTATAAAATTGGAGGGAGTTAGAGGTGTAGGATAACTCTTGACCACATCTATCTTCATAGGATCTAATAAATACCCTTATTTGAAATAATATTACCAAGAAAAGCTACGGACCTTAACCAAAATTCACATTTGCTAAACTTTGCAAAGAGTTGTTGGTCTGTAAGAATTTGCAACACGATCCTCAGATGATCAATACGATCATTCTCACTTCTTCAATAGATCAAAATATCATCAATGAACATAATCACAAACATGTCAAGGTATTGCCTAAACACCCTATTAATCAAATCCATGAACACTACCGGAGCATTAGTCAACACAAACGACACTACAAAAAACTCAAAATGACCATAACGAGTTTTAAAAGTCATCTTCAGAACGTCATCATCTTTCACCCTTAATTCCTGATAACCCAATGGTAGATCAATCTTAGAGAAATAACTTACTCCTTCAAATTGGTCAAATAAATCATCTATTGAAGAGGATACTTATTCTTAATGGTCACTTTGTTACTATCGATAATCAATACACATATAGAGAGAGCCATCATTCTTTTGAACAAACAAAATTAGAGCACCCCATTGAGAGATACTCGATCGAATGAAACCCTTACCGGACAAATCCTTCAATTGTTCTTTCTAGTCCTTAAGTTCTGCTTGGGCCATACAGTAAGGAGGAATAGAGATAGGTTGCATATCTGGGAAAAGATCAATAACGAAGTCTATTTCCCTCTCGGGAGAAATATAGGGTATGTCATTTGGGAAGACTTTCAAAAACTTACTAACAATGGGGATCGAATCAAGCAATGGGGTTGCGAAATCTACATTCCTCATCCTAACAAGATGGTAAAAGCAACCCTTAGAAATTATCATTCTAGCTTTGTGATAAGAAACAAACTGACCCTTAGGCATATAATTTCCCCCCTTTCACTCTAGGATAGGCTCATTTGGAACTGAAACTTGACTACACGAGTTCTACAATCAATATAAGGATAACATGAGTTAAGCCAATTCATTCCTAGAATAACATCAAAATCTAGCATATGAAGCTCTACCAAGTTAACAAGAGTAACTCTATGGAACAAGCAAATGGGACACTTTTTATAGACACTCTTAGCCACAATAGAATCACCAACAGGAGTTGAGACAGAAAAAGGTTCTAACAACACATACGGAAGAACATCAAACCTCATGGCCACATATGGTGTCGTAAAAGAAAAGGTAGCACCGGATCAAGTAAAGCATAAATATGAAGTTGGAAAACTTTTAACATACCGGTAACCATATCAGGAGAACCCTTTTGTTCACCTCGAGTCTGAAGTGCATAGAATTAGTTTTGCTTAAGAGAATTAGAACCCACACCTCTAGTAGTAGTTTTTTTACCCTCTAATCCTTTAGCCTCAAGCATTGGGCAATCCCTCATAAGTGACCGCTCTTACCACAACCAAAGAAACCATTCGTGCCGTCTAGACACTTACCCTCGTGCTTCCTTCCACACTTAGAACAATTAGACCTAGGAAATGAAGATACACAACCATTACCTCCTTGAGGCTTAGGGTTATACATCATATCTTTGTTTAACTTAGGAGGAGCATTGGAGGAATCTTGACCGGAAAACCTTTGTCGGAATCTAGGACGACCTTGTCCATCGGACCTTACATGTGAAAAATTACAATCACCAATCTTACCCCTTTTCACCTCTCTAGACTTTTCCTTAACTTTCTCCTCCTCAATTTATTGCGCATGAACCATGAGACGAGAGATGTTCATGTCATTAATGAGCATAGCGGTTTGGCACTCTTTAACCACCATTTTGGACACACCCAAAACAAAACTTACTTAGCTTAGCCCTTGAATTGGTAACCATGGTTGCAGCATACATATACAATTGAGTGAACTTTAGAACATATTCCTACACACTCTTACTTCCTGGTCGAAGGTTAATGAACTCAAGTACCTTAGCCTCACTCATCTTAAGGGGAACGAACTTATCAAGAAAAGAGTCCTTAAACTTCTACCAATCATAAGGACCCGCATCTTCAGGTCTCCCTTTCTTCCATTGTTTATACCATATTTGAGAAACACCTTTTAGTTGATAAGAGGCCAACTCCACCATTTTCACCAGTGAGACTCCAATGATTCTCAAAACCTAATAGACCTCATCAATTAGCACTTGAGGATCTTCCTCAACCTTAGAGCAATGAAACTCCGAAGGATTCATCCTTGTGAAGTCCCTCACTCTTGAAGCCGTCATGCCCACATTTGGGTTCACGGAAACCACTACCTCCCTCTTGGATTGGGCCGTCATTGATTGAGCCAACAGTTCAAAAGCATCCCTAAACTCCACATTAGAAACTTGTTCGGCCAAAGGATCGACCGAAACTTGAGGAGCTTGGGGAGGAGATTCTTGTTCTACATTCTCCCTTATATTCCTTCTAGTATAAGCTCTTTATGTAGCCATGTCCTGCAAAGCATCAAATAAGGATTAGGAGAGAGACCTTGTAGAGTTAAACTCTATTGCACAACTTAGAGTAATGAAAGAAGTGGAGATTCCAAATCATCTTGTAGCCTGTCATTCATAAATGTGGTGCACTTCACACTTATGAACAAGACTCTACTAGAGATGGCTTATGATACATCTATGACCATTCTAAACCTTGTCCTCTTATTACCAAGTTTGTAATGAACGAGGGGTACCCCCTAGATTTAACATGGTTTATAGAACCCCGAAGGACTCCATACAAGCAAGTTAGCTCTCACAACATACGAAATAGAACATTAAGAGTAAATAATAGTCCAAGTTCAAAAAAATTTTATAAAATAAAAGCAGAATTCTAAAACACTTATCTCATCATAGCCATCTAATACAATAGACTGAAATTGGGCCTAGCCCATACATCATTTCCAAAAGAGAAATACACAAAAAGGAACTATAACAATGAAAGTCCATCCTCGAATAATGAGGACTCACCAAAGCTCAGAAATCTTGAACTCAACCACTAGCCACGAAATTGATTACCCTTACTGCCGGACACTGCATTTTGGGGAAATCTAGGCAAGAGGACCAAGTATGATAGCCACGCATATAAACTTTAAATCATGCTGAAAGGGACATTTCATTTCATCACATGCAATTGACGAAGCTAAAACATGATATAAGAGAATTAGAAAACAAAAGTCATAAAATCAGGGTCAATTGAAGCTAACATCATCTTTAAAACCTTTTTAATTTGACACTTCTTGAAGTAACCTTAGTTCATTATTCTTGTGGGGAATCATCCTTAACCGTACTAGAGGCCATGTAAGCTATTATCTAATTCCTTAATTATAGGTGTGGTCATTGGAAGTAGGTTTTGAACTTTGAAAGAGCAAAGTATGAGATTACACATGTTTTTATGAAATCTATGAAAATTCTTTTAAGCATGCTTTGAGAGTAAAGTGTCAATGATTATGATATTGATGTTGTGTTGATTGAAACGACATTCTCATCAACACATATGAACATTAATGTGAAAGCTTTTTCTTACATATTAAGGATTCTTAGGTTGTAAGGTTTTCTCATGTAATTGAGTCAAAGAGTAAAAGTGATCATAGATGGTGAAAGGTTTTCTCACACGTGGTCTAAAAAGCTATCCTAATGATTTAACTTGGACTGGTTGTCAAGCACATCCTTCTATGAGACATGAGTTAAGTCAAGACTTAATAAGTAATCCCTGGGATTTATACTTAGCATGGAGTGGATATTGAAATGAGATGGAGGCTCACGCGTAGTTGAGTCTGGGCTTCCAAAATAGGAACTCTCACATAGTAGAGTCCGGGTTTCTAAAAGTATGTCTCATGAGATGAAAGCCTTCACAAAGTTGAGCCCGGGATTCTAGGAGCAATCTCTTTATCCCATAAACTATGTGCCCCATGTAGGATATATAGCTAGTGGATCCACCTAAGCTAAGAGTTACCGGTTCTACCTTAGGCAAGTAGACTAATCTTTTTAGGTGTGGGAGACACCGGGTGATCATGTTGTAGCTCACATGGTATCATTTTTGGTTTAGGCTTATTCAAACAACAAGAATGATATTGAACTAAGACATGCTTAACGAAGCATCTCATAGGGTTCAAAGTAATAATGAACAAAGACATTCTTAAAGAGGTATCTCGTGGTGTTCAACGGTTTTAAAGATGATGCTAGCTTGCATAGAAAGATGATGTTACGACTTATGTTTTCCTACTATCTGTATGATGATGTTTAAACTTAGTAAATTGCATGCTTTGAAATGAAATTTCCCTTTAAGCATGTTTTAAATGTTTTCTTGCATAGTTATCATACTTGGTGCATTTTTGTACTAACACATACTCTTGCTTACATTTTTCCCAAATGTAGGGTCTGACAGTTAGGATCGACAGTTTTCTGGCTAGAGCTTGGATGTGTTTGTTTTCTCGATCTTGCTGAGTCCTCATGGTTCGAGGACAGATTTCCCATGTTTAGTTTCTTTTCTTGTATTTCACTTTTGAACATGATGTATGGGCTAGGCTCAATTTCATTCGATATTGTAATAGATTGCTATGATGAGACAAGTGTCTATACTTACGCTTTCTTTTATGAAAAACTTTTTAGTCTTGAAATGTGTTTTACTCTTATTGTTCTATTTCTTATGTTATGAGGACTAAGTGGCTTGTATGGAGTCCTTCGGTGTTTTATACGCCATGTTCCATCTAGGGGGTACCCTTGGGTTATGACAAACATGATATCAGAGTACAAGGTTTAGAATGGTCCTAGGATGATGTCTTCTAAGCCGTGTCTAGTAAAGTCTATTTCATAAGTGTGAAGCGCACCACATTTATGAATGAGAGGCTACAAGATGATTATGAAACTTCACTTCTTCATTACTCTAAGTCTTGCCATAGAGTTTAACTCTTTAAGTTCTCTCTCCTAATCCTTGCCCTATGTTCTTCAGGATATGACTACTAGAAGGGCTACTAGAAGGATGGAGGGTGACAATGTGGAACAAGGAGCTCTTCCTCAAGCTCTGATAGATTCTTTCACTGAATTGTAACAAGTGCAGAGTTTAGGTCGGCTTTTCAAATGTTGGCCCAAGCTATGATGGCATAAGTTACTAGGGAGGTAGTAGCCCCCGTGAACCCAATTGTGTGTACGACTACTTCAAGAATGAGGTATTTTATGAGGATGAACCCTCCAAAATTTTATGGCTCCAAAGTTGAGGAGGACCCTTATGAGTTTGTCGAAGAGGTCTGTAAGGTACTTGCTATTATGGGGTTCTTCAATGTTGTTCATTAGGAAGAAGGATGGTTCTCCTCGTATGTGCATCGATTATAGACATTTGAACAAGGTGACTATTAAGATCAAATATCCTCTCCTAAGGATTGATGATTTGTGTGACCAACTTCAAGGGGATAGTTATTTCTCTAAGATTGATCTCTGATCGGGTTATCACCAATTGAGGGTGAAAGATGATGACATCCCGAAGATGGCTTTTCAAATCCAGTATGGTCATTATGAGTTCTTGGTAATGTAGTTTGGGTTGACTAAAGCTCTAGCGGCGTTTATGGACTTAATGAATAGGGTAATCAGGCAATACTTTGATATGTTCGTAATTGTGTTTATTGATGATATATTGATCTACTCAAGGAGTGAGAATAAGCATATTGACCTTTTTAGGATTGTGTTGCAAATTCTTAAGGACCAACAACTTTTCAAAATGTTTAGCAAGTGTGAATTTTGGTTAAGGTTCATATCTTTCCTTGTTCATATTGTCTCAAGCAAGGGAATTGAGGTAGATCCTAAGAAGACGGATGGGGTCAAGAGTTGGCCTAAACTTCAAACATTCTTGGATATTAGGCGCTTCTTGGGCTTAGCCAATTCCTATAGGAGGTTTGTTGAAGGATTGTCTTCCATTGCTTCTACTTTGGCAACTTTCACTCAGAGGAAGGTGAAGTTTGTGTGGTCGGAAGGTTGTGAGAAAAGTTTCCATGAGTAGAAAGATAGACTTACTTCCGCTCTGGTGTTGACCTTAATGGAAGGTAAGTATGTTTTTGTGGTGTATTGTGATGCCTCTAGAGTTGGGCTGGGATGTGTTCTTATACAAAATGGTAAAGTGATTGCCTATGCTTCAAGGAGATATAAAGTCCATGAGAAAAATTATCCTACCAATGACCTTGAGTTAGCGACGGTTTTTTATTTCCTTAAAGATTTGGAGGAATTATTTATATTGTGTACATGTAGATGTGTTTATCGATCACAAGAGCTTGCAATATGTGTTTAGTCAAAAGAACTTGAATCTTTTCCAAAGAAGGTGGATAGAACTATTGAAGGATTATGACATGAGTGTTGTCTATCACCCAGAATAGAAAATGTGGTGGCGGATGCTCTTAGTCAATTGTCGATGGGTAGAGTTGCTCATGTAGAGGATGAAAGATTGAGTTTGTTCGGGACGTTCAAAGGTTGGCCCGACTAGGTGTTATATTAGTGGACTCCACTAAGGGTGGTGTCATGGTCCATAATGGATCTGAATAGTCCTTTGTAATAATTGTGATGGCAAAGCAAGGATTAGTACCTATTTTGGTTGAGTTGAAAGAGGCAATGCTTAAGAAATCCATTGTGTCTTTATCCCAAGGGGAAGATGGTTTTCTTAGATATCAAGGTTGTTTATGTGTTCCAAATATTGATGACTTGAGGGAACAAATCCTAGTGAAAGCCTATAGTTTGCGGTATTCTATTCACCCGGGAGTCATAAAGATGTACTGTGACTTACATGAAGTTTATTGGTGGAATGGGATGAAGAAAGATATTTTAGAATTTGTGGCCAAGTGTCCTAATTGCCAAAAAGTGAAAGTTTAGCATCAAAGGCCGGGTGGTTTGTTAGAAGACATTGCTACACCTACTTGGAAGTGGGAAGACTTGAATATGGACTTTAGATTTGGTTTTCCTCACACCTGGCGACAACATGATTTAATTTGGGTATTAGTAGATTAGACGACAAAATCGAATCATTTCCATCCCATCAAAGTGTCTTATTTGGCGGACAACTATGCCAAGTTATACTTGAAAGAAATGGTAAAGCTTCATGTAGTGCCTTTGTCCATTATTTTCGATCTTGGTACGTAATTGACTTTTCAATTTTTTAAGACATTCCAAAAAGGTCTTGGCACTAAGGTTAGGCTTATCACGACTTTTCATCCCCAAACTAATAGGCAAGCACATGGTACTATCAAAATTATGGAAGACATTTTAAGAGCTTCTATGATTGATTTTAAGGGTAATTGGGATGACCATTTGCCATTGATAGAGTTTGCCTACAATATTAGCGATCACTCAAGTATCGGTATGGCTCCTGTTGTCTCTACTCAAAATAGGGGATAACATGTTAGGATTTCAAGGTTCCAACCCATAAGGACCCATTTATCAGCCCATGAAGAGGCCCCAAGAAATTGCGTGAGGTAGTGAACCACGGCCAGGATCCATGCCCCCTAGATGGGTTCACGACCCGTGGTTGGGCTTCGTAGGTCCATGGCTAATGTTTCAAAACCTCTGAACGGATGGACCGTGGGTCCATCCACGGCCCATCAACATGGTCTCGTGGTTGGTCACTGGACGACTAAGTTGAGGACATAAGGGTCATTTCCGAATTTAATTAGATTTTGGTGGTGTCGTTTTACCCTAGTTTAAACCACCTATATCAGTACTTTGGAACCCTAAATTAAGTCATTTAAGTCATTATCTCAAACTCACCAAATGAATTGGGTTTCTCTCAAAATAATTCTCTCTCTAGAAAGTGAAGAAAAATAAGAATAGGGTCAAGCTAGGTCAAGTCAAGTTTCCATTCTTCAATGCTTTGTGGGCTTTGTAATCAAGGTATGATGTCTTATTAATCCATGGAATCCTTCCATCTATGCAGTACCCTAGAATTCCATAATTTGATGAAGAATTCCCCAATTCTAGTGTGGGTTTCTTCCAATGTTGTGGGTTATGATGAATGTTGATCCAATTGAGTGGATTATGATGGTTTAAGATTGAATTGATAGAATTGCATGTAATTAAGATGAATTTACATGTACCCGTGCCTAACCCCTTTTTCTAACCTAGAATTTATGAAATTGGGTTTTATGCCATGTAAGGGGAAATTAAAGATTTAGAGATAATCTTCTAGGATTGATGAAATACATGATAGATTGCTTGAGAGTAAAGCGTATAGACATGATTTTTTTTATTAGATTAAAGCTTATATGATGAATAATGGTAAGTAATGCTTCAGATTGAGCCTATATGACAATATATGATTAGAATTGCTGAAGAATGAAGTATGTGATTAGAATGACTTGAGACCTAGGTATATGTAATGATTATGAAAACCATTACTTTGAGAGTAAAGTGTAAACAATGATGATATTGATGTTGTGTTTCGTGAAAGGACATTCTCATGAACACATATGAACATGATGTGAAAGGTTTGCTTACATAAATGATTCTAGGTTGAAAGGTTTGCTCACCTAAAATGAATCAAAGAATGTATGAACTCTAATAGCTTGAAGTAGTGATATGAAATCCCTTCATGGTAACTTGAGCTAGTAGAACTCATGGATAGCCTTGAATTGAGAAATTATACCCTTCCAATGAATCTTGTTCTAGCATGAGAGGATGCTTGGATAATAGCTTGATTTAGTGAGGCCACACCATTTCATGATAGCTTATTTTAGCACTAGTACACTTCCTTAAGTAGATTGGACTTGCATGAGAGTAGGCTTTCCATGATAGCTTGGTCTAGCATAATGAGGTGCTTTTCCTTGATAACCTTGAATTGGTAAATCATAACATTCATGAGTGATGATGTGTCTTGGACTAGTAGAGAGAAACTTTTCCATGATTAGTAAGAATGACTAATGATAGACAAGTACCTAATAAAAGTAGCATGTTTATGATGAAACAAGATTACTTCAAGGAAGTGTTGTAAGTGTGTTTCTATATGAGATTGATTTTATGATGATAGCTTAGATGGATTGTTAATTGAGTTGCTTTCCTTGACATATATGACTAGAAGTGATGAACCAAGTCTTGAGTAAGGATATGTTGAGGTTACTCGAGAAGTGTTCCTCTTATGATATAATGATTTGTGTGCATTGAATGTGCTTATGATTTATGTTGATGCCTCTTATGATTATCGTATATGTCTTATGTTGGCTAATGCCTACGTTATCCTTATATGGATGATTTATGCTAGCTATCATATTTAGTACATGATTGTACTAACACATTATTTTGCACATTCTTATCAAATGTAGGGTCCAGCGATAGTGACTTCCATCCCTGTGGCTAGGATCTTAGTAAAGCACGCAAGTGAAGAGTTAGTGAGTCCTCATAGCATCGACAATTTGGTCACCTTTCCTTTATGTCTTTCTTTTATGTTTTAGAACTATTGTATGGGCTGTGTCCCAGACTTATATGTATTAGATGGTTTGAGACAATTTTAAAGACTTTCGCTTCATTTTATAAATCTTTTACTGTATTGGAAAATGTTTTAAATTTTTGCACCATTTTATATTATCTTATATTATGAAAGATAAGTGGCCTGTATGAGGCCTCATGGGGTCTTGTACACCATGTTACATCTAGGGTGTACCCTTGGGTCGTGACAACTCAATTTAAGGCCTTGAATGGTAGGAGGTGTAGATCCCCCATTGGTTGGTTTGAGGTGGGTGAAGTTTCCCTAATAGGTCCCGAGTTACTCCATGAGGCTATTGAGAAAGTTTGACTTATTAGAGTTCAAAGTCGACAAAAGTCGTATGCCGATGTTAAAAGAAGAGATGTTGAGTTTGATGTTTATGATGGGGTTTACTTGAAAATCTCACCTATGAATGGTGTAATGATGCTTGGTAAGAAAGGGAAGCTTAGTCCCCATTTTGTAGGCCCATATGAGATTTTGAGATGTGTTGCTAAGATTACCTATGAGTTTGATTTTCCAAATGAGTTGGTATAGGTGCATCCAGTTTTCCATGTCTCTATGCTTAAGAAGTGCATTGGAGATCCGACATCCATAGTTTCCCTAGAAGGGTTGGGAGTTGATGAAAGACTTTCTGATGAGGAAGTTCCGGTTGAGATTATATACTAGCAAGTTAAGAAGTTGCTTTCGTAAAAGTGTTGTGGAGGAATCATTTAGATGAGGGTGCTACTTGGGAAGCTGAGGCCAATATGATGTCCGGATATCCTCATCTATTTCCATATACTTCTACTCTAGATTGAGGTAATGAGTTCCTCTTGGTTTGTTCTATGTTTTGGAGTCATGTGTGTTTTATGTGTTTTATTATTTCCTTAAGTTAGACATGTTCATGAATGCTTATGTTTTGAAAGAAAATGAGTTATACGATTGACTTTCTTCATGTTGTTGTGCATTGTATATGAGTTGACTATATGCATCATGAGACGAATTGTTGAACATGCTTTAGTTATGCTTTTTTAGATTAAATTGCATATTGGCTCCAAGAGATTGTGTTGAGAATGCTTTCGAGCTTGGAGAAGGTAGTTCCTCCTTAAAGATGAGAAATTTAAAATTTCATGTATATTGGTTTGTGAGGAATATTCTTCACGACCCGAGGTTACTCTTTAGAAGTAACACGGCATACTTGACCCCGAAGGGGTTGCATACAAGCCTCATATAAAATGTAGAGAATCTATGACAATATGTCTCAAACCATCTATCATACTCGGAATAAAACTCTTGAAATACAATATAGGGACATAGCCCTTACAACCAATGTCTAAAACATAAAAGAAAGACAATAAAGGACATCTGGCCAAGCCCTCCAATAGAATGAGGACTCACCAATTTTCTTCCTCTTCATCTCCTATCAACCTAGCCACGAGGATGGAATCCAATATCTCCAAAGCCTACACTTATAGAAAATGTAGAGAGATGGGGTTAGCAACAAAAGTACTAAGTATGGAAGCCATGCACAAAATCATTAAAACATCCATAAAAAGGGACATTTCATTTGAAATCATCCTATATGCCATTTTTAAACATCATCTTTGAAATAGTTGGAGAATGCCACCAATAAGGCAACTCACATACATTTCATTTTAACATGAGATATATCATTATAATAACAAGCGTAGTCTCCAGCATCAACATAATACATTTCCCAAATCTTCACATTACATAGCCTCCAATCATAAAATAATACAAAGTCAAATACCAAGATCATCTCATCACAAAGTAATCATCACATAGGCAACCCCTAAGAAATACTTGTACAATGTATGGTTGGTATCCCATAATACCAACTATACTAAGTACTCCTTCGAAGCTACCTTAGTTATGCACTTCATTCTTAGACCTCATTATAAGAAATTGCCCTAAATAAGGAAATAGTCATGTACATTACTTGAATTATAAGAAAAGTCATTCATAACAACTATCTATTCAACACACATGCATGCATTCAAATCATGTCATAACACAAAGGAACCATCCCATGACAACCTACTAAGTTTACTTGTGCATAGTAAAAGTGAAGTCCCATACCCCCACTCCTACTAAGTAAAACTCATTAAGAAGTAATAGTATAGTTCATGTCTCATTCATTATCTTTATTATATAGGAAAAATAGCATTAACCGACATAGACAATCTGAGCTACATGGAATCCGGTGTTCTACCCCCACACCGAAAAGAGGGTGTCCTACTTGCCTAAGGTAGAACTATGGTAAGAGCTTTTAGGTGGATCCACTAGGTAAAGACCTATATGGGCACATAGTTATGGGATAAGGAGATTGCTACTAGAAACCTAGACTTCTAGCGTAAAAGGTTTCCATCTCATGAGACAACCTAAGCCTAATTCCCTTTAAAAGTTATATTAAGCCTTTACATAGGCTCGTGTTCAATAGAGAATGCACTAGGCACTCATACCAACATACATTATAACAACTCATAGATTCATTAGGTGAGAATGCCCTTTCGAACTTAGAATCATCCACAATTGAGTAAACCTTTCACATTATCATTCATAGTGTTTTCATGAGAATTAGCCTTTCAATCAACACAACATCATCATCATCCTAGACAAGTCATACCTGAAAATGTGTAAAAGGGTAAGGGGAGAACAACCTTTCAACAATACCTCAATATACACAATAGTCATAGGATCTTTACCTTTCAAGTGAATCATAAGTTCACACAATCTTTTCAACATGCACAAACCTTCATAATATGCCCTTCAAGAGCTATGGACCAACTCATCCCAAACATTTAGCAATAGCACTGTAGATAAAGGAATACTATGATCCAACAACTCATCAATATCTTAATCACATCATGATTGGTAGTTTATACTCCAAGTATTCATAAACATGCATATACTATCATGATCAATTCAAATCATGTTTATAAGCATTACCCTAAAACAATTCAAGTCTAGGTGATCTAATCTAAGGTATTACATGAAGAAATTCATCATTCTTGGAGGATCACATTTAAACCGTCAACTAGCCTCTTTCATTAAACAACCCTAGACTATATCAATTCCCTTAGTAATCTTAGGTTCATCAAGTATACATGTAAAATAATACTTAGATTATCCAATTACTTCATAATTAACTCACATTCAATCAATTGGACCAACTTGCAAAACCATCACATAATGTAAAGAAAAACCATAGCTAGGGTTGGTGGTCTTAAGGATTCTTGAAGGATTTCAAGTTAAAGTCATATTAAAAAAATCATACATTCATAAACAAACCTAACTCAACCATTAAAAGCCATTTTCAAAGGAATCCACGGAGTTGAGTTGAAACCCTAGCTAATTGAGTTTTCTAGAATGGAGTTAAAAGCTTTTGAAAGGGCTCATTGGGTGATAGCTTCCCAAGGATGAAGAAATCCCATACCTTAGGTGTAGAATCCTGAAAAATTCATATTGAAAAGCTCGTTCCTTCAAGCTTTCCTTGATCTCTTTCTTTATTCTTCAATGGAGGTTCTAGAGAGAAGATTCTTGGAGGGAAGTGTAGTTGGGTTTTGATTTGTGGTCTTGGGTTATAATGAATTAATGAGGTGTTTTTGGACTTAAAATACTTTATATACATGTATAATTACCATATTAAATGACCCCTAATGGAAACTAATTAAAAAGGAACTAGTTGGAAATTCCTTACCTTGGCCGAGATGCTTAGACAGTTTGCAGGTGCAAACCACGAGACCCCTATCCAGGGACCGTGGATGGGACCACACCCCATATTGTGGGGTCATAGTTTGGTTCTGCAGCATGGACTTGGTGGCCTTGACCTACCGAGAAAGACCTACGGGGCGTCAATTGACCTACTGGCCGTAGATGGCCATCCGTAGGTCACGCATTTTTGACAGTTTTTTGCGTTAAGGGGCAGCCTTGGGGTTAGGCTTTAGGGTCCCCCTCAAGGACCCTTGGTTGGTCCTTAGGGGGTCTTACCTTGACGTTTAACCCCTAGGCACCTCATCCTAAGCTCGGGAAGTCAATATACAACCTAGAACTAAACATCAAACTCAAAAGCTCACACATTAGGCTCTAGTTTCACCTACTAGTTTCCATTAGATTGTAGCTTGGTCTTACTAGATTTTCTGGGTTGTTACATTATCTCCCCCTTTTGAACATTCATCCTCGAATGACACTTGAAATACTCTATGGAATTAAAGACTCAAGATTAGTAGCCTATCATGCATGAAACATCAATAATGCACAACTCAAGATACAATATTCACAATGCGGGCTTATTCAAAGGAGGAAACATCAACTCCAATTAAACATGTTCAATGCAATACAAAGAAGTATGGACTATATCTAACAACTTATTTATACATGAGATTCTCATAATTTATCATGTGCAAGAAGGAACTACCATCTCCTAACTAAAACATGTCCATACATTCTTCTCATGAAGTACAACATGTAAGTTTTACTCAAAGCACCACAACAAGAGGGAAAGAATTCACATGAACTCATTTTTTTCCTTCAAAACACAAGTTTTTTTTTCTTTCATGAACATGCATTATATAAAAAAGTCATGGCAACAGATAAGCACATAACACAATGTTAGCTAGGCACACCATCTCCCCCTTGGGAGTGAGCCTACACAATCACTTCTAAACATTATTAATCACATAGTCATAGGAAGAATTACCTTTTCAACTATAAGCAAGCCCAACACAATCAACATGGAGCCTAAGTGCCATTTCATCAAAAACACAACAAAGCTTGTTCATCACATCATCTCATGAAGTCAAATATGCCATCACCGTACTAGAATGCACTACAACATGAGGAACATGTAAATCATGAAAAATCTATTTTATACTAAGTAAAAATCTTTCAAAAACATGCATAACATAAGGAGATCATGGAAATTTCTAAAACACTCAGGACTCATAGACATAAAACAAGCCTAAAAAGGAACTCTTGGTCTCAAGCTAGAATAGGAATAGAAGAAAAAGATGCAGATATCGGGACATTCAAGCAATGTTACTACTCAAGCACATGATCTCCCCCTTGGGAGTAAGCCCCCTTTTTCTAAAAACTCAAATACTGCCTCTTTTAAACAAATTCAAGCATTACCAAGGTTCATTATAACCTTACCGGCTCTAAAACCAATGGAGGTCTAATAACCATGCATCCAAACCCTATCAAGGTTAACAAGAGCAACTCTACGGGGCAAGGGAATCATGAGATACATATAACATCCAAGACTCCACAATCAATAAATGAGTCAAGGAGAACTTATCACCTTAGGATAGAGGAGGAATAGAAGGGAACATAAGGATATTAGGACATCTCATAGGTCAATTAATACCCTTGCTAAAATACCACTGCTCAACATTTTCATGGAAGCACTGTCTAACTCTTATATTTCTTGGCTTGCTAGTCCAAGATCCCAATAGGTACATCTAAATTAGGGAGGTTCTCAATTAAACACTCTTGCTCACAAGCCACCTTACCAACACCACTCAAAGTCTCATATGAGCCTACTAATCGGAACTAAAACTCCCCAAAATCACTATACTTCTTAAGGTGAGAATTTCAAGTCAAACCAAAACATGAACATCTACAACACTCATCTTTTCGTATCCATCACCCAAGGTGATTTTAACAATGGAGAATTTCACTTCTAACCTCTTTCCAGGGAGTTTACTCACTCAACCCCTCTAGGCATCAATTAAATACCACTATTCATCAAATCCAACCCATCATAAACTCATTATTGCTAAGTTTGGTTATACCAACAACCACATATGGCCATAATTAAACCCATGAATACTAGGGACAACACAAAAGTTCATCATATCAAATTTATCAGGTCACAAAAGACAAGTATTACCGGAATAGAGGTAAGCATAAAACACATACCGGGAGAAACATTAGGAGGACACTCTTGTTGATCGAGCTTGAAGAGCATCAGACCTAATTTTCTTTCTTTCTCTTCCCCTAGCCATGAGTATTGGGCAATCCCTCATTTTGTGGTCACAACCATAACAATCCTTAGTTCCGGCTAAACACTTACCATCATGTTTCTTTCCACACCTAGCAGAAGTAGGCCTAATGACATAAGATCCACTACCACTAACTCTTTGAGATTTTGGGGTAGAAACCTTCCTTTGGTTAAACTTTGAGGGGATATTGGAAAAGCTATGACCATAAGACCCCTCTTGGGATGAGTCATCATCGTCAAGCCTACACCTCTTTGTTCCTCTAGACCTCTCTTCAAGTTTCTCCTTTTCAAACTCTTGAGCACGAATGACAAGACGATCCATATCCATATCATTCTCATGCAATACCATACTATATTCCCTTATTATCAAGTCAGATAAACCCAACACAAACTTACTCATCTTCATCTTAGGGTCGGCCACTATGATGGATCATATCTTAAAAACCTAGTAAACAACCGAGCATACTCCTTAACACTTAACCTACTTTGATGAAGGTTAACCAACTCAAGTATCTTAGAATCTCCCATCCCTAAAGGGCAAAACCTATCAATGAACCCATTCTTAAATCTTTCTTATTCCATGGGGCCCGCTTCTACCGGCCTCGCCCCTTTCCATTAACTAAACCACATTAGAAGAACATCCTTCAACTGGTAAGCGGCCAATTTTGCCTTCTCTACTGGTGTTACTCCTACAAAGTTCAACACCTTAGAGACCATCTCTGTCTAGAGGATCTTCCTCTATCTTTGACCCATAGAAATCCAAAATCTCTATCCCGACTTGAGTCAACCAATGGAAACCATACCTAATCTTCTTATTTGACATTAAGTCAATAGGAACTTGAGGATCTTGAGGAGAAGCTCCTTGATCATCATAGTCTTCTTCAAACCCACCAGATAAGGATTAGAGGAAAGACCCTATAAGGTTAAACTCTATAGCACGACTAAAAGAATGAAGAAGTAAAGTTTTTCTTAAAATCCCATAGCCTCCTATTCATAGAATGTAGCGCCCTTCACATTTATGAACAAGACTCTACTAGATGTGGTTTGAGACAGCCTAAAATTATCCCAAAACCTTATGTTCTGATACCAAGTTTGTCACGACCCGAGGTTACCTCCTAGAAGTAACACGACGTACTTGACGTTGAAGGGGTTGCATACAAGCTTCATAGCATACATGAACATAAAAGTATAGGAAAATAGTGCAGAATTGAAAACTTTTCTTTACAATCGAAGTGTCTTATAAAATGCAAGAGAATCTATTTCACTATGTCTCAAACCATCTATTATGTTTGGAATAAAACACTTGAAATACAATCTCAGGGACATAACCTTTACAACCAAAGTCTAAAACATAAACGAAAGACAATAAACGACAAATGGTCAAGCCCTCGAATACACTAAGGACTCACCAATCTTCTTCCTCTTGATATCCTATGAGCCTAGCCACAAGGATGGAATCCAATATCTCCAAAGCCTACACTTATAGAAAATGTAGAAAGACGGGGTTAGCACAAAAAGTACTAAGTATGGAAGTCATGCACAAAACCATTAAAACATGCATAAAAGGGACATTTCATTTGAAATCATGCTATATTCCATTTTTGAACATCATCTTTGAAATAGTTGGAGAATGCAACCAATAAGGCAACTCTTTCTTAAAGCAGATATAAAAATTAAGAAAATTGAGCAAATTTTAAAAACCCCGGGAATGGTAACTAAGATTGCCAATTTGCAAAAAACTTTTGAAAAAGAAATTTGCTCTGAATTTCCAAATGCTTTTTGGGCTAGAAAAGCTCATATTGTTGATCTCCCTTATATTGATGGATTCAATGAAAAGGCCATTTCTACGAAAGCTAGGCCCATTCAAATGAATCATGATTTAAAGGAAATTTGTAAAAAGTAGATTAATACTCTTTTAGAAAATAACATTATCAGGCCCTCTAAATCTCCGTGGAGTTGTTCAGCATTTTATGTAAACAACGCTGCTGAAAAAGAGAGAGGCTCTCCTCGACTTGTTATTAATTGCATACCTTTAAACTCTGTTTTAAAGTGGATTAGATATCATTATAATATGAGAGATATCATTATAATAAAAAGCATAGACTCCAACATCAACAAAATACATTTCCAAAATCATCAAAATACATAGCCTCCAATCATAAAATAATACAAAGTCAAATACCAAGATCATCTCATCACATAGGCAACCCCTAAGAACACTTGTGCAATGTATGGTTGGCATCCCATAATACCAACTCTACTAAGTACTCCTTTTAAGATACCTTAGTTATGCACTTCATTCTTAGACTTCATTATAAGAAATTGCCCTAAATAAGGAAATATTCATGTACATCTCTTGAATTATAAGGAAAGTCATGTACATGCATTCAAATCTCATCATAAAACAAAGGAACCATCCCATGACATCCTACTAAGTCTACTTGTGCAATGTAAAAGTTAAGTCCCATACCCGCACTACTACTAAGTAAAACTCATTAAGAAGTCTATCTTTATTATATAGGGAAAATAGCATTAACCGACATAGACCATGTGAGCTACATGGAATCCAGTGTTGTATCCCCACACCGAAAAGAGGGTGTCCAACTTGCCTAAGTTAGAACTATCGTAATAGCTTTTAGGTGGATCTACTAGCTAAAGACATATGTGGGCACATAGTTATGGGATAAGAAGATTGCTACTAAATACCCGGACTTCCAATGTAAAAGGTTTCCATCTCATGAGATAACCTATGTTGGGAAGCCAAACTTGCTAAACGTAAAACCTTTCTATCGCATTGTTCATATCCTCTCGGTGCTAAGCCTAATTCTATTTAAAAGTTATATTAAGCATTTACATAGGTTCATGTTCAATAGAGAATGCACTAGGCACTCAAGCCAACATACATTATAATAGCTCATAGATTCATTAGGTGAGAATGCCCTTTCAACCTTAGAAATCCACAACTGAGTAAACCTTTCACATTATCATTCATAGTGTTTTCATGAGATTTAGCCTTTCAATCAACACAACAACATCATCATCATCCTAGACAATTCATACATGAACAAGTGTAAAAGGGTAATAGGAGAATAGCCTTTCAACAATACCTTAATATACATAATAGTCATAGGATCTTTACCTTTCAACTGAATCATAAGTTCACACACAATCTTGTCCACATGAAAAAATCTTCTTAATATGCCCTTCAAGGGGTATGGACCAACTCATCCCAAACATATAGCAATAGCACATTCAATAAGGGAATAACATGATCCAACAACTCATCAATACCTTAATCACATCATGATTGGCACTTTATACTCCAGGCATTCATAAACATGCATATAATATCATGATCAAGTCAATTCATGTTTAGAAGAATTACCCTAAACCAATTCAAGTCTAGGAGATCTTATCTAAGGCATTACATGAAGAAATTCATCATTCTTGGAGGATCACATTTAAACCATCAACTAGCCTCTTTCATTAAACAACCCTAGACTATATCAATTCCCTTAGTAATCTTAGGTTCATCAAGTATACATGTAAAATAATACTTAGATTATCCAATTACTTCATAATTAACTCACATTCAATCAATTGGACCAAATTGCAAAACCATCACATAATCTAAAGAAAAACCATAGGGTTGGTGGTCTTAAGGATTCTTGAAGGATTTCAAGTTAAAGTCATATAAAAAATATCATACATTCATAAACAAACCTAACTCAACCATTAAAAGCCATTTTCAAAGGAATCGATGGAGTTGAGTTGAAACCCTAGCTAATTGAGTTTTCTAGAATGGAGTTAAAAGCTTTTGAAAGGGCTCCTTGGGTGATAGCTTCCCAAGGATGAAGAACACACATACCTTAGGTGTAGAATCCTTACAAGTTCGTATTGAAAAGCTCCTTATTTCAAGATTCCCTTGGTCTCTTTATTTGTTCTTCAATGGAGGTTCTACAGAGTAGATTCTTAGAGGGAAGAGTAGTTGGGTTTTGATTTGGGGTCTTGGGTTATAATCAATTAATGGGGTGTTTTTAGACTTAAAATACTTTATATACATGTATAATTACCATATTAAAATATCCCTAATGGAAAATAATTAAAAAGGAATTTGTTGGAAATTACTTACCTTGGTCGAGATGCTTGGACAGCTTATAGGTGCAAACCACAAAATCCCCATCCACGAACTGTGGATAGGACCACGCCTTATACTTTGGGGTCGTGATTTGGGTCTGCAACATGAACTTTGTGTCCTTGACCTACAGGGCGTCAATTGGCCTACTGGCCGTAGATGGCCATCCGTAGGTCACACATTTTTGACAACTTTTTACTTTATGGTGAAGCCTTAGGGTTAGGCTTTAGGGTCCCCCTCAAGGACCCTTGGTTGGTCCTTAGGGGGTCATCCCTTGACATTTAACCCCTAGGTACCTCAACCTAAACTCAGGAAGTCAGTATACAACCTATAACCAAACATCAAACTCAAAAGCTCACACGTTAGGCTCTAGTTTCACCTATTAGTTTCCATTAGATTCTAGCTTTGTCTTACTAGATTTTTTAGGTTGTTACAAGTTCCTACTTTCCTTGAGGTGAATTTGGTATGTTTAGTTTGTAGTTGATGTTTCCTCATTTGTTTTGTTCACTGTTATGATATTGGATGCATGATGGGCTTCTAGGCTTGAGTCTTTACTTCCGTAATGTGTCTAGAGCATCATTCAAGGATGAATGTTCCCAAGGGGAAGATAATGTAATATCCCAGAAACTAGTAGACTAAACTAGAGCTAAGTGTGAGGGTAAGAACCAACAAAGAAGAGAAAGGGCCAAGGTAGTGGATTAGGGCAGCCTACTTTTTCATAGACACTGGCCCACCTACCACGGCCACCACCATGGCTAGTTGTGTAGCTTATGGTGTGCGAGGCAGTAGCCACCCCAAAACTGCCCAAAATAGTCCCCTCTTCACGAGCCACTTCACGGCTCATGGTGATGACCAGGGCTCATGGGAAGGCTTATGGAAGGGAGATGGTTTTTAGTATTTGAATGATGGCTTGTCAAGCCACTGGTCTATGGACAACGTAGGGCACCACGACGTTGAGAAGGGTTGTGAAGACACCTTAGCATCTAGGGGGGTTAAGGGAGCGGCCACCTAGCTACTATCCCATGGTCAACGAAGGGACCACCATGGCTCGTGGGACCTCACGTGGTCCTTGGGCAGTGCACTGTATATGAGGGTTAATTTGGGTAATTCCTGTTTTAATAATATAAAAGCCAAGTCATATTTCCTTAGCCTAGGACCCCAATATATGTGATTTTTACTCAAAAACTAACCCATTCAAGTCATTATTCCCATGAGTGTCCTCTTCACCCTACAAAAATGAATGTGGTGGCAAGTGCTCTTATTGGCTCGAGATATTCATAGATTGGCTCGATTTTGTGTTTAGCTAGTTAACTCTACCAAGGGTAGTGTTATGGTTCACAACAGTTCAAATCGTCCTTTGTAACATATGTGAAGGCCAAGCAAGGTCTTGATTTGACTTTTGTTTAATTGAAGTAAGCGGTGCTTAAAAAGTCCATAGAGGCTTTCTCCCAAGGGTGAGACGGTGTACTTCGATATTATGGTAGTTTGTGCATTCCTAATGTTGATGACTTGAGAGAGCAGATTTTAGTGGAAGCATATAGTTCTCGATATTTCATTCTCCTAGGAGCCACTAAGTTGTAGCGTGACTTGCAGGAGATCTATTGGTGGAATGGGATGAAGAAGGATATTGCGAAATATGTGGCTAAGTGTCCTAATTGTCAACAAGTGAAAGTTGATCACCAAAAGTTGGGAGGTTTATCCCAACATATTAGCATCCCTACGTGGAAGTGGGAAGATTTGAATATGGACTTCATTGTTTGTTTACCACTCACCCAGCGGTAACATGACTTGATTTGGGTCACAGTGGATTAAATAACAAAATCGGCACATTTCATTACCATCAAGGTTTTTTTATTCAGTGGAGGACTATAGTAATTTGTATTTGAGGGAAATGGTGAAATTACATTTAGTGGTTATTTCCATCATGTTAGATTGTGTTACCCAATTCACTTTCCATTTTTTGAAATCTTTCCAAAAGGGTTTTAGTACTCCTGTTATGCTTAGTATAACTTTTCATCCACAAATTGATGGACAAGCGGAGTATAATGTTAAGACTTTTGATGATATGTTGAGAGCATACGTGATCGACTTCAAGGGTAATTGGGATGATCATTTTCCTTAGATTGAGTTTGCATACAATAATAGCTATAACACACGTACTGGTATGGCTCCATTTGAGGACTTATATGGTAGGAGGTATAGGTATCCCATATGTTGATTTGAGTTGGGTGAAGTCGCCTTGATATGTCCTGAGTTGGTACATGAAGCTATGGAAAAAGTTTGGCTCATTAGAGAAAGGTTGAAAGCGGTTCAAAGGCTACAAAGGTCCTATGCCATCTGAGGAGAACAGATCTTGAGTTTGTGGTAAATGACTGGGCTTACTTCAAATTTTCACCCATTAAGGGTATGATGAGGTTAGCAAGAAAGGGAAGCTTATTCCCCAGTGTGTGGGCCCATATTAGATTCAGAGGTAAATTGGTAAGGTTGCATATGAACTTGAATTGCCTAATGATTTAGCATCAGTGCATGTGTTTTCCTTATCTCCTTGATGAAGATCTGTTTTAGAAATCTGACATCAATAGTTCCCTTAAAAGGTTTGAGAGTTAAAGGAGAATCTCTCTTATGAGGAGGTTCCTGTTGAGATTTTAGACCAGCAAGTTAAGAAGTTTAGAAACAAACAAGTTGCTTTTGTGAAAGTTCTTTCGAGGAATCAGTAGGGTGCTACTTAGGAGGCGGAGGTCGGTATGATGTCTAGTTATCCTCATCTCTTTCTTTCCAATCCTCATTTATCTTGAGGTATTTCGTCCTCATGGTATATTCTCTTGGTGTCATATGTCTTAGATTTTCCCATGATTTCCTCATTATGCATCATTCATGAAAAGCTAAAATTTTGACAAAAATAATTTACTTGATTATTTTCTACATGTTTATGTTAATTGAACTATGAGTTGCATATAGACTTCATGATATGCTGTTTTGAACGTCCTTTAGCTTAGAACTAAGCTGATGTTTCCTCCTCGAATATTTGTATTTATGTTATTTCATGCATATTGGTGGTTAGATTTGAGCTCCTATACTTTTTATGATGTTTTGAATTCCATTCTTGGACGAATGTTCCTAAGGGGGAGATAATGTAACACCTCGTATTCGAGAAAGGCCTAAAAAGGGGTAATGGGGATGAACTCATAGGCCAACACCTGGACCATGGAGCCTCCAGAAATCCCCAGACTAGTTGTGAAGGGACCACAACCTATGTAATGGCCTGTGGCAAGTCCTCCAGGACATGCTGAGTAGGAAACCCTCCCACGAGGGCCTTAACGGCCCTTGGGAGTCCGTGCAGATTTCCACGATAAAGTTATGATCAATTAATGGGACTTGGCTGGAAAGTGTTCTTGCCTCTATCATTAGCTCGGGTAGTCCCCATTTCTGGTGTTTTAGTCACCTTTCAATGGCTCCCTTAATTATGTGCGAGGAATTGCCCTATTGAGTAATGGGAAGCGGGCTAGCCCCCGAAAATGCCCCGCCCGTAAGTTCCTTTGTCGTTGGGGAAAAAAAAGAAAGAGATTTTTTTTAGAAAAGAAGCACGAGTCGTTATGACGCCCCTATGGAGGAGGCAAAACCTACCCCCAAGTTAGAGTCCCCCCACGAATCTCTAGACGGGTCATGAAGAGTATACGACACGTTACAGTGTTCGGGAAGGGGAAAGGCAGTTGGGGGCCTCTCCCCCTGCCACTGGTCAAGGACCATGGCTGCCTGATGTTTGCATAATCAACGACATAACTTCTGATGCAACTGTCTACGATCGTGCAATACTATAATAACCCAACCAAGGGTTGGGCTCGTGTTCCAATAGAGTGGTTTCGAGAATTAATAGAAATATAAAATTAGTTCTAGCTAGTCCTAGCTAAAGACATTAATGATTAAAAACATTGTAAATTAAAGGGGGGCACAAAAGTGTCAAATATTGATTTGGGGGTTTAGTCACAACTATAGCAAACATAGCAAAAATAAAAAAGAAATCTATTAGTGAGAGGGTATTCTTAGGATGTGACCGCAATATATATTGGTATAAATTATTGGGTACATGCTTTCGATAGGAAATTTGCAAAATAATAATAACTAGGCTAAGCTTTACATGGAAATAAGTTCCCTCTCGGGCAACTTACCCCGTTTCAAATAGATTCCTCTCGGACACCCATTTGCCGCATGAAGGCCAGCCTACGCCTTACCCCTTACCCCACTCACTCTCTCAAGCTGAGTGTTAGGATATGCAACTAGGGATCAGCCTCTCGGGCTGAAACTCATGTCGACCCACTCCTTAGGCCATCAATCTAGCGGTCTTGGATTCGCGACCTCTCTCTCTCGCATGCCGAAAACACATGGGTGGTTTTGTATTTGCAACTACAAACCCATTAAATTAAACCACAACAGCTAGGTGAAATCACCATTAAAATACATCTATCCTATATGCAAGCAAGACCTAACAATAATATCAACACATATTTGCTAAATCACACCCCAAGAATTGGAGTTTTTAGCTACACATCAAGAGATATAAATTTATACCTAAATGACCTTGTATTCAAATGGGTATGAAGATTTAAGTCTTGTTACATTCCAAGAGTGAAGAATCCGAGAGACCCAAGTCCAAATCCTTGGAGATGAAACCCTTTTCTTCTTCATGTTTCAAAACCCTCTCAAACTCAGAGAAAAAGTACTAAAATTATATTAATTGTTTCACACTAAAAATATTATGATACTAAAATCTCATACTAAGCTCTAACTCTCAAGATTAAAAGTGGTACTCTACGGGCAACGACTAACTAAGATTAAAAGATAAAAGAAGAATAAATAACAACTACTAAGGAAAACATAGCACAAGTAACTACAACCAAAGAAGCTAAAGTAGACATATAATAAAGAGTAGAAAAAATATACAAGGAGTGAGAATCAAAGTCAACAATGTACTTGGATCACGACCCAACCTTTTCTCAAGAAAATAAAATACCATGTCAATAACCCAGGGTCAGGAGGTCCCACAACCATAATTCTAAAGTCAAAGCCATTCAGCATAAAATAAAACAATAACAAAGGAAATAATGTAGTCAAACAAGAACTAGACCCCATAAGCGTGGAAGGTATAAACAACAAACAAAATCGAGCGGGTCCAAAATAAATAGAGGGTTCATTCAACCAACAAGTATACTGATGATTGGAAATGAATATGAATATATAGGATGCAATAGGACAGGTAAAGAAGTGCAACAAATCTGAATCGAAGAACTGAAAATCGAGTTCCCAGCAAAAGTGATCACGACTAGAATAAACTCCTAGCCAAGCTTTCAAGAGTTAAAAGTAACTCCAAGATGAGCATCACGTCATTCCACTCCAAGGCGAGCTAGTAGGAGTGACACAGGCGCGTGTCGACTCAAAAGACTCAGTATATCAAAGACACATAGACATACAATCCACTTCTAGGGGCGTAAGCTGACCAGCTATTAAGACTGAACCAGGGGCGTGTTAACTCTAAAGAGGATCTAAAAGTATCCAAACAACACAATATAGGTTGTCAACGCATCTGATAGTCAAGTAAAAATTAAGCACATCGAAGATGCCTCTAAAGTCTAAAGTAGGAAAGGAGCACCTCACAAATGCCTTGTACTCTAAAAAAAATAATAAGTAATCGAGTTAGTACGACTCCTATTAAATCTAGTTTATGATATAAGTAGTGTTAAACAATAGTTAATCATGAATGATAAATATGTCGATGCATGAGTCGGTATTGTACTGCAAAAATTAATGAGAATGAATAAATAATAAAATTCATGCCATGACCAACATTTAGACAAGACACTCTAGTAAAATAACCATACAACCAATAAAAAAACTTTACTCGAGGGAAGACTACAAAGGTAGGATCCTAATATTCTTCACCTATGCCCTTGGGCCTAGCAATATAATCAAGCTCAAGTAATAGTACAAGAAGTATACCGCTAAACATTACGGGAATGAGCCAATTAAAAAATTCTCCAATCAATAAAAAAAAAAGAAACAACTGAAGGGACAACCCCATATCCTGAGGGAATCTCGAAATAAACTCCATCGAAAGGTCAAAATTGACTAACTAAGTTTGTTTCGAGAAATGGGACTCACGTACGTGCCCGGAATAACCAAAACACAACATAACAAAAAAAACACAAATTAATGGAGAATAACATCCTATTCAGAGGATGAATTACCTCAAACCGACTCTATACGCTCATCCACAAACAATCCAACACATAGCCACGTCCACCATAAAGCTCCATAACTTGGAATAACTCAATTTTGAGCTCGATAGCTCCCGAAATAACCAAAAGAATTGTAGAATTCTAGTTTATGTGTGATGGACTTTATTTAAAAGATGAGTCCCACATGCTCTTCGCATTGTATAGCCCATGGCTTGCTATCACGGTCCGCGCAAAACAAGGTCTTCACAAACACAGAGAAATCATCGTGAATATAGAGGGCATGCTGGCCCAACCTCCATGAAAGCGGATGACTTCACCCAAACGCGGCCTGCATGATCCATAGGCTCTCGTTATCACAAAGTATAAGGGCTCAAGGCCCACAAACACAAAGGGAAAAATGGCTCAGCACTGACTTATGCATTTCAATTGGTTTGCTCAATATGGTATTCTCTAACAGGGTGCCCGGGATTCTTTCAGAACCCTATGCGCACAACTAAAATATGCTTCTTCGTTAATTTCAGCATTATAAACTCCAAAAAAATTGTCGAAGTTCCATCTAAGGTCGTTTTAATGAGAAATGGATCCCATACCAATGTTTTCTACTAAGGTACAATCCACAAGAAGGCTCAAATATGTGACTACAAGCCTCAGAAACATCATGAAAGGTTGTTCTAGAAAAAGCTCAACTTTCCCAGGCTAACAGTGATGACCAAATTCTTTTCCAACCAAGTTTATTAGAATATTCACTAAATTCAACCCTTCATTAGGATTTAAAACAACTAATGGAACAAACTAATACCAGATGTCTTAGAGCCTTAACCAAGCACTACCTTAACATAAATGTACCTTTTGGAGCTGATGAAACCATCAGAATTATATTTTGACGTTGTTTTCATGATGTATTAGCTGAAGTCAACCTTTCAACTTTCAAACACTCCAAAACATGTAAACTTGCATAAAACTCAAACAAACAGCCCAACCACAAAACTTTTAGTTCAAAAAAGTTATAAATGGCTTGGGGTCGCTATAGAAAAGCTCTAAATGCTTAAGAGATTGAAAGACAAAGAAAAAAACATAGAGGGTCATTACAACATCCACTACTATAAGAAATTTCATCCTTGAAAAAGAAGGATTTACACATCATGAAGGCACACAAAATGTTGAATATCGGGTATGCATTCTCTGCCAAGCCCTCAAGCACCCTGTCAGATTAAACAATTCCAACACATATCTAGGCCAAAAGAAAAATACTCATATTTCGTCAAAACTTTAGAAAATCCTCCCAATTTATTTTGGGGTCAAACTCTTACACAACTGAACAAAAAATACTTAGGGTACAAAATTCATATAAGAAGAGAAAAGCTCACAAAAACAACATAATAAAGCAACCGCATGAGCATTGTTGATGCAACCCAACACCAAAATTTGAACACTCAACTTATGCTTCACATCTAATGTCTTCTAACAATCAATAATGTTCTATATGTTCTTAGGAATAGTGAACATCACCTACACCATTTGAATCTCACTTACAACGAATACAACACAACCCTTAAAAGGAGAACAAGTACCACAAAAACATTCCTGAACAAAAACGTAACACCCCGTATTCTAAAAGGCCAAAATAGCAGCTTTCTAGATGTTGCAGGTACCAAACAACGCCGGCCACCCACGGCCTATGGAATGGACCACGGACCGTAGGTGTGGTCAGTGGTTGTCCTGCCTAAGAAGGGTTTGAGGGTCTAGAACCTTGGCCTGACCAACAGACCGTTGGTCAGACCACGGTCTATGGTAGGAGGTTCGTGGTTTGAACTCCCAAAAATCAAGTTTCTCACCACCATTAATGGTCATGCAAGACGGTCCGTTAGTGGTGTCTTGTGGTTCACTACTGGCTGTTATTTTTAAGGGTTAGTTAGGCATTTTCCTAATTAATTAGTTCTTATACTATGTTATTTTGCCTATGTTTAGGACCTCTATATAAGTCTTTTAACCCCCAAATTCAGCCCATTTACTCAATTCTTCCAAATTCCCAAAAGAAAACCAATTCCTCTCCAAATATTCTCTCTCTAGAAACTTGAATAAGAAGAAGAAGGATTCACCTATGGTTTCAAACTAAGATTCCAATTCATCCATTGAAGGCTAGAACTTGGACTTAAGGTATGATAGTTTTCATCGATGGATTCCTTTAATCCATGGAGTTCCCCAATTCCTCTATTTCAAAAGGTAGAATTCCCCAATTGAGTGAGGGTTTTCTTTAATTATCATGGGTTCCTTTCATTATTGATTTAAATGATTGAATTATGACCTCTTATACATGAATTAATGATACATGATGATTTTATAATGATTTTTCCATGAACCCATGTAATCCCCATGTCTTTAAGTTATGAATCATATGATGTGGGATTTTGATCTTCAATGAAGAGTTTTATGAAATTAAGCATGTATTGCAAGCTTTACATGTATTTATGATTAAATCCATATGTAAACCATATTTTCTAAGAGTTTATGATTGAAAGTGGGTTTTGAAATAAAGAGGTAAATTATGGACTTATGCATTGTTTATAAAATCTTTGGAAATATTTTAGGGGTACTTTTAGAGTAAAGTACCAATGATAATGTTGTGTTCTGAAAGGATATTCTCACTAAAACACATACTAGCAAGATGTAAAAGGTTTCTCACATAGAAATTATTCTTAGGTTGAAAGGCTTTCTCACCTAATTGAATCAAAGACAAGCGTAACACCCCGTATCTTAAAGAGGGAAGCTTAGCAATCTTTAAAATTCGAGGTGTCATCCACGAGGGGACAACTACGCCCCACAAGTGGGCTCGTGGATAACCACCTTAGAAATCTGCCCAAGGTATTAACCACGGGCAGGACTGATTGAAAAATGTTATCAAAGACATTTAATCCATTTCTAAATGTGAACGGTTGTTAATCAGTATAATAACCCAACTAAATGAGTTGGGGTCAAATCTCAAATGGAGTGGTATGTGTTTAAGATTCAAGAGTAAATTGTGAATATGTTCATATCAGCCATAGAAATATACATTTATGCAAAAAAAACATAATGTAAATTAGGGGGTGACACGAATGTCAAAAAAAGGGTTTTGGTTTGAAACTATCAGCTACAACAACAGCAACTAATATGAAGATAACAATAATGAGACAGCTTCTTGGGATGTGATGCGATTATAGGCTAAGGTAGACAAATGGATAATTGCAATTGTTAGAAAATAGTTGTAAATCAGTGAATAAGTTAGACTATAGAGGAGGTAAACTTTCTGTACAATTTACCCCGAATCAAGTCGATTTCTCTCAAACATCGACAAGCATGCAAAATAAAAGAAGCCTACGCCTTAGTCCATTCACTTTCTCGAACTAAATGTGTGGAAAAGGGTTTAGGATTCACTCTCTCAAGTTGAGCCAATGATAACCTAATACCCACAGACCATCAATCAATAATCTTGGTTTTAATGCCTCTCTCTCGAGCAAGCCAAAAACATAAAGGTAGAACTATATTTGCAACTACAATTCTTTAAATTAATCCATAATTAATGATTGAAATCACTTCTAAACAACATTTAAACTAACAATTATCAATAACTACAAGCTAAATTAGCCCATAATCAGATAATCACATGCTAATAATTGGGGTTTTAGCTAGACCACATAAAAAGATAAAAATCGTTACCAAATTGTGTTTCCATCAACTAGGTACGATTAATTTCATCTTTATAAAGGTCCAAATTGAAGAATCTAAAAGACCCATTTCCAATTTCTCAAAAATCGAAAATTTCAATTTTTCAAAGCTAAGGAAAACTTGTCTCAAACTCAAAGTTGAAACTGAACATTACTCTAGATAGATGTTAAAAAACATATTTATAGTTGCCAAAATTATGCTGCGAAGGACCATTCGGCACAGTAAGTCGGGCTCGCAGATCAACTCGCCGATCCGCCCTTTGACCCATTCCATCACCTTTTTGCTTTGTCCTTCAGCATCTTCAAGGTCTGTAACCTTGGGAGATCTAACACTGCATTACGAAACCACTTGGAGATCCGCCGAATGCTCCTATCTCTCGTCAACTTGATTTTGTCCTTCAGGGCTTGGCACACTGGAACTTTAGGTGAGGTAATGGCCGTTCAGCGACTCGCCTAAGGGACTTAGCGATCATGAGGCTTTCATTTCTTCATTCTTTTAGCTGCTTTGTTCCTTTTTGCAAATTAGTGTCCATACTTTGTTCCTCAATCCATATACCTGGAAATCAAGGGTTTTACATAAGTTATTTGCACAAAATAAGCATTTGAGGACACTAAACCTATACAAATAAAGCCCTAAATGAATCCAAATCTCGGACTCATCAACACCCCGAACTTAAACTTTTGTTTGTCCTCAAGTAAAACTCAATTTTAGTAGTTTAAAAAGGTTGTCTCAAAACGTGCTACACAAGACTCAATCATGACTGTAGACAACAAGACTCAATTTACTCATGCAATGATCAATTGTGCACTCAATGATTCAAGTTGTGACACACCATTACCAAAGATTCTCAAGTTCACAATACTTGCTTCAAATGCAAGTTCAAGCTAAACAAAGGTACTCAAATGCCCTCACAGAAAGAATGATTCCATATTCACATACAATGGTTCAACATTTTATAGTTCCGAAATCACCTTCAACCCTCACACTCACAAAGATGAACACCTGCATGACTTTACCCATAGGCTTGCCCTTATTTTCCAATCAACCTTCATTTCAGCTCACTGAAGATCAAAAAGGTCTTTTCAAGGCTTGTAACGGGGCTGAGTGTAAAAGTATGGTCATTTAGGCTTAGGGGTTGCTATCCTCATGAAATTTGGTATGAACGACATTTTCTTCTCTTTTCATTAACAATTTCATTCCTGCTCAAAATTGACCCCATTATTCATTTTCCATGAAACTTTGGACACCCCATTTCTTTTTGCAACGTTACTTCAAAACTTTTTGATTCTTTTTCTTTTTTTTCTTCTTCTTCTCTTTCTTTTTTGTATGGAGGGGTTCCATCTTTCAAAACCATGGGTAGAGGGGAATTTCTTTACATTTCTTGATTTACCTTCTCTTTTCACCACACCCCCAACTTAGTCTTTTGGCCTAAGTTGGTTATTCAAAAAAACCACATCTCATGAGGATTAAGGGTGAAGGGATAAAGAAATGTCACAACTTCATCAACTTTAAAAAGGTAAGGCTCAAAGGGTGTTCAAGTAAAGATCACACACTCACAAGGTAGGCCACAAAAGAGGTATAATATCAAATTGTTTCACTCTTTAAAATTGTTGCCTAAGATCATTTCAAGAGCTCACATCACTTGGTCAACCGGACCAACGGGGCAAATTCTAGGTGTCATCACACATGGTTCATGGTAAGCTCATCACACAAGGCATTGACACCAATTTCAAAAAGACTCCACACTTTTGCTAGTGTGCAATATTTATCATAAGAGACTTAATTCGATAATCAGCTAGTCACAATGAGATGCAAAAAGTTCACATATTGCCTATGCAACTTCATTGGCCTCATCATAGCTGCACATTCATGTTTGTTTGATTGAGAGCACCATTCAAATCATTGGTATTGATCATAAACGATACTCAAAGTTGCACAAAAACAGCCACATTCAAACACAATAAAAAATGGTGGCAAAATTTTTAGAAGGGTCAACCATTTTCAATTAAAACAAGAAGCCACAAGCTCAAATGTCCACAACACAGTGCCAAAACACAAATTATAGCACAAAGCCCAACATAAAAACAAAACACTTATCATAAGAGGATGGTATGGAAATACCTCACCCCACCACAAACAAAAAGAAATTTGTCCTCAAATGCAATAAAACATCTAAAAATCAATAAAATAAGATAGAGAGGGAGGTAAAGAGAAGTCTTGTCTATGTCGTCAATCCATCTGTCAGAGTATCAATGTCCGATGCATCACCCTGATCTTGGGCCTCAGTGGCTGGAGTCACATCAACTATACCAGATTCACTAGGGCATCCATGCACGTCTCTTTCAACGATATTTAGATCACCAACTGTACAATCGTCTCCCCTAGATCTGGCAGGTCTACATATATGCTCTCCTCCCTCAGCTCTATATGGTCCACGTCGGTCTCTACCTCCAACTCATCACTGCTACATATTATCCCAATGTACATTTCTGATGGTGGCCGGAGGAATCTCAGAACTGGGTTGGGCATCCACATCATTCGTTGACTCTAATAATGAAGTGAAGTCAGTGGACTTCAAGTAGTCCACGACCTTCTCAGATCTGTAACCTCGACTTTCAAAGTCATCACCTCAGAAGACTCCACCTGTCTACACTCACAAGTCACGACTCTCGCAGTCAAATCATCAATGTAAGTCCAGAGGGGAATCAGGGCAACAAAGATGGCACTCTCTATCATCCATGGGACTACAACCTCTAATCAGGCAGCCCTCACATCAGCCGAATGGGCCAGGTGCCCCATCTTCAGGATCATAGCTTGAGTAATCCTGGCTGGGTGGGTATAGGTAGAAGTACCAAGATCCTGAGAGGAAGAAGTGGGAGTTGACGTACCTGAATGCCTGGAGGTCGGAGTAGGCAAATATGCCTCTGCAGGAATCGTCTCTATCTCAATCTCTAGGGATGTGTCTACCGGAGCTTCTCTCCTCCTGTCTACCTTGTCCCGAGTGTACTCGGCCTCTATACACCAGATATTAGTGGAAGATGTAGGGGTGACCTGAAAATCTATCGTCTTATCACGAGGAACTCCAGCACGTCGGCATAACTTTGTAATCAGCACCGAGAATGGTAGGGAGGAGGTTTGGTTCTGCTTGGTCGTCAGGGACATCTCCCACTTAATGAGGAGTCACAGGTTAATGCTCCTCCTGGATATGATCAACCCAAGGCAGGCCGCCTTAGGGTGATAGAAGATAGACTCGTTCAGGGATGACATGATAGTGCCGCTGATAAAGCCAAACAAGAACCGAGCAACAATATTCAGGTCCTTCTTCTCGATGGGGACCCCTGCCTCAATCCACCTTGAGGTGGTATTAGAAGTCAAAGGAGCAATCCAGCCCTTTAACTCATCTAGGGATTAAGTAATAGGTAAGCCCTTATGTAGAAGTGTAGCACCTAGAGCCCTGTTCAGTACAATCTTAACGTACTCACAACTGCACCCAACTTCTTTTCCTCAGACAATGAAATACTTCACTGGTTTGAAAGCACTAACCTTCTTCTTGCCCTTGGGTACCAGCTCACCGTATGTTGTGTAGAACTCCCGGACCCATCTAGTAATATAAGGGCCTCGGGGCCTTGTGAACTGCTTAAATTGGTGAAACTAGAGGGTCACCCTCACATTGGAATACTTGCCATCTAGGCCCTCTATAGATAGTAGCTTTTCCTCCAGAATAGTCTGCAATCCATCGGGTTTCAATCTATTTATTAGTCGGGGACGAGGAACCACTGGTGGCAGTGGAGCCACAGGAGCTGCTGGAGTTAGCATTGTCTCTGCTGTAGAAGGGGTAGCTACTGGGACTCTCGCTTAGTCAGGACGAGACCTAGCACGAATCTCAGCTATCCTGGACTGTAGTGGCTGGTCATTATTTGGTTTGGGGAGGCTATTTTGGAGCCTTTACTGTCAGAGTTATGCTCTAGAACCTCAGATGCTTGCTTCTACCTTTGCCCTTGCCTCCCGTTGGAGGCTCTGTTCTTCCGTTTTTAGGAGGGTTGGTTTCTCCTTCATTTATAACTATGCCCTGTGCTCTTTTACGGGGCGACATATCAATGATGGTTCTAGCCATATCTGCATAAACATCAAGAAGAGTTAGAAATAGTTCAAATAATATTGTAGAAAATAGTTGTAGACATACTCATCGAATCGGTCGATGAGTCGCCGAGTAACTTTGGCGAGCGAGATTAGGCTCAACAAAAGGATTATCTTCAAAATTTCCCAGAAAATTTGCATGTAGGTGATAGGAAGGGCCTTTTGGTGAATCACCAACAACATTCGGCGAACAAGGACTAGCCTGCCGAATGTTACAGTGCATTTTAGGATTTAAGAGCGTAGAAAGGGTGATCAAGAAGGACTTTCGGTGAGTCGCCGAGTGCACTTGGCGAACTCAGGATTCTTGCTGAAAGTTACAGAACCCAAACTCAATTTTAGCATGAAATTAAAGGGGATCAAGGGGGATTCGGCAAACGACTGAGTGGTTTGGCGAGCTCGACCTAGCTTGCCAAACCGCCCAATGTGCCTACTTTAAATCCCATCTTCAAAATTGAACTGCGCAACCCCTGAAAACAAAATCAAACCATGCACTCATTCAATTAAACTAAGACCCATTACACCCATGACCCCGGGATACTCAGACTTCTCTCGATTTAGCCAAATTTGGCCATTTGATGACTTTTGCCCTTAAGAAAGACATCAACCACTCCATCATTCGACAAAGTATGTCATTTGGTAGAAATGCAGGCTACTTAGACTTCACCCGACTTGACCCAACAACAAATTAGCATAACCCAACAACTTTGCTCAATTTTAAGGCACAAAAATTTTGGGAAATCAACAATATAGGCAATAAAGGCATGATGTTCAAATTAAAATAGGCACATATGCACACATTTATGATTCAAAGAGGCCCAACACACATCATTAAGATAAGAACAATTTCAAATGAACAAATATCGCTAAATATAAGTTTGGGGTTTGGAAAACCAACCTGTTATGCCGAATATACAAGTGGTAAAGCTAGGCGGCAATGATATCCACTACGAACACACAATTGACGACTAATAATCTATAAAAACACAAGAATAATAGGAAAATAAAGTGTGGGTGTGAGTTTGGAAAGTTGAAAAGTGAGGGAATGTGAACGATTTTGAACTTTTGAACTTTTGGCCTTTAAAGCTATCCAGTTCTCGTCCATTCGGCGACATAAGATTTGCCTGCCGACCTACTTGGCGACACGCCAAGTGGGCACTTACCTCACCGAGTTCTATAGGACCTCCAATAAATGTTGGTGTACAAACGACAGATTTTATGATCGCTGACCGTTCGGCGATACACCCATTTGTTTTGGGCTCGCCGACCTCTTCAGCGAGTCACCGACTGGGATTTTTCTCGCTAATCTTCATTTTTCAAACAGCTTCTGCACTTCAACCTGCAAAATCAACACACGATTATTTCTAACACAAAATGAAAGAAGTAAAACTTGGGTTTCCTCCCAAGGAGTGCCTTAGTTAATGTCATGGAACGACACAATTCCCCACTCAATTTGGATTTGTGGGGTAGAGACGAGACAACACATAACCCATTTGGGTCTCCAGCAGCTGAATAGATATGGAATGGGAAGCAGTCATCTAATTCAGCAGCGAGAGATTTTCTTTTATCTCATTCAACACTTTGTCGTGTTCTTCGACTTTGTGAAGAATGAGTGAGAGAATCTCTTCCACTTGTCCACCCTCATAGTCCTTGGGCTTTATACACTCGTGAGGGGAATTGTACCAATCTTTCTTTTTGCATGGTACCTTTAATTCCATAATTTGTTTGGCCATGAGATCTAGCTGAGTCAATAGTGTGGCCAAAATCTTGTCCTTCTCAGTCTGTTTGCTAGTCTTGACCATATGATCAAGGAGTTGGGCTTCTATGGCATAAGGTAGTCATGTGAGACCACTTGGAGAAATTTGGCCAGCCACTCCTTTGTTCTCTGGACTAAGACCTCTATAGAAGTAGTCCAGTATCATTTGGTCTAAGATTCCATGAGTTCGGCATTGTAGCAATAGCGACTTAAATTTCAGCCTCAACTCATGGATTGACTCACCCTCCAATTGACTGAAACTTAGGATGTTATCCCTAAGAAGCATTATTCTCAAAGGGGAGTGGTTCATTTGGTCACCGTTGCTACAAGGCATGCTCCTTTCTTCTGTTCTAAACAGTAATCAAACAACCCAAAACTAAAAGTAAATAGATTCAACTATAACTAAAAAAAACAAAATTTTTCTTAACCAAACAATCTTAAACAACACGACTTGCGGGCAGCGGCACCATTTTTATTGAATAACATTATCAAAGACACTTCATCTAGTTCTAAGCATCAACTGTCGTTAATCTGTATAATAACCTAACTAAATGAGTTGGGGTCGAATCCCACAGTGAGTGGTACGTGTTTAAGATTCAAAAGTAAAGTGTGAATATGTTCATATCAGCCATAGAAATAAACATTTATGCATAAAAACATAATGTAAATCAGGGGGTGACACGAATGTCAAAAAAAGGGTTTTGGTTTTAAACTATCAGCTACAACAACATCAAATGATAAGAAGATGACAATAATTGGACGGGTTCTTGGGATGTGAATCAATTTTAGGCTAAGGTACACAAATGGCTAATTGCAATTGTTAGAAAATAGTTGTAAATCAGTGAAACAGCCTGACTATAGAGGAGGTAAACTTTCTCTCAAACAATTTATCCCGAATCAAGTCGATTTCTCTTGATCATCGACAATCATGCAAAATAAGAGCAGCCTACTCCTTAGTCCATTCACTCTCTCGAGATGAATGTGTGCAAAAGGGTATAGGATTCACTCTCTCGAGCTGAACCCATGAAAACCCAATACCCACAGACCATCAATCAATAATCTTGGTTTTAAAACCTCTCCCTTAAGCAAGCCAAAAACAGGAAGGTAGAACTGTATTTGCAACTACAATTCTTTAAATTAAACCATAATTAATTATTGAAATCACTTCTAAACATCATTTAAACTAGCAATTAGCAATACCCATAAGCTAAATCAACTCATAATCACGTAATCATACCCTAAGATTTGGGGTTTTAGCTAGACATCATAAAAAGATAAAACTCGTTACCAAATTGTGTTTCCGTCAACTAGGTACGATTAATTTCGTCTTTACAAAGGTCTAAATTGAAGAATCTCAAATATCTACTTCCAATTTCTCAAAAATAGAAAACTTCAATTCTTCAAAGTTAAGGAAAACTTGTCTCAAAAGTCAAAGTTCAAACTGAAAATTACTCTAATGATTGTTCAAAATAAAAAATTTGATACTAGATAGATGTTCAAAAACGTAAGTTGGGCTCGCCAATCAATGATGTTTGTACAATCAAGACACAACTTCCAATGCAAGTGTCTACGATCGTACAATAGTGTAGTAACCCAACCAAGGGTTGGGGTCGAGTTCCAAAGGAGTGGGCTTCAGAATTTATAAAGATATAAAATCAAGTTCTAATTATTCATAGCTAAAAACATTATAGAATAAAAACATGTTAATTCAAAGAGGTGACGCAAGCATCAATTATCAATAGTGACAAGTAAGCAAAAACAACAAAAAATAAAGAGAGATACAAATATGGAGACAAAATTCTTGGAATGTGATAGAAACACGGGTTAGACTAGATTATTGGGTACATGCTTTTGATAGTAAATCCATTGAATATTTCTGACTAGGCTAGACTATAATGGGGGTAAATTCTCCCTCGAGCAACTTACCCCGAATCAAATGGGTTCCTCTCGCACACCCACTTGCCGCATGCAGAACAACCTCCGCCTTAGCCCACTCACTCTGTTGAGCTGAGTGTGGGACAGAAGGACTAGGGTTCACTCTCTCGAGCTGAACCTCATGTCGACCCACTCCCACTGGGCATCAATTTAGTAGTCTTAAGTTTTATGACCTCTCTCTCGAGCAAGATGAAAACACAAAGGTGAAATCGTATTTGCAACTACAATTTCATTAAGTTCCACCACAACTACTAAACAAAATCACATTTACACAATAAATTAACTATCAACAAGTAAGACCCAAAAGATAATATAATCCATATTCACAAAATCACACCCCAAGAATTGGGGTTTTAGCTAGACATGTAAAAGAGATAGAAATTTATATCAAAATGAGTTTGCATTCAAATGGGTATGAAGATTTAAGTGTCAAAACAAGAAAAGAATGAAGAATCAACAAGACCCAAGTTCAAATTCTTGGAGTTGAAACCCTTTGAATCTTCAAGTTCTTCAAAACCCTCTCCAAACTTAGAACTCATAAGTCTATATTAAAAATCTGATACTAAACTACAAAACTTCAACTAGTATTTATAGTTTTCAAAAATATGTGCTGCAACGGATCATTCATCGTCGTTAGTCAAGATCGCTGATCAACTCGGTGATCCCCCCTTTGGTAGGTTTTATCGCCATCTTGCTCTATCCTTCAACATTGTCGTGTTGGGATCATTGGGCGACTTAGTACTGTTTCGCGAAACTACTCAGCGATAGATCGAGTGCTCCTTTTCACTGCTAATTTGATACTTTCCTTCAGAGCTCAGCACATTGGAACAAAAGGTGAGGATAAGACCTTTTGGCGATTCGGCGAATGGGTTCGGCGATTCTCAGATCTTCATTTCTTCATTCTTTCAGGTTCCTTTGTTCCTTTATTGCTCGGTAGTGTCCATACTTTTCCTCAAACTACAAATACCTGAAACTTGATGGTTTTCATCAGATATTGAGATATAATATGCATTTGAGGACACTAAATCTATCAAAATATAGCCCTAAATGATTCCAATTTGTGGACTCATCAACACCCCCAACTTAAACTTTTTCTTGTCCTCAAGAAAACTCAAGTTCAGTCGTTCAAAAAGGGTATCTCAAACAGTGCTACACAAGACTCAATCATGAATGCATACAACAATACCCAATTTACTTATGCAAAGATCAAATGTGCACTCAAAGATTCAAGTTGTGACTCACCAATATCAAAGAATCTCATGCTCACAGTACTTGCTTCAAATGTAAGTTCAAGCTCAACCAAAGTTTTCAAATGCCCTCACACTAGGAAGGATTCCATATTCACACAATGGTTCACAGTTTAAAGCTTCGGAATCAGATGCAATGCTCACACTCACAAAGAAGAACACAATGCATAATTTCACCCATAGGTTTGCCCGTATTTTTCAAGCAACAATTGTTTCAACTCACTCAAAATCAAAAAGGTCTTTTCAAGGCTTGTAATGGGGCTGAGAGCAAAGGTATGGTCTTATAGGCTCAGTGACTTTCGTCCTCATGAAATGTGGTACTCACAACACTTTCTTTCCTCTTCCTTTATCATTGTCTTTAGTGCTCATAAGTCATCCTATTATTCACTTTCCATGAATTGTTTGGGAACCCCATTTCTTTTATACTTTCTTTTTCATTCTTTTTTTCTTTCTGTTTCTTTTTTATATATATAGAGGGGTTCCATTTTTCTCAAAACCATGGGTAAGAGAAGACTTTCCTTGCACTTCTTAACTTGCCCTTATCTTTTCACCACACCCCCAACTTAGGCTTTTGGCCTAAGTTGGCGATTCAACTAACTAAAACTTCATGAGGATAATGGGTGATGGATAAAGAAAGGTCATTGTTTTCATCAAGTTTCTTCCAAAGAAAAGGAAAGGCTCAAGGGATGTTCAAAAGAGGTTCACACATGCTCACAAGGTAGGCCACAAAGAGGTATATGTCAAATTTGCTCACACTCTTAGAAGTTGCATAATATCATATCAAGAGATAACATCACTTTGTTGACCGTACCAATGGGGTAAATTCTAGGATCTAGCATGCATAGTTCGCAGGTAAGCTCAACAGTCTAGGCATTGACACTATAAGTTAAACAAGACTCCACACTTTCGCTAGTATGCAATAATCATCACAAGAGACTCAATTCGACACTAGGCTAGTCATAACGAGATGCAAAGAGTTCACATATTGTCTATGCAACTTCATTTGGCCTCACATAGCCACGCATTCATATTTGTTCGATTGAGAGCACTATTTAAGTCATTGGTATTGATCGGAGTCGAGACTCAAATTTTGCAAAAGAACAGCCACATTCAACACACGACAGGTGCCAAAAATTTTTGAACGGGTCAAAATCATTTTCAATTAAAACAAAAGGAGCCATAAGCTCAAACATCCACAAAAATAGTATATAATGACATTGCACGCATAACGACCCAAATGTATCATCAAACAATAATAGTCACACACAAAGTGGGCTTCACACTACCACAAATAAAAATAATTTGTCCTCAAATGCAAATAACCTAGAATCTGAAATGTAAAATAAAGAAAGACATAGAAGGAGGTAAAGAGAAATCAAGTCTATGAAGTGTCTCCATCTATTGGGGCCTTAAAGCCTGATTCCCCAAGGTCTGTTGAGTGTGAATCTGCTAGAAAGACATGGACCACTCTGCAAAATCCCCTGTCCCATGAAGGAGTATTAGGGTCTAGGGTAATGGTTTTCCTGGCAGGAGTGGGCCTCTTGTCCTTGCCTTTACCAGTAGTTGTGGGTAGTTTCGAAGCTTTTCCTTTCGATGTAACTGCATCTTTCTTTATCGCATTTCCATTGGACTTCTCTTGAGTTGGTGTTATTCTTTCAGCAGCCTTAGGTTTAGTCATGTTAGCAAAATGTCGAAGAGAAGTTAGAGAAATATTTGACAAAAGGATTGATAAGCTTCGCCGACTCTTTCGGTGAGTAGCTGATATTATTTGGTGATCTAGAGTTCGTCCGCTCGAAAGCTACAGTGCACAGAGATGCAAAGTGGTTGACAATGGTAAAACGAGACTTTCAACAAGTCATCGAAAGTCTTTGGCAACCTTCAACTTCCCGTCGAAAGTTACAGAATTAACATCACATTTATCATTAAATTAAAGGTGAGATGGAGATGTTAAGCGAACTTCCGAGTGGTTAGGCGAGCTCGACCCAGCTTTCCAAACGGCTCAACTTGCCTATTTTCAACTAATCTTCTTGAATTCAACCCTGTAACCCCTGAAGACAAAATCAAAGTATGCACTAGTACAATCAAGGTATGACCCATAGCAACCAAACAGAGCCCTTTGAATTTTAATCCAGATTAAGGCATACAATCAGTGGAATTCAACAGTCACAACTACTTGAGCAAGATTTTCAAATTAAAGCATGCATGTAAACAATCTAGTCCTATCTGGTAGGGTCAAAATACTTTCAACAAGATCTGGTTATTGCAAATGAGCATAAATTTTAATAAGATAAATTTGGGGCATAGAAAACCGACTTTCTGTGCTAACTACGAAATGATTGAAATGCTAGGCGCAAGGTATTCCAAATCCAAGCACAAATCAACCAAAATACAATGGAGATGCAACGATATTGAAAGTAAAACTAGGTGTGAGTTTTTAAAGTTTGAAAATGAGGGAGAGCATAGGAAATTGAAACTTTTAAACCTTTGACTTGAAAAACCGGCCAATTCTTGCCCACTCGGCGACATTAGTCATAAGTGCCGAACCATTCGGCATCACGTCGAGCAATCACCTTCCTTGCTGAGTTATACAGAATACCCTAGTTAATATGGGGATCCAAAAAGCTATACAAATCGAGGTAGCTGAGCTGATCGGCGACTCACCAATCATTTCTTTAAGACCGTCGAGTTTTACAAATGCCAAACCCAACTGGGTTGGATCAAACGGCGGTGTGATTCGAGTAGCCTAATACTTTGGCCACTCACCAACTGATATTTCCCTCGCCAATCTCTTTCTATCCAAATGCTTCCCACACTTCTTCCTGCACAATTAACACACTATTATTTTATCGAAGCAACATAAAGTAGTAAAGGGTTTTGGGTTGCCTCCCAAATAGTGCCTTAGTTGTCGTGGCACGATGCAAGTTAATGCCTACTTCTCATCCTCGGAGTCGGCCATGGTTGTAACTAGACGAATCCTCAGCAAATGGTGGATATCGACCTGATATCAAAATGGCCTATCTGGGCATCTTGCAGCTGAATTGTCATGGAGTTAGAGGTTGACGTTTCATTTAGCATTTCGATTTTCTCTTTCATCTCATTCAACCCTTTGTCTTGTGCTTCAATTTTATGTTGAATGAGTCAGAAAACTGCATCATTTTGCACACCCCCATGCTTTTTCCCATTTTTACACTATTGTAAGGAGAAGTGCTTGTCCTTTTTCATGGCTTGTGCTTCCAACTCCATGACTCGTTTGGACAGAATGTCTACTTGAGCTACTAGTGCGTCCCACTCGTGTTTCTTTTGGGCTTCCTTATTGGTTTTAACCATGCCATCAAGGAGATTTGCTACTACTTCATAGGGCCGGTATAGCATACCACCCGTGAACAGTTAATCGGCAATACTTCTATTTTCAGGTCCATGACCCCTATAGAGGCATTCCAGTAGCACTTTATCGGTCATCCCATGAGATGGGCATGGTTCTTGCACTGCTTGAAACTTCAGCCACATTTTCTAAATGGTTTCAGCCCCTACCTATTTGAACGTTAGGAGTTTGCCCCAAAGGTTCAACAGTTTCAAGAGGGGGTGATCTGTGTGACACCCATAATGATCCTTCATATCTGTGTTTCTGCTTCAATACACAAACAAGCAAAACAAAACTAAAAGTAAAGTAAGTAAATGACAATTAAGAAGAACAATTTTTTTTTACTAAACTAAGAATTCTCAAATAACACCACTCCCCGGCACCGGCGCCATTTTGATATATGTGTAAATAAGACACAATTTCGAATGCAAATGTCTACGATCATACAACAATATAGTAACCTAACCAAGGGTAGAGGTCGAGTCCTAAGGGAGAGGGCTTGAGAATTAATAGAAATATAAAAGCAAGTTCTAATTAGTCACAGCTAAAAAAATTATCGAATAAAAACATGTTAAATCAAAGGGGTGATGCAAACGTCAATTATCAATGGGGTTTGTGACAAGTAATCAAAAATAGTAAAAAATAAAGAGAGATACAAATATGGAGACGAGATTCTTGGGATGTGATAGGAACACGGGTTAGACTAGATTATTGGGTACATGTTTTTGATAGTAAATCCATTGAATATTTGTGACTAGGTTAGAATATAGTAGGGGTAAATTCTCGCTCGAGCAACTTACCCCAAATCAAATCGGTTTCTCTCGGACACCCACTTCCCGCATGAAGAAAAGCCTCCTCCTTAGCCCACTCACTCTCTCAAGCAGAGTCTGGGACAGAAGGACTAGGGTTCATTCTCTCGAGCTTAACCTAATGTCGACCCACTCCCACCGGCCATCAAATTAGTAGTCTTAGTTTTACGACCTCTCTCTCTCGCAAGCCGAAAACACAAAGGTGAAAACATATTTGCAACTACAATTTCATTAAGTTCCACCACAACTACTAAGAGAAATCACATTTGCACAATAAATAAACCATCAACAAGCATGACCCAATAGATAATATAACCCATATTCACAAAATCACACCCCAAGAATTGGGGTTTTAGCTAGACAAGTAAAAGAGATAGAAATTTATACCAAAATGAGTTTGCATTCAAATGGGTATGAAGATTTAAGTCTCAAAACAAGCATAGAATGAAGAATCCATAACACCCAAGTCCATATTCTTGGAGTTTAAACCCTTTGAATATTTATGTTCTTCAAAACCCTCTCCAAACTTAGAACTCAGAAGTCTATATTAAAAATTCTATATTAAAAATCTGATACTAAGCTATAAAAATTCAACTAGTATTTATAGTTTTCAAAAATCTGTGCTGCAGCAGATCATCCAGCGTCGTTGGTCTAGATTGCCGATCAACTTGGCGATCCACCCTTTGGTAGGTTTATCACCATATTGCTCTATCCTTCAACATCGTCGTGTTTGGATCATTAGGCGACATAGTACTACTTTGCAGAACTGCTCGGTGATACGTCGACTGCTCCTTTTCACCGCCGATTTGATCCTTTCCTTCAAGGCTCAGCACACTGGAACAAAAGGAGATGATAAGACCTTTTAGCAATTTACCGAATGGGTTCGGTGATTCTCAAATCTTCATTTCTTCATTCTTTCAGCTGCCCTTGTCCCTTTTTTGCTAGGTAGTGGCTATACTTTCCCTCAAACTCCAAATACCTGAAACTTAATGGTTTCCATAAAATATTGAGATAAAATATGCATTTGAGGACACTAATTCTATCAAAATATAGCCCTAAATGAGTCCAATTTGTGGACTCATCAATCAACTCAGCTATCCACCCTTTAACCCATTCCATCGCCTTCTTGCTTTCGCCTTCAACATCATCAAGGTCTATAACTTTGGGCGATCAAACACTGTATCGCAGAACCACTCAGTGATCCACTGACTGCTCTTTTCTCTCGCTAACTTGATTTTCTCCTTCAAGGCTCGGCACACTAGAACTTTAGGTGAGGAAATGGTCGTTCGGCGACTCACCAAAGGGACTTGGCCATCACCAGGCTTTCATTTCTTCATTCTTTTAGCTGCTTTGTTCCTTTTTTCAAATTACTTTCCATGCTTTGTTCCTCAATCCATATACTTGGAAATCAAGGGTTATACATCAGTTATTTGTACAAAATAAGCTTTTGAGGACACTAAACCTATTCAAGTAAAGCCCTAAATGACTCTAAATCTCAGACTCATCAAGGAACCACGCCCTGTGGATGGGTCCACGCTTCGTGGTTGAGGATCGAAGTCCAAGCCCCTTTCTGCCAACTCTTAGAATCCAAACCATGGTTGACTAAGATGGACCGTGTGTCCATCCACGGCCCCGTCAACATGATCTTGTAGGTCATCTTGCGCAATTAAGTTTAAGGGCTTAATGGGTCTTTTTGGATTTAATTGGTCATTAAGTGGTCTCATTTTACCCTAGTCTAAACCACCTATATAAGAACTTTAGACCCCTAATCTAAGTCATTTAAGTCATTCTCTCAACCTCACCAAAAAAATTGGGTTCCTCTCAAATTTCTCTCTCTAGAAAGTGAAAATGAAAAAGAAGAGGGTCAAGCTAGGTCAAGTCAAGTGTCCATTTTCCCAAGGTTTGTGGGATTTGTAATCAAGGTATGATGGCTTATTCATCCATGGAGTCTTCTAGAATTCCACAATCCGTGGAGTCTTCTTGTGTGATGGATGTGAAAGCATAGTGATGTTTTGATCAGACCTTAGAATTGAAAGGAGCAGTGCTTAGAAAGTCCATTAAGCTTTTCTCCCATGGGGGAGATGGATTTCTTAGAAAGCAAGGTCGTTGACTGTTCCTAATTTTCAAGATTTGGGTTTCTTGAAATTCTCACTATGAAAGGTGTAATGAGTTTTGGGAAGTTAAGTCCCCGTTTTGTAGGTTCATATGAGATCTTAAATCAGCAATTTAAGAATTAGAAGAGAAAGGAAGTTGCTTTCGTGGAAATGTTAAGGAGGGATCTTTTAGTAATGGTTTTAGTTGAGGCTGCTACTTGGGAGGTCTAGGCCAATGAGATGTCCCGATATCCTCATCCATTTTCCTTCTACTCCTTCTTTATCTTGAGATGAAGAGTTTCTCATGGTTTGCTATTTGTGGGAAGTCATGTGTGTCTTAGATTCTTTCATAATTTCCCTTATGTTGTGCATGTTCTTTAAAACTAGAGTTTCGAAAGAAAATGAGTTTGCATGATTGATTTTCCTCATGTTGTAGTGCATTGAGTATGATTTGCCTATAGACTTTATGAGATGAGTTATGAAACATGCATAGCTTGCAGTTGAGAGAATCCTCCTTGGATGTATGTTATGAGTATAGATTGCATATAGGCTCCATGAGATTGTGTTAAGCATGCTTATAGCTTGGAGATGATAGTTCCTCCTTGAACATGAGAAATGTAGAATTTCATGCATTTTGGGTTGTTAGATTTAGTTCCTACCTTCCTTGTGAAGCATTGAACATGATTAGCTTAGAGTTGATGATTCCTCTTTGGTTGTGTGCATTTAGATGTGTTGCATGCATGATGGGTTTCTTGTCTTGAGTCGTCTCCTTTAAGAAGTGCCTAGACTACCATTCGAGAACGCATGTCCCTAATGGGAGATATTGTAACACCCCGTATCTGAAAGAGGGAAACTTAGCAACCTTTAGAAATCTAGTTGTCAACCACGAGGGGCCAACCACACCCTGTGGTATAAGCCACACCTCGTAGGTGGGCTTGTGGATGACCACCCTAGAAATCTTCCTAAGGTATTAAGCACGAGCATGACCCACGCCCCGTGGATGGGTCTATGCCTCCTAGTTGGGGGTCGTAGGTCCAAGGCCCTTTTTTCCAACTCCTAGAACCCAAACCAAGGTTGACCAGGATGGACCATGGGTGGTCCATCCACAACCCGTCAACGTGGTCTCATGGTTCAGCTTGGGTAGTTAAGTTTAAGGGTTGCATGGGTCTTTTGGGATTTAATTAGACTTTAAGTGGTGTCGTTTTACTCTAGTGTAAACCACCTATATAAGTACTTTAGACCCCTAATCGAAGTCATTTAAGTCATTTTCTCAAACTCACCACAAGAATTGGGTTCCTCTCAAATATTCTTTCTCTAGAAAGTTATTAAAAAAAGAGGGTCAAGCTAGGTCAAGTTAAGTCTCCTTTTTTCCAAGCTTTGTGATCTTTGTAATCAAGGTATATGACTTATTCATCCATGGAGTCCCCTAGGATTCCACAATTTGAAGAAAAAATCCAAAAGTCTAGTTAGGGTTTCTTCTAATGTTGTGGGTTATGATGAATGTATATCAAATTGAGTGGATTATGATTGTTTATGATTGAATTGATAGATGTATATGATTTTAGGATGAATTTATATGTATTCATGCATAACCTATGATTCTAAGATGAATTTGATATATATGGGTTTTATGCCATGAAAGGGGAAATTGAGGATGTAGATGTAGCCTTCTAAGATTGATGAAATGCATTGTAGATTGCTTGAGTGTAGAGCATATATACATGAATTGAATTAGATTAAAGTATACATGATGAATCATGATTAGTAGTGCTTCAGATTGTGCCTATATGACGATATATGATTAGATTTGCTTAAGAATGAAGCAAGTGATTAGAATGTCTTGAGACCTAGGTATATGTGATGATTTTGAGAAGGATTGCTTTGAGAGTAAGGCTTGTAGTTATGAATGTTGATTTCTAGGGCTTTGAGAGTAAAGCTAATATGATGAACTATGAATGTTAATGCTTTAAGAGTGAAGTTTATATGTTTGATGAGTTGTAGATAGGATTGTTATGGAAGGATTTACCCACATGACCTATATTATGAATGTATGAGATTATGCATGTCTTATAGAATCTATGTAAATGCTTTAAGAATACTTTGAGAGTAAAGTGTAAACGATTATGGTATTGATGTTGTGTTGCTTGAAAGGACATTCTCATGAACACCTATGAACATGATGTGAAAGGTTTGCGCACCTAAAATGAATCAAAGAATGTATGAACTATGATAGCTTCAAGTAGTGATATGAAATCCCTTAATGGTATCTTGAGATAGTAGAACTCATGGATAGCCTTGGATTGAGAAATCGTAGCCTTCCAATGTATCTTAAACTAGCATGAGAGGTTGCTTGCATGATAGCATCACTTGGTGAGGCCACACCACTTAATGATAGCTTGGATTGAGCAATAGTACCCTTCCTTGAGGAGGTTGGACTTGCATGAGAGTATGTTTTCCATGATAGCTTGGTCTAGCATAGTAAGGTACTTTTCCTTGGTAGCCTTGAATTGGTGATGATGTGTTGTGGACTAGTAAAGAAGTACTCTTCCATGAGTGATGATGTGTTGTGGACTAGTAAAGAAGTACTCTTCCATGAGTGATGATGTGTTGTGGACTAGTAAAGAAGTACTCTTCCATGATTAGTTAGAATGATTAAAGAGGGACAAGTCCCCAATCAAGTAGCATGTTTATGATGAAACAAGATCACTTCACGGAAGTATTGTAAGTATATTTCTATATGAGGTTGATTGTATGATGATAGCTTAGCTTGGATTGTTAATTGAGTTGATTTCCTTGATATGTTTTCCTAGAGGTGATGACCCAAGTATTGAGTACGAATAAGTTAAAGTTACTTGAGAAGTGTTTCTCTTATGATATGATGATTTATGTGCATTGAATACTAACGCATACTCTTGCCTACATTCATATCAAATGTAGGGTCAAGCGATATTGATTTCCATTCTCATGGGTAGGATCTTAGTAGATCAAGAAAGTGAAGATTTGGTGAGCCCTCATAGCATCAAGGATTTGATCACCTTTCCTTTATGTCTTTCATTTTAGGTTTAAAACTTTTGTATCGGCTGTGTCCTAAGACTTTCATGTATTAGATTGTTTGAGACAATGTTAAAGACTTCCACTTCGTTTATGAAAGACTTTGATATTATAGAAAATGTTTTAAGTTGCCACACCATTTTCTATTATCTTATGTTAGGAAAGCTAAGTGGCTTGTATTCTCGGGGTCTTGTATGCCATGTTACATCTAGGGTGTACCCCTTGGTTGTGACAACAATGAGCTATCTTAATGAAACTACCTTGAATATGTTGTCCAAAGGAAACTTTTCATGTGTAATGAAGTCAAGTTAGAAACGACTATTCAATGGGAATTTATGCTAAGCACCTAGTGGATATTGATACTGAGATGAAAGCTCTCCCATAGTAAAGACTGGGTTTCCAAAGTAATCTCATGCGATGGAAGGTCTCCCGTTAGTAGAGGTTGGGAATCTAGTAGCAATCTCCATATCCTTTAATCTTGTTCCCCCATAGGTTGATTAGCTAGTGGATCCATTTAAGCTAGAAGTTCAAGGTTCTACCTTCGGCAAGTCGGACACCTCTTTTTGGTGTGGGGTAGACACTAGATTCCATGTTATAGCTCACATGGTCTCAATGTAAGGCTAATTTCCCCTCAAATAATAATTATCTAAGGTTACTTCAAGAAGTATCGCATTAGAGTTCAAAGCTTTTAAAGAAGAAGTTAGCTTGCATTGACTATGCTCTATGACTTATGTTTTATAATCTTTCATATTATGATTTTAGATTGGTCAATTGCATGTCATGAAATGAAATGTCCCTTTTTAGCATGTTTAAATGTTTTATGCATGGGTATCATAATTGGTACATTGTTTTTACTAACGCATACTCTTGCCTACAATTTTTCCCAAATGTAGGGTTGATATTCAAGGTACTCAATTTCGTGGCTAGTGGGTGATTTTATTGATTCCCAAGCTTTGGTGAGTCCTCATGCTTCGAGGATAGAAGATGAATCTAGGGGAGAAATTATTAAGCAAGAAATAGCCTTGGGGGACAAGTAAAACTAGACTTCCTTGCCTTTTCATTGGATTATCACCTATTTGTGAAGTAAGGAAGTGGTACCTTTGGTTACAAAGTTAGATGTTTATATCCTTTCAGCTTCTTCTCATGATATTTGACAAAACAAAGTCGAGTACTTTAAAGATGAGGCTTATTGGAAGAAAAGCATTTTGACTGACACTTCTCTAGTAGTTGTGATGGAGTCTCTAGGGGCTTATCCTACACACCCATTCGTATTGTTGAGGCAACACCTCAGATAAAGAAAGGTTTCATTGTAAACTAAAGGTCCTAGTCTACAGGTAATATATACACAACATAGAAATTTCTACAGTCTGTAGTCTGTAGAAAGGGGTCGTAGAGAGGATTGTAGAAATTGATTCAGAACCTGGTCTCTAGTAACTATTTTAATAGATTACAAGTATAGTCTATAGAAGTTCATATAGATTGTATGTCAGTTTGTATGACCACTCCGATAGGTTAAAGTTAGGGGATTTGGGTCTTTTCTGATAAGTGGTAGATATGGACTCATTTAAGGCCTATTTAGCTTAGTAATAAGTGTCCTCAATGCCTAATAATGCCCTATTCGGATGATATTTTTTATGATTTGCAGCAATGAAGACTAATTGAAAATAGAAGGATGGATGTTTGAAAGAATGACCACAAAATGCAAAATAAAGTGCAAACTATACATTGATAATCGCCAAACAAGAAAGGCCGACCTCCTAGTGAGAATGACCTCACCCAAAGTGACAGTGTCCAATGTTAGTATTTATCAAGGAAGGTCAAGAAACACCAGGAGTAATGACGATTTACCAAATAAGAAAGGCAACCTTGTTATCAATCGACAAAACATACAATGCAAGGAGATAAATCGAAGTCTCGAAAGATCAATTAAGGTCGTACTCGGTGATATGTCAAATGTGTAAGATAGACTTGAACAAGCTTAGCATTGAGGTTCAAACACTTGAAGCCTAGAGCAAGAAATATGAGCTAAAGCATTATAGGTGATTTTTCGACTGTGGTAAATAAGTCTGACTAACGTTGCTCAAATGGAACCGCATTGAGTTATGGGTCAAATTTTGGGAAACTATCAATAGCTCAAAGGAGAGAAAAATAAGAGTTTTTCGGAGAGTTTTTCTGGTGAGTTTTTAGACCTGAATAGTGAGAGAAATATTTACCCTTATGAAGAACACTTTCTAGGTTTTGGTGTTTTTCAACCTTGTTCTTCAAATTAAAAATTTGAAGTTGAATTCAAAGTTGTTTTGCTTGTAATTGCTTAATATCATGTTACTTAAGGCTAGTTTCATGAGAGGTATAATTTCTTTGCTTTTTGTCATGGGTTGCTAAAACCCCATTAACGTTTGATCCTAGAAATTTTGGTTTGATGTCTATAGCATTGATGAGTCGAGGATTTCGACTCATGTAGGGCTTAATATATAGAGTTTTAGTGTCCTAAGTGCCTATTTTATGCTCTAAACTGATGTTTAAATACTAGTTTGCAGCAATGAAGGTAAAAGAGCAAGGCAAGGACATTACCGAGATAAAAGGAGCGAATAGAGCTGAAGAAAAGATAGGTTGATGATCACCAACACCACTCGTTGTGTCGCTGAGTTGCTCTTCAGCTCGCCAAAAATAATAGCAGGCTAGCCCAGGGGAAACGAAGACTCGGTGATGTAAAATGGCATGTCCGTGAACCGTTGACTGGATAGGTGCTCAACGTATCAAGTGGCATTTCATCCAATACAAAATGCCAACGATCATTCTTCAGTAAAATAACCAAACTACGCGAGTTGTAGTCGATCCCACAAGGAGTAGTGCTTCCTTTGAATTACTTATAAAAGTACAATGACAATCTCTTCAATCAAACATTTCTTACACAATTAATATTCAAATCTCAAATTCTGGGTTTTAACTACCAATTCAAACTTATAGCTTAACACAAGCAATCAAATATTAGAGTTAAACTCGGAGAATCTCAACAAAATTGGTAAACATTATTGCTCATAATGGACTAATTTGTTGTTGGTAGGTCGAACCATATATACAGTAACTTTCTCTCTAACAATTACTTTTTCTATGTTGAATTCTCTCGAAGTTCAACACTTATTGAATGAAGAGCAACTCTTTACCCTCATCGAATCCACTCTCTTGAGCTAGATACAAAGGAAGGGTTCCTTGTTTCACTCTCTCGAGCTGAAACTAAGGAAACCCACTACTAAGGATGCTAAAATTACCACCTTGGTCTCACGCCTCTCTCTCGAGCAAGTGTACAACACTAAAAATGACACACAAAGAAGAAATGCCTTTCAATCTCGAAACACAGCAACAACTTAGACCCACTTCAAATTAGCACCATTCTTCGCAATTAACAAACACTTCTTAACTAAATTCAACAATTGACTTCATGATCAAAACCCCAAGTAAAGGGTTTTAGCCACTCATCTCAAAAATAAAAAGATCAAAATTAATTTTCACCTCAATAGTTGGGTACAAAATGAGAATTATAGATGAAATTCAATTGATAATCTTCTCTCTTACAAAATCTCTCTCAAAATTTTACTAAAATCGCTCCCCCAACCCTTCGGTAGTGTTTTCTCTCTAAATAATTCTTTTCTCTCTTTTTGAATGAATTTCTCTCTCTAGCCAAAACTAATTTAAACAAGTCTGATATGTCACTGCTCAAGGCTACTCGGCGAAGTATGTCGGGTATCGCTAATGGGTCGGCGATTCGGAGATTGCACTTCATCTCGCCTTTATTTTTTTCTTTTTCTTGGTATGGCTACTATAACTTTAGGCTATTTAGGTCGATATCACCGAATAACTCCGCGATTTGCCCATTATCCTTTTATCTCGCCTATCAACACTTGCTTGTATCTTCTTTCGTACTTTTGGCGACCTAGTTGTCCTTCACTGAATAAATTGGTGATATGCCGAATATGGTTGCAGTTCGCTGAATTAGCCCCCATTTTAGCTCTAGCATTCTATAACTTTAGGCGGTATCTTGGCGATTTGGCATTTCGCTGAATGATATTGGCGATTCACCGAACGACATCATAAATCATCAGGCCTTCTTTTATTCTTTCCTAAGACTTTATGTGTTCCTTTTTGCCCAATAGTGTCCATGCTTTGTCTCTAACTCCAAATACCTGAAACTTAAGGATTTACATCAGTTATTAAGACAAAATATGCATTTGAGGACACTAATTCTATTAAAATTTAGCCTTAAATGAGTCCAAATTATGGACTCATCAACACCGCCAACTTAAACTTTTGCTTGTCCTCAAGTAAAACTCAAGTTTAGCAGTTCAAAAAGGATCTCTCAAATAGTGCTACACAAGACTCAATCATGAACATACACAACAAGACTCAACTTACTTATGCAAGAATCAATTGTATAGTCAAATACTCCAGTTGTGACACACCATTGTCAAAGATTCTCAAGCTCACTATACTTTCTTCAAATGCAAGTTCGAGCTCAACAAAGGTATTCAAATGCCCTCACATAAAGAATGATTCCATATTCACACACAATGATTTAATCATTTAAAGTTTCGGAATCAAATGCAACGCTCACTTTTAAAAAGGACACAATGCATGCCTTCACACATAGGTTTGCTTGTAATGGGGCTAAGTGCAAAGGTATGGTCATTTAGGGTCACTAAGTTTCATCCTCGTGAAATGTGGTGCTTTCAACACTCCCTTTCCTCTTCTTTCATCATTTTCATTAGTGCTCATAAATCATCCCATTATTCACTTCCATGGGTTGTTCGGATCCCCCTTTCTTTTTACATTTCTATTAACTTTATTTCAAAACTTTTTTCTTTTCTTTGTTAAAGGGGACTTTTAATGCACTTCTTGAGTTGCCTTCTTTTTTACCACACCCCCAACTTAGGCTTTTTGCCTAAGTTGGTTATTCGATCAACCACGATTCAGGAGCATTATATGTAGCGGATTAAGAAAGGTCATGTTTTCATCAAATTTCTTCCAAATAAAGATACGGGTCATGGGCTGTTCAAAATAGCTTCACACACTCACAAGGTAGGCCACAAAAGAGGTATATGTCAAATTAGCTCACACTCTTCAAATTTTCCTAATATTATATCAAGAGATAGCCTTACTTAGTCGACCGGACCAACGGGGAAAATTCTAGGTGTTATCATGCATGGGTCATAGTAAGCTCATCACACAAGGCATCACCAAAGTTAAACAAGACTCTACACTTTCGCTAGTGTGCAATGTTCATAACAAGAGAATCAATTTGATATTCGACTAGTCACAATGAGATGCAAAGATTTCACATGACTATGTAACTTCACTTGGTCTCATCGTAGCCGCACATTTATGTTCATTCGATTATGAGTACTATTCAAATCATCGATATTGATCAAAACCAAGACTCAAATTTGCACAAGAACAGTTACATTCCATACAAACAAGGGGTGTTGTCAACACTGAGGACATTGAGACATGAGCAACATTGAGACATGAGCAGCCTATGCACCCCCACCAATAACAATCAACATTGTCCCCATTGTGGGTAGAGAACGGGTATTTATTGCACACAAACTAAATATTAACAGTATATAAATATTGTCAAGAAATCAAAACAATCTAATGTGCAAACAAGTAGAGCAGGGTCACAAGGAATCTTCACTAAATTTCCTAGATGCCCATGGAGTGAACTGATAGTTGTGTGCTCGTACTCGCTGAAATTGTTCGGTGACTCACCAGGAAGACTTTTATCTCGCTCATGATCCCTACTCCAACAAAATCAATACACATTATTCAAAATACTAACACTTGGGTTGCCTCCCAAGAAGCGCCTTATTTAACATCGTGGAACAACGTGAAGATGCTCTCAAGCATCTTCTAGGTACACCACCTCAATTAATGAAATCTCCTAGCATTCTCCAAATTATAATTTTAAGCGTTGTCCATTCACCTTAAATACAGGTCCCTCTTTCCCTTCAAGTTCTGTGGCATCATTGGTGAATACTCTTTTCTCTCTAAATGGTCCTAAACACTTGGACTTGAGCTTTCCTGGGAAGAGTCTTAGTCGTGAATTGTATAGTAACACCCAATCTCCCACTCTAAACTCCCTCCTAAGGATTTTAGCATCATGCCACTTCTTCATTTTTCCTTGTAGAGGAATGAACTTTAGTAAGCTCTAAATTGGAATTCATTCAATTCGTTTAACTGTTCCACTCTCCCCCTTGAGGTCTTTGTTCAGTCCAGATTTAAAGCTTTTAGTGCCCACAACGCTTTGTGTTCCAACTCAACTGTTAGATGGCAAGATTTACCAAAAAGTAGTTGATATGGAGATATCCCAATAGGTGTTTTGTAAGTGGTTTGATATACCTATAGTGTGTCATCGAGCTTTCGAGACCAATCAGTTCTGTTGGCATTCACGATTTTGGCCAAGATGTTTTTGATCTCCCGGTTTGACACTTCAACCTGACCACTTATTTGGGGATGATATAGGGTTGCCACTTTGTGTTTCACCCCATACTTACTCAATGCAGCGAAGAACCACACGTTGTAAAAGTGGGATCCCCAATCACTAATAATTGCCCTAGGAGTGCCAAATCTCGCAAAGATGTAGTGTTTCAGAAATTGGACGCTTTTTCCTTCGTTGTTTGGAAGTGCAACAACCTCCACCCATTTGGAAACGTAATCTAAAGCCACCAAGATATATTTATTTCCAAACGAGGTCACAAAGGGCCCATGAAATCGATTCCCCAAACATCAAATAGCTCCACTTCAAGAATAGGAGTAAGGAGTAATTTGTGCCTTTCAGATACTCCACCTTGCTATCGACATTGGGGGCATTTCTTTACAAATTCATACGCATCCTTGTAGAGGGATGGCCAGTAGTATCCACTCTAAAGAACTTTAGCAGTTTTATGCACACCACTATAGTGGTCTCCCACTGGCGACGCATGACAAGCATGGTGAATTCCTACCGCCTCTTCTTCTGGAACACACCTTCTAATGATATGATATGCACATTCGCAAAACAATTAAGGTTCATCCCAAACGTAATTTTTAACGTCAAATATGAACCTCTTGCGTTGGTAGATGGTCAGCTCATTCGGCATTAGTCTGCACATAATGTATTTTGTGAAATCTGCATACCAGGGGGTTTTTCAAGGGAGTTTGCAAACACTTGTTCATCGGGGAAGGAATCGTCTATGTCAGTTTCATGTTCATCATTCTCCTTGCCCTCCAACCTCGATAGGTTTTCAGCCACCTGATTATCGCAACCTCTTCTATCTTTGACCTCAAAGTCAAATTCTTGTAATAGTAGCAACCACCTTATCAATCATGGTTTTGCATCCTTCTTCACCATCAAATAACGAAGTGAAGTATGATCAGTGTGAACAATTACTCTAGTGCCTAACAAGTATGCCCGAAATTTCTCAAATGCATAAACTACCACAAGCAACTCTTGTTTGGTGAAGGTATAGTTACGTTGAGCACTATTTAGAGTCTTGCTTGAATTGTAAATTTGATGATAAAGCTTGTTGCATTTTTTCCCCAATACCACCCCTAGTTCTACGCCACTAGCATCACACATCACTTCGAAAGATTCAGACCAATCAGGGCTGATAATGACTAGGGTGGATACTAATTTTTCTTTCAAGCATCGAAATGCTGTCATAAAAGCGTCATCAAAATAAAACTTCACTTCCTTCTCCAAGAGTTTGTATGGGGGGGTGCAATCTTTGAGAAGTCTTTGATGAACCTCCGGTAAAAACTGACGTGTCCCAAGTAGCTGCTAACACTGTTAACTGAAATCGGCGGGGGTAATTTTTTAATCACTTCAATTTTTGCCTTATCGACTTCGAATCCCTTTTGTGACACCTTGTGCCCAAGAACTATGCCTTCCTTCACTATGAAGTGGCATTTCTCCCAATTCAGAACTAGGTTTGTTTCCACGCATCTTTGGAGTACTTGACCTAAGTGTGCCAAACATTCTTCAAATGTATCTCCTACGATTGAAAAGTCATCCATGAATACCTCCGTAGAGTCTTCTACCATGTCCGTAAAAATGGATAACATGCAACGCTGAAATGTCGTGGGGCATTACATAGCCCAAATGACATTCTTTTAAATGCAAATGTTCTATAAGGGCAAGTGAAGGTAGTTTTCTCTTGGTCTTCCGACGCAATGAAGATTTGGTTGTAACTAAAGTACCCATCTAGAAAGCAGTACCATCCTCTCTCTCATAGCCGGTCAAGCATTTGATCCATAAAGGGCATTGGAAAGTGATCCTTTTCAGTCCATGAATTTAGCTTCCGATAATCCATGCATACTCTTCACTCAGTCACTGGTCTAATCGGCACAAGCTCCCCTTTACATTTGGGACTATAGTGGTACCTCCCTTTTTCGGTACACATTGCACCGGGCTTACCCATTTTCTATCCACAATATGGTAGATCACACCTGCATCCAACCACTTGATGATCTCCTTTTTTACCACTTCTTGCATTGGTGGGTTCAATCTCCGCTGATGCTCTACACTATGCTTGCAATCCGTATCAAGCTGAATCTTGTGAGTATAGATACCAGGGGGGATGCCTACTATATCAGCGATGGTCCATGCTATAGCTTTTATATCCTTTTACAATACTTTAATGAGCAAACTCACCTGCTATTCAAGCAAATCAGCTGCAATAATCACTGGTAAAGTGTTGTTTGCCCGCAAGAAAGCATATTGGAGATGAGAGGGCAGGACTTTCAATTCCATATTAGGTGGTTCCTCAGTTGACATCTTTGCAGGAGGACTTTCTCTATTTTTTAAGTCGATATCCAACTTGATTGGATTCTTTGAATATGCTCCTAATCCCGTTAAGGCAGCTACTACTTCCTCATAGCCCTGAACTTCGGATTCATCATAATTAGTAAGCACAAATTCAAGTGGTTCATTCATGCACATTAAATGGCTCACACTAGCTACCGCCTCATCAATAACATCCTCAGTAGACACCACGTGAATATCACTTGGGTGTTTCATAGATTTACAAATATTGAATGTTACCTCATCATCGTTCACCCGAAACTTCAATTATCCAGTTTCAACATCCACCAATGCTCTCCCAGTTGCCAAGAATGGCCTTCATAAAATAATGGGGATTTTTGCATCGATCTCATAATCTAAAATCACAAAGTCAGCCAGAAAGATGAACCGATCTACCTTTACCAAAATGTCGTAGAGTACCCCTACCGGATGTTTGATTGACTAGTCGGCCATCAGGAGTATCATGGTGGTTGCTTCCGGTTCTCCCAAACCAAGTTGCTTGTGTATTGCATAGGGCATTAAATTGATGTTTTCCCCCAAGTCGCACAAAGCTTTCGTGAATTAGAGCATGCCAATGGTGCAAGGGATGGTGATTAACTGGTTTGAATCTTCTGGGTAAATTGATGATACTGGGTCATCTCTTCAAGTTCTCATAAACAAATGGTACACCAAAGAGCAGGTAATAGAAAGTGTTACCCCTCATCTTGAATGACTTAGCATCCCTTATAGGAAGGAGATCCTTAAGGCGACACCTTTCAAAAAACCCATAGAAAAAGAATCTGCCTTGATAACAGTTGGAGACCTTAATAAAGTTTTGGAACACAATAATTATACCAACCAAGTTCTCCATGTATTATCCCAACAGATCGAAGAACATAAAGGAGACAACTTCAAAGGAATTAGTCAGATAGCTGACAAACCTAGTTCTTCCAAAATTATCCCTCAAATTGAGACTAACCCTATCTTCAAGATTCCTGAGTTTTCCAAAGAAAATTTCCCTAAGCTATCCAAAGAGTTTAGCCACTCCAATAAATTGCTAGATAAGATTAATGAGCAATTGTCTAGGCTTAACATTACACAAGGTAATAAGCTTAGAACTCTGTTGGAAAGACATCCTAATAAAAGGAATTATTACCCTAGACCCTCTTTCCCAGATGGACAGTTTGAAGAAAATGTTCTCCAACCTGCATCGGCGGCGGATGGTTCAAGCTTGACTGAATGAAATATAGATGGCATGGCCGAAGGTCAAATTTATGCTAAACTCCAAGAAATGGGGATGAATATCAGTGCATATAAAATGAAGAATGCAGGTGATAAAGAAGCAGCACACATGATTGTTGCAGGGTTCACATGAACTCTAAAAAATTGGTGGGATAATTACCTCACAGACCAAAACAGGAATGATATCCTTAATGCGGTAACTACCAGGATCATGGTTAAGACAGAAGATGGAGTAGATACCTCCTCAGAAGTTGTTTACGAAGATGCTACTGCTACGTTACTTTATAGCATAGCAAAGCATTTTGTAGGAGAACCACGTCTTTTCCAAGATAGAAGTCTTGAGATTTTAAATAATTTGTACTGTAAGAAATTGACAGACTTTAGATGGTATAAAGATATGTTTCTAAATGAAGTCATGATAAGATCTGACTGCAACAATGATTATTGGAAAGAACCTTTTATTAGTGGTTTACCTACTCATTTCACTGAAAAGGTCAGGTCCAAATTCAGAGATAGATGCGAGGGAAAAATCCCGTATTCACAACTTGCATACGGAGATCTTGTCAGCATTATAAATGTTGTTGCTATGGAACTTTGCACTGATCTTAAGCTAAAGGAACAGCTTAAAAAGGATCAAAAGACTACTTATGCAGAATTAGGAAGTTTCTGCCAAGATTTTGGATTTCCTTTGTTAAAACCTCCTTCTGCTAGGAAAGTAGGGAAAAGAGAAAGAACAACTGGAAAATATAAGAAAAGATCTTCTAAGAAAAGAAGAGATTTCAAAGAAAAATCTAAATAGAAAAATAGGAAGCATACTTCCAAAGAACCTTCTTCAGAAGACACATGCTGGATATGTGACAAAAAGGGTCACAGATTGAACAAGTGTCCCAGGAATAAGAAAAAGAAGAAGAAAGTCAATCTTCTAGAAGTCGATGAAGAAATCAAACAGAAGCTTTTTTCTATCATTGAAGAAGAAGAATCGGAGACTGAATACTCTTCATCTGAAGAAGAAAGCGATGATGAATTCCTCAATGTCGCTCAAAATTCAGAATCTGAAGAAGAAGAGTCAGAATGTAATTGCAATGGTGCATTTTGCCTCTGTGATAATAAAACTCTCAATGTCATCTCAGAAAGGACATCAGAAACTATCTTTTCCACAATTGAGAATATTCAGGATGAAGAAGCCAGGAAAAAGTATCTCCTTGAATTACAAAAATTGGTTACTAGGCAAAAAGAAGAAAAGCCTAAGGTTATTCCCTTCAGTATGAAACAAATCATAGACAGATTTGATTTCAAAAAGGAAGAACCCTCTGTCGAAGAACTTAGAAGATAAGTTAATTCTCTTAAAGAAGAACTCAAAGGAATCAAGTCTAGGCTCCATAAAATTGAGATTGATGCTCTCACAGATCAAATCTTTAAGGAAGCCAAAAATAACGAAGGAACTTCTAAAGCTGTGGCTTTAGAAAATGAAGAACAAGATACTTCTGACAGAGAAGCAGGTATCAATACTATTACCAAAATCAGACCTCTGAGTTTGCATATTCTTATTAAGTTAGTATTCAATAATAATTTAACTCTTAACAAAATTTCTTTGTTAGAGAGTGGTGCAGATAGGAATTGCATCGTAGAAGGCCTTATTCCTACTAAGTACCTTACAAAAGGTACTTCCAAGTTATACAACGCTACTGGAGAATGAATAATGATTGACTACCAGTTATCTGATTCTCATATTTGCAATAATGGTATTTGCCTCAAAAATGTTTTTGTTATCACCAAAAACATAAATGAGGAAATTATTTTAGGAATACCCTTTATTCTCAAATTAAACCCTATGTTTCGTATTTTGATTCTATTAAAACCAAGATTTTGGGTAAAGAAATCTCGTTTCCTTTTATTAAAACTCTTTCTAAAAAAGAAAGTACATTTTTACAAAAACAAACTACTTTTAGAATTAATCTAATGTCTAAATAGATTTGTTTTCTTAAAGAAGATATAAAAATTAAGAAAATTGAGCAAATTTTAAAAAACCCGGAAATGGTAACTAAGATAGCTAACTTGCAAAAAAAACTTTTGAAAGAGAAATTTTCTCTGATTTTCCAAATGCTTTTTGGGCCAGAAAAGCCCACATTGTTGATCTATCTTATATAGATGGATTCAATGAAAAGGCCGTTTCTACAAAATCTAGGCCCATTCAGATGAATCATAATTTAATGGAAATTTGCAAAAAGGAGATCAATACTCTTTTACAAAATAACATTATTAGACCTTCTAAGTCACCTTGGAGTTGTTTAGCCTTTTATGTTAACAATGCTGCTGAGAAAGAAAGAGGTTCTCCCAGGCTAGTCATTAATTATAAACCCTTAAACTCTGCTTTAAAATGGATCAGATATCCCATTCCTAATAAAAGAGTTCTTTTAAAAAGAACTTTTAAAGCAAATGTTTACAGTAAATTTGATATGAAATCAGGATTTTGGCAAATACAAATCTCTGAAAAAGATAAATATAAAACTACTTTCAACGTCCCATTTGGACAATATGAATGGAACGTTATGCCTTTTGGACTTAAAAACGCCCCTTCTGGGTTTCAAAATATTATGAACTCTATTTTTAATCATATTAGTCATATGTCAATTGTTTATATTGATGATGTGTTAATCTTCTCAGAGGATATTGATTCTCATTTTAAACATCTAAATATATTCTTCAAGATAGTTAAAATAATGGTCTTGTGGTTAGCACCAAAAAGATCAAGTTTTTTCAAACTAAAATTTGATTTGGTCATGATTTATACCAAGGCACTTATAAACCCATTTGCAGAGCTATTGAGTTTTCAGATAAATTTCTAGATGTCATTATAGATAAAACCCAATTACAGAGGTTTTTAGGAAGTCTAAATTATGTTGCAGGCTTTATTCCAAAAGTCAGACAGGTTTGCAAACCTCTTTATGATAGACTCAAGAAAACCCTTGTTCCTTAGACAAATGAACAGACCAGAGCTATTATCCAGATCAAAGAAATGGTTAAGAGTTTGCCATGTTTAGGTATTCCTAACCCTGATTCTTTTATGATCGTTGAGACAGATGCTTCAGATGTGGGTTATGGAGGAATTCTCAAGCAAAAGAAAACTCCAGAAAGTCATGAACAACTAGTTCATTTTACCTCTGGACTTTGGAACTCCGCTCAAAAGAATTATAGTACGGTTAAAAAAGAAGTCCTTGCTATAGTTCTTTGTATTACCAAATTCCAAGATGATTTGATTAACAAAGAATTTTTACTCAGTGTAGATTGTAAGTCTGCTAAAGAAATTCTGCAGAAAGATGTTAAAAACCTTGTTTCTAAATAGATATTTGCTAGATGGCAAGCATTTTTGTTTAGTTTTGATTTTAAAGTTGAATATATCAAGGGAGAAGAAAACTCTCTCCCAGACTTTCTAACCAGAGATTTTTTGCAGGGAAAATCATGAGGCCAGGATTCAGGCCTACAACAAGCAGCCCTTTTAGAGAAAAGGGAAAAGAAACAGAAAAGAAGCCATTAGCCTCTCCATTTGCAATCAGGCCATCTTTGAACAGCCCTAACAAGTTTTCAGCATTAGCAAGCTTGCCTCCTATAAACCCAGCTACTCTATAACTCATTTTCCACTGCTACCACCTAGCTCGTCTTCATCAAACCTATTGGTTCTAAAGAAGCCCTTTTCCAAAGAATCAGAACCATGTTATTTTTCCCCATCAGGAAAACCCAGATTTTCCTCTCCACAAACCAAAGATTCTTATACCATGAAAGCTCTAGAAAGCTTTTTAGAGGCAGTATCGTCTTCTCATAATAAACTTAAGGAACGTGAAGTTTTTGATGTTTTCACCTTGCAAGTCAATCCTATCCTTGCCCTCGACAAGGAATATGAAAGTTATGAAGTTAAGCATTTGCTTAAACCCTGTTACACCAACAGAAATTATGTGGAAACTGAAAATCCTTTAAAAACAAGAAAATATTATGAGTTCATTCTTGTTGATACATGTTCCATTGAAGTGGAGCATAAATTAAGCAATGGTTCAGATTCTGATAGCATTGCATATTCGAAATTTATCATAAAAAAGATTTTGTCTCCTTTCGAGTGGCAAGTAGATCATTTACATACCCCTATCAATCTTTCTAGAGAACATCGTCCCCAAACGTTCAACTGGTTTGATTATAAGAATGTTTGGTTTAACTTTTTATTTTTAAGGCCAATGACTCATACCTGGTTTGTCAAATATAGTCCTGAATTTTCTAAGGCTATCACCCTCAAGTGGTTCTATAAATGGTGGAACTGTTTTGGTGGAAATCAAAAGGTTTTACCAAAAATATTTTTAGACAAATTTAGCCAGTTTCAAACTGAGCAAGATATTTCTACTCTTCCAGAGCACATTAAATTGTGCAAATACTTTATTCAAAAAAGAATTTCTTTCATTATTAGTTGGACATTTTCTATTCATGAATTTGACAGGACCAAATACTTATCTAAAGAAATACTCATCAAAAGATGGTCGCCGGCTCCTAAAGAAGCTCAACGCCAATCCCCGCCATCTACAATTACCAAAAAATCATCTTCTAAGAGTGATTTAAAAAAGTGACTTCAACAGGCTTTGTCAGATCTAGAGGAAGATAAGCCAAATGAAGAGACCGCTTTGCAATTGCTAGATGAGGCCTCGTCACAAAGCGATGATAATGGAGATATGTTAAAACCAAGAGCTTTGGCACAATCCTACTTAGATCCATTTTATGATTAAGTTCATCAAATAAATGATCGAGTAGAGGATATTAAAATCCGGAATTACTGACCTTCCAAATAGAGACTTTAAAGTCAAAATTATTTGAGAAGGAAAGAGATGAAACTCAAAGAGTTGGAATATCTCTTGATCAATTATTTAAATGAATTAATTATTAAAGTAGGCCCAAAGAATCTCATATCAGCAAGTATTTCTTTGGCGTGATGCAGAAATTATCAAAACCAGCCATTACTTTTCAAAAAGAAGATGGCCGACAATTTCAAAGAAGCCATTACTTTTCAAAAAGCAAAAGCAAATGGCCGACAACTTTATTAAAGAGGACACCTCAAAAGATAAGGAAAATTCTCATAGCAGCCAATCAGGAGACAGCTTCATGATTTCTCTTATCCCTTTAGAGTCTATATAAGACCTTAATTTTCTTATTAGAGGGCATCAGAAAAAATTTCACCTAAGAAAATTTTCTTTTAGTCTTCTGCTCTCTACTCTGTAATAGAAACAACTTTTTCTTCCGTTTGAATAAATTTGTCAGTGTTCCTGTTTTACTTACAATTTGTGTTTTACTTAGAATTTGTCTGTTAAATTGTGTGTATTGCTGTTAACTAGTATCTGTGATCCGTTAAAAGGGTTTAGGGTTCACTCTCTCGAACTGAACCCATGACAACCGAATACCCATATACCATCGATTAAGAAATTTTGGTTTTAAAACCTTTCTTTCGAGCAAGCCAAAAACATGAAGTTAGGATTGTATTTCCAACTACAACCTTTATTTTCAACCACAATTACTTAATGAAATCACTTTTAAACAGCAGTTAAACTATCAATTAGCATTACCCAGCAACTAAATCGACCCATAATCACATAATCACACCCAAAAATTGGGGTTTTAGCTAGACATCATAAAAAGGTAAAAATCGTTTCCAAATTATGTTTCCATCAACTGGGTAGGATTGATATAGTCTTTACAAAGGTCTAAGATGAAGAAATTTCAATACCCACTTCCAATTTCTTAAAAAAGTCAATCTTCAAAGATAAGGAGAAAATGTCTCTAAACTCAATTCTAAGCTCTCTAACTTCAAAACTTAATAATATCAATGATAAAAATGAACTGGATCCTTAATTAAGAAATTAAAAATGTATTTATAGTCACCCAATATTGTGCTGCGAAGGACCATTCAGTGCAATAAGTCGGGATTGTCGATCCACTCGGCGATCCGCCCTTTAGTCAATTCCATTGCCATTTTGCTTTGGCCTTCGGCATCTTCATGTTCCAAAACTTTGGGCGATATGGTACTTCATCGTGAAACCATTCGGTAACACACCGACTGCTCCTTTCTATCGCCGACATGATTTTTTCCTTCAGGGCTTGGCACACTGGATCATTAGGCGAGACGATAACCATTCGACAATTCACCAAATGGATTAGGCAATCCTCAGGCCTTCTTTTCTTCGTCCTTTTAGAAGGCTAGCTCCTTTGCCCCGATGGATCATGTAATGGAGAGGGGCAGAAGTTTTAAATGTAGCATCACCAACAGTAATGAAGTGCGACGATGTACAATTAACAAAATCCATTTTTTTGTGGATTAGATATAGAAGAATACCCTAGATGACTTGAATGGTTGGCTGGTTCCTCTGATCTAAGATATCACACTACCATGGATTGATGCACGAGCTCTAATTAAGAGGAAGGATTTAAATGAGGCTACCAGATTCTGGTTCAGGTTTATCAACAACACTTTAATGCCCTCACAGAATGAGTCTATATTCAAGCATCCAAAGGTTACCTTTTTGGGATCCATCATTGCCTGAAATGATCTTAATCTCGATCTAATGATTGAGCAGGAAATGGCCATGAGGGCCAAACAGAGTCGGACTTCTCTCCCATTCTCGGTATTGATTATAGAGATATGCAGGTGTGCCTAAGTGCCTTTGATAGAGAAGATGGATGTGTAAGTGACTCCCACTTCCTCTACTGACATTCGGAGGATTGAGGTCGAGTACACTACATATGAGGTGGAGAAGAAGAGAGTTCCATTGGTGGACACCTCCTCTGTGGTTAATGTGGAGATGTTGCAAACTGACACAACCTCTTCTACTCAGGCCGGTGAGCCTTTAGGTACCCCTGGTCCTTCTACTGCTAAACCCTTTACTTTTGTTGCTCCTAGTTCTTCTGCTACTACTGCTTAGTCTCGGCGCCCGTTGACCCAAGCCATGTTGTTTAAGATGGGTACTTGGCGAAGTATAATGATATTCGTGCCTCTCGAGTACAGGTTTTTATCCTTGGGTTTATTTAGAGGAACATGGCTTTCCTATGGACGCCCTCACGGTGTGAGTGCAATCTTGTGAGTTGGGTAAGGGTGAGTAACGAGCCCATGATTTGGACTCATTTTTGGGCTTCATTTTAATAGATTTAGTGTCTTCAAATGCATATTTTGTGCCAATAACTAATGTAAATCCTTGAATTTCAGTTTAAAAAATATAATATAAAAACTTGTGAATCAACCATAGCTATCAATAATTCACTTGAAACTATCAAGTTTCTTGTATCTGCTGATATTGATAGATATCAGAAAAAATTTCACCTAAGAAAATTTTCTTTTAGTCTTCTGCTCTCTACTCTGTAATGGAAACAACTTTCTCTTCCTTTTGAATAAATTTGTGAGTGTTCCTGTTTTACTTACAATTTGTGTTTTACTTAGAATTTGTCTGTTAAATTGTGTGTATTGCTGTTAACTAGTATCTGTGATCCGTTAAATGGTAACAAAGCCATGTTTAAAATGTTATCAGTAGTACTGTATTGTTCAATTGTCACCATGAGAAGCTAAATTTTGTTGCCATGACTATGTTCATGAGACGTTAAATAGTCTCTTAATCTTTTAGTAAAATTATCTTTCCAAGTATTATATGAAATTTTGAGTCTTTACTGGTAATATGGCCTTTAAGTTTGGTGTTCAAAGAAAGGTGTTGAGTAATTCTAGTAGTTGCGATGCCGACAGGTGGTCGTTTAGCCGAGGGATGGCGTTTTAGACTGCAAGGTACTTTACTAGAAAAACTCATGTAATATCCATAGATCTTTGATGTAAGATCCTTAACTTAATCTCATACGTATTCAGTAAAAAGTTAGAAATTCATGTTTTATTGGGATTATAAATTTTAGAAAAGACTAAGTTACTGTTTAACTTATCATTAGCATAGTCAAAGACATCTACTCTCTTCACGGATAATAGACAACATATTGTTAATAATGTTAATATATCCATTTCTAAAGTGGAAAATGATTTGCAAAATTAGTCAATTCCTAAAGAACCTTTTTTATGGTAAATTTCAAATATGCAATGCTATCCGGATGTGAATCATTGCTTAATTATGCTCCACTTCAATGGAACATGTATCAACAAGAATGAACTCATAATATTTTCTTGTTTTTAATGGATTTTCAGTTTCCTCATAGTTCCTGTTGGTGTAACAGCGTTTAAGCAAATGCTTAACTTCATAGCTTTCATATTCCTTGCCGAGGGCAAGGATATGATTGACCTGCAAGGTGTAAACATTAAAACTTCATGTTCTTTAGGTTTATTATGATAAGGCAATACTGCTTCTAAAAAGCTTTCTAGAGCTTTCATGGTATAAGAATCTTTGGTTTGTGGAGAGGAAAATCTGGGTTTTCCTGATGGGGAAAAAGAACATGGTTCTGATTCTTTGGAAAGGGCTTCTTTAGAACCAATAGGTTTGATGAAGACGAGCTAGGTGGTAGCGGTGGAAAATAAGTTATAGAGTAGGCGGGGTTTATAGGAGGCAAGCTTGCTAACGCTGAAAACTTGTTGGGGATGTTCAAAGATGGCCTGATTGCAAATGGAGAGGCTGATGGCATCTTTTATGTTTCTTTTCCCTTTTCTCTAAAAGGGCTGCTTGTTGTAGGCCTGAATCCTGGCCTCATGATTTTCCCTGCAAAAATTCTTTGGTTAGAAAGTCTGGGAGAGAGTTTTCTTCTCCCTTGACATATTCAACTTTAAAATCAAAACTAGACAAAAATGCTTGCCATCTAGCAAGGACCTCTTTTTTAACCGTACTATAATTCTTTTGAGCGGAGTTCCAAAGTCCAAAGGTAAAACGAACTAGTTGTTCATGACTTTCTGGAGTTTTCTTTTGCTTGAGAATTCCTCCATAACCCACATCTGAAGCATCTGTCTCAACGATCATAAAAGAATCAGAGTTAGGAATACCTAAACATGGCAAACTCTTAACCATTTCTTTGATCTGGATAACAGCTCTGGTCTGTTCATTTGTCCAAGGAACAGTGGTTTTCTTGAGTCTATCATAAAGAGGTTTGCAAACCTGTCTGACTTTTGGAATAAAGTCTGCAACATAATTTAGACTTCCTAAAGACCTCTAAATTGGGTTTTATCTATAATGACATCTGAAAATTGATCTGAAAACTCAATAGCTCTGCAAATGGGTTTATAAGTGCCTTGGTATAAATCATGCCCAAGAAATCAAATTTTAGTTTGAAAAAGCTTGATCTTTTTGGCGCTAACCACAAGAGCAGTATGTTTAACTATCTTGAAGAATATATTTAGATGTTTAAAATGAGAATCAATATCCTCTGAGAAGATTAACACATCATCAATATAAACAATTGACATATGACTAATATAATTAAAAATAGAGTTTATAATATTTTGAAACTCAGAAGGGGCATTTTTAAGTCCAAAAGGCATAACATTCCATTCATATTGTCTAAATGGGACGTTGAAAGCAGTTTTATATTTATCTTTTTCAGAGATTTGTATTTGCCAAAATCCTGATTTCATATCAAATTTACTGTAAACATTTGCTTTAAAAGATCTTTTTAAAAGATCTCTTTTATTAGGAATGGGATATCTGATCAATTATAAAGCAGAGTTTAAGGGTTTATAATTAATGACTAGCCTGGAGAGCCTCTTTCTTTCTCAGCAGCATTGTTAACATAAAAGGCTGAACAACTCCAAGGTGACTTAGAAGGTCTAATAATATTATTTTCTAAAAGAGTATTGATCTTCTTTTTGCAAATTTCCATTAAATCATGATTCATCTGAATGGGCCTAGCTTTTGTAGAAATGGTCTTTTCATTGAATCCATCTATATAAGGTAGATCAATAGTGTGGGCTTTTCTGGCCCAAAAAGCATTTGGAAAATTAGAGCAAATTTCCTTTTCAAAAGTTTTTTGCAAGTTAGCTATCTTAGTTACCATTTTCGGGTTTTTTTTAAATTTGCTCAATTTTCTTAATTTTTATATCTTCTTTAAGAAAACAAATTTGTTTAGACATTAGATTAATTCTAAAAGCAGTTTGTTTATGTAAAAAAGTACTTTCTTCTTTAGAAAGAGTTTTAATGAAAGGAAACGAGATTTCTTTACCCAAAATCTTGGTTTTAATAGAATCAAAAATCAGAAACATAGGGTTTAATTTGAGTAATGAAGGGTATTCCTAAAATAATTTCCTCATTTATGTTTTTGGTGATAACAAAATCATTTTTGAGGCAAATACCATTATTGCAAATGTGAGCATCAGATAACTTGTAGTCAATCATTATTCGTTCTCCAGTAGCGCTATATAACTTGGAAGTACCTTTTGTAAGGTACTTAGTAGGAATAATGCCTTCTACGATGCAATTCCTATCTGCACCACTCTCAAACAAAGCAATTTTGTTAAGAGTTAAATTATTATTGACTACTAACTTATTAGGAATATGCGAACTCTAAGGTCTGATTTTGGTAATAGTATTGATACCTGCTTTGCTGTCAAAAGTATCTTCTTCTTCATTTTTTAAAGCCACAACTTTAGAAGTTCCTTCGTTATTTTTGGCTTCCTTAAAGATTTGATCGGTGAAAGCATCAATCTCAATTTTATGGAGCCTAGACTTGATTCCTTTGAGTTCTTCTTTAAGAGAATTAACTTTTCTTCTAAGTTCTTTGACAGTGGGTTCTTCCTTTTTGGAATCAAATTTGTCCATGATTTGTTTCATACTAAAGGGAATAACCTTAGGCTTTTCTTCTTTTTGCCTAGTAACCAATTTTTTTAATTCGAGGAGATACTTTCTCCTGGCTTCTTCATCCTGAATATGCTCAATTGTGGAAATGAGAGTTTCTATTGTCCTTTCTGAGATGACATTGATAGTTTTATTATCACATAGGCAAAATGCACCATTGCAATTACATTCTGACTCTTTTTCTTCAGATTCTGAATTTTGAGCGACATTGAGAAATTCATCATCGCTTTCTTCTTCAGATGAAGAGTATTCAGTCTCCGATTCTTCTTCTTCAATGATAGAAAAAAGCTTCTGTTTGATTTTCTTCATCGACTTCTAGAAGATTGACTTTCTTCTTCTTTTTCTTATTCCTGGGACACTTGTTCGATCTGTGACCCTTTTTGTCACATATCCAGCATGTGTCTTCTGAAGAAGGTTCTTTGGAAGTATGCTTCCTATTTTTCTATTTAGATTTTTCTTTGAAATCTCTTCTTTTCTTAGAAGATCTTTTCTTATATTGTCCAGTTGTTCTTTCTCTTTTCCCTGCTTTCCTAACAGAGGAGGTTTTAACAAAGAAAATCCAAAATCTTGGTAGAAACTTCCTAATTCTGCATAAGTAGTCTTTTGATCCTTTTTAAGCTGTTCCTTCAGCTTAAGATCAGTACAAAGTTCCATAGCAACAACATTTATAATGCTGACAAGATCTCCGTATGCAAGTTGTTAATACGGGATTTTGCCCTCGCATCTATCTCTGATTTTGGACCTGACCTTTTCAGCGAAATAAATAGGTAAACCACTGATAAAATGTTCTTTCTAATAATCATTGTTGCAGTCAGATCTTATCATGACTTTGTTTAGAAACATATCCTTATTCTATCTAAAGTTTGCCAATTTCTTACAGTACAGATTATTTAAAAGCTCAAGACTTCTATCTTGGAAAAGACATGGTTCTCCTACGAAATGCTTTGCTATGCTATAAAGTAACGTAGCAGTAGCATCTTCGTAAACAACTTCTGAGGAGGTATCTACTCCATCTTCTGTTTTAACCATGATCCTGGTAGTTACCGCATTAAGGATATCATTCCTATTTTGGTCTATGAGGTAATTATCCCATCAATTTTTTAGAGTTCCTGTGAACCCTGCAACATTCATGTGTGCTGCTTTTTTATCACCTGCATTCTTCATTTTATATGCAGTGATATTCATCCCCATTTCTTGGAGTTTAGCATAAATCTGACCTTTGTCCATGCCATCTATATTCCATTCAGTCAACCTTGAACCATCCGCTGCCGATGCAGGGTGGAGAACATTTTCTTCAAACTGTACATCTAGGAAAGAGGGTGTAGGGTAATAATTCCTTTTATTAGGATGTCTTTCTAATAGAGTTCTAAGCTTATTACCTTGTGTAATGTTAAGCCTAGACAATTGCTCATTAATCTTATCTAGCAATTTATTGGAATAGCTACACTCTTTGGATAGCTAAGGTAAATTTTCTTTGGAAAACTCAGGAATCTTGAAGATAGGGTTAGTCTCAATTTGAGGGCTGACTTTGGAAGAACTAGGTTTGTCAGCTATCTGACTAATTCTTTTGAAGTTGTCTGCTTTATGTTCTTCGATCTATTGGGATATTACATGAAGAACTTGGTTGGTATAATTGTTCTATTCCAAAACTTTATTAAGGTCTCCAGCTGTTATCAAGGCTGATTCCTTTTCTATGGGTTTTTTTAAAGGTGCCGCCTTAAGGATCTCCTTCCTATAAGGGATGCTAAGTCCTTCAAGAGGAGGGGTAACAATTTCTATCACCTGCTCTTTGATGTACCATTTGTTTATGAGAACTTGAAGAGATGATCCAGTATCATCAATTTGCCTAGAAGATTCAAACCAGTTAAAAAACTCCACCTCAGTTTTGAACCTTTCCATATCTTTTCCCATTTATCTCTGAAAGAGATTCTTTGTTCCAGAGTATAGGTATCTTTATACCATTCTACCTTATGGTTATGCTCTGGTGCTTTCCACCATGCACGCAATAGGGACAAATTTATCACCAGAGGTGAGAACCCCAATAGAATCTTTTCTTCCATGAATAGGTTTCATTTCACTAGCAATAGGATTTCTAATAGTCTCTTCATAATAAAATTGGAAGTCTGTAAAACTCGGCGATCCCATGAGCAACTTGGCGAATCACTGACTAGGTCGGCGATCGCGATATAATCTGCTGTTTGGACCCCCACATTAACTGGAGGTCTTGTAAAACTCAGCGAGGTAAGTAACCACTTAGCGTGTTGCTGAGTGGGTCAGCGAGCATGACTAATGTCGCCGAATGGGTTAGAACTGGACAGTTTTTAAAAGGCCAAAGGTGTAAAATTCCAACACTTTCACTTTCCCTCACTTTCAATCTTCCCAAACTCATACCCGCATATTAGTTTGTAGATTTCCACATTTTTAGAGTTTTTAGTCATTGATTTGTACTCGGATTGGGATTACATTATCGCCTAGCATCTCATTCTTATCTTAATCGACATTAAAGGTTGGTTTTTCTAACCCCACATTTATTTCTAAGAAATTGAACTCTTATGCAAATGATCTTATCTTGTTGTAGTGTGCTGGGCCTCTCTGGTAGTGTTAGTATGTTTGTGTGCTTTTTTTAATTCGAATACCTTGCCCGTATTGCCTTTAATGTTGTATTCCCATACTTTTGTGCCTTAAAATTTGTTAAATCTTTGGGGTTGTGCTTGCATGTTGTTAGGTCTAGTTGGGTGAAGTTTAAGTAACCCGTAGTTGTGCCAAATGATGTAATTTTCCCAATGATATAACGGGTGACTTAATTCTTAAGGGCAAAAGTCGTCAAATGGCCAAATTTGGCAAAATCGGGAGAAGTCTAAGTCTCCTGTGGTAATGGGTGTATTGGGCCTTGCTTTAATTTGACTAGTGCATGCTTTGATTTTGTTTTCGGGAATTGTGGGGTTGAATTTGAGAAGTTGGGTTGAAAGTAGGCACGTTGAGTCATTTGACGAGCTGGGTCGAGCTCGTAGAACCACTCGGTGGTTTACCGAAGGTCCCAATCTCAACATTAATTTTACACTAAATGAGTAGTTTGACTCTGTAACTTTCAGCGAGAAGCTTGTGGTCACCAAAGTTACTCGACGACTCATTGAAAGTCTTCTTGATCGCCCTTTGTCTGCACCCCTACAGCCTAAAGTGCACTGTAACTTTCAGTGAGCTAATCCTTGCTCGCCGAAGGATGTCGGCTATCCGCCAAAAGATTTTCCCATCGCTGACTTGTCAAATTATTTTGAGAATTTTGATCCAATCCTTTTGACCAGCCTGATCTAGCTCGCCAAAGTGATTCGTTGACTCGCTGACTTATTCGGCGAGTCTTTCTACTATTATTCTAAATTCGTCTCGATGTTTTACAAACATGGCTAGACCAATGTCTACAAGTAGAAATATGCCACCCCGAAAGAAGGCCAAGGGGATAACACTAAATGAGGATGCAGATACATCCAAGGCCGAAGCCACTAAACTTCCCATAACTGGTGGGAAGGGAAAAGGCAAAGGAAAAGCACCCGCGTCAACAGAGGCTAGCTCCAACAGTGACGGTATTTATGCCACCCACCTCACTACTTCTAAGAGTTAGGGTCAACACTAGGAGCATCAGCTTGTAGCTTCTGAGGACAATGATCTAGTAGCGGCACAGAGGGCAGAGTTGCGGTCCAAAAAGATGAATAATACATCTAGGATCAGGACTTCTCAGGCCGCCACTTCTCCTACTCTAGCTCTAGAGAAAGCTGTAGTCCTAGCACCTCCAGTACAGGGTCCTCCTCCCAAGTCGATGAACAGATTAAAGATTGAGGGGTTGAGGACGATTATTGTGGAGAAGAGTCTGCCCATGGATGGGGTAATTGACACGTACCCAGAGATAATGCGCTGCATATTCACCCAAGTTCCAGCTATTTACTAGACCCCAAGGATCTTATATCACAAATTAAGTCCAAGAGTTCTATGCTACTTATGGAGCATTGATACCTCAATGAAAGAAGCAGGCACCGGCATTCCAACTAGTCTATCATATAGTTGTTCGGGGCAAGAAAGTGTAGTGTGACATCACTACTATTAATGAGGTTCTGGACTGCACTAACAACATTGTTAATGCTCACCAGTATAGGATAAAGACTAAATCCTTAGAGGGAATAAAAAGCTAGCTCGACCTTATCATATGTGATGGAACTCCAAGGTTGTTAGGGGCAAGGGTCCTGATAGAAAATACGGACTTACATGTAGCTGCTAGATACTGGTTTGGCTTTATTAGTAGTACTGTTATACCATCCCAGAATGAGTCTGTCCTTCACCACTAAAAGGTAGCTTGTCTTGGCGCGATCATTGAACGGGAGCGAATTAATTTGGGGATGATCGTTAAGCAAAAGATGGTCTTGAGGGCAAAGCAGCACTAGACCTCACTTCCCTTCTCGGTGCTGATCACCGAGCTGTGCAGATGGGCTCGAGTTCCTAGAGATGCAAAGAAGGATGTGGAATTGATTCCCCCATCCCCTACTAATATTCGAAGTATTGAGGATGAATATTTGAAGGATGAGGTGGAGAAGAAGAAGAAGGCAGACTCGGTGAACTCTTCCCCGGTTGTGGACAGACTCACTACCTACAGAGGTATCTTTTCCTACTCTGGCCCATGGGCCTTCAAGTACTCGTTGTGATGTACCTTCTGACACTCTAGGTTCTTCTGCTGCTGCACTGCCTCCTAGACCTGCTGCTGTTGTTTCCCAGACTTCACTCACTCAGGCTTCATTACTCCGAATGGGGCAGCTTACCCATTCTGCTGATCATCGTGCTGCCAAACTCGAGGCCTCCATTTCGGTCATGATTGAGACTGCCCTGGCTAATGTACTTACACCATTGAGTGCTACCATTGACACCCTTGCGGCAAGGATAAGGTGTGTGAGCATGGCCAAGGGACCAACGAGGAGGTGACGGCTTTAAAGGCCACTATTGTTTTGTTGAGTAGCGATGTGGATCAGCTGAAGTCCAACGACATGTCCATGATGTTCGAGACGATGGAGATCCCAAATGTACCAGATATGCCTTCGGCTACCACCGAAGATGAAATTAGAGTTGAGGAGGCAGATGATCCCAAGTCTGAGGCAGAGAAGGATGAGGAGATGCTTGAGGTAGCTGAGGAAGCTTTGTATGAGGGCCTTACTGAGATAGAGGAAGTTGTGGTAGATGCAGCTGTGCAAGCTTCTTTGGCGGATATATCAAATCATCTTTCTTCATCCTTTATAGTGCATCAATGAAGGTATGTATGGAGATCGTCAATGGATTCCATTCACATGTTCCATGTTGAATGTTTCTTAAATTCTCAAATTTAATTTCCCAAAATAGATTAGGTTCTCATTTGAGTTGTCATGGGTTCTATTAAGATCTATTTCATTGATTTATTATGATCTTATTTTCATTATTTGGAATCAATAACATGATTTGCAACTAAATACATCAGAACCCATGCATAATAAATAATTTTTATAATAAACCCTAAATTGCCTAAATTTAAAGAAAGATATATATCTATGAACAATTTTTTCACAAACATAAGAATGATTTGTGAGAAAGGATTTATTATGATGTAGATTTCTTACGATAAGTATTGACTTATTGTGAGAGGATTTTCTCACAGTTGATTGAATTGTGAAGGGTTTTCTCAAATACTTAAGAAATCATGAATCGTGAAAGGTTTTCTTACACATTGTTTAAGAAGCTACTCTATGATGTTTCTAGATTTTATAAGTAATTTAATTGTACTTTTCCTTGGATGATGATGATTTTATTTTTATGACTATTCCATTGGGATTTCTACTTAGCATCAAGAGGACATTAAGATAGAGGTTCTCCTATTACTAGATGTTGGATCTCTAGTTGCATTCTCCTTGTCCCTAGCTACGTTCCCCGTAGGATATTTTATTAAGGGATTCACGTAAGCTAGAAGTTCATGGTCCATACTTTAGAATGTAGGACATCTCTTTTCGGATTGGGAGAAAGACACCGGATTTGATGTTATAGCTCACATGGTCTATCTCAGTTAAGAGTAAAAAGCACTAGAAATGAACTAAGTTAGCTTCAAAATATTTTATGAAGCTTTATTTATGATTCCAAGACACATTCACCATGTTTATTATTATCATTCTATCCAAAGGTTTTTAATACACTAGATTGGTCAAGAATATGATGTTTTGTATTATATCACCTTATGATCATGCCTTATGTTTTATTCCATTCCCCTTATACTTAGTACATTCCATGTCCTAATGCATACTTGTGCCTACATTATTTCAATAATATAAGGTGTGACAATTCATCTCATACTGTTCATGGATAGTTGACCATAATAGATACTGAAGACTTAGTGAGTCCTCAAACATCGAGGACAAATCTCACTTTTAATTTTTTGCATATGTTGTTGCTTCAGACATTAAAATTGGTGTACGATTTATGTCCTGACCCTATTCCTTTATGTCTAATTGATGGCTTGTAATGACTTTGATACACATCTGCATATATGTCAAACTATTTACTTTTTTTTTTTTTGAGACTTCTTGCTTTTCTCTATTATGTTATGTGTATTTAAGTCAACTAGCTTATGTACGGACTCATGAAGTCTTACAGGTCATGTAACTTCTAAGGTGTATTCTGAGTCATGAAAAACTTGGAACTCATATAATAAAGTTTTAGAAGAAGTTCCTAGGATGTCTTAAAAGCATTGTTAAGTAGAGTCTTGTTCATAAGTGTTAAGTGTTCCACATTTATGAATAGGAGGATACAAACTATTTTGGAAACATCACTTCATTGACTAGTCTAAATTTATGATGTAGATTCTTTCTCTATAAATATCCCTCTCCAAAATCTTGTTCAAACCTTTTCACGAAATGGCCTCTTAAAGAGCTTATGTGAGAAGGACTGTGCGTAACAACCAAGTGGAGCCCGAGGTTCCTCATGTTTTGGATGATCCTTTTGCTGAGCAAGTTACTCATGCCAAATTTTTAGCTAATTTTAAAGTATTGACATAAGATATGATGGCCCAAGTCAATAGATATGCTAATGCTCTTATGAACCCAAATACGGATATAACTGTGGCAAGTATAAGATACTTCATAAGGGATGAATCCTCCAGAGTTTCATGGATCTAAGGTTGATGAGGATCCTTAAGAGTTCATTGGTGAGGTCTACCTGATATTGGGTATTGTGGGATTGACTAAGGTTGACAAGGTGTAGTTGGACATTTATCAACTTTAGGGTGTTGCTCGAGTGTTGTTTGAACAATGCAAGAGTTAGAGGGTTGTTTACGTGGTTCCTCTTGATTGATAGAAATTAAAGGGAGAATTTCCTTATCATTTCTTTCCTTTTGAAATGAGAGAATGGAAAGTTCTTGAGTTCATTGAACTCCTAAAAGGGAATATGATTGTGAACAAGTATGCTTTGAAGTTTACTCAACTGTTTAAGTATGCTAAAACTATAGTTTCCTACTCCAGGGTAAGGACACGTAAGTTTGTGTCGTGTGTTTTTGACTTGGTTGTCAAAGAGTGTCATACCACCATGTTTATCAAGTAGATGGATATGTATCGTTTGATGATACATGTCCAACAAATTGATGATGATAATCTTAAGGAAAGGGAAATAGAGTCCAAAGGGCAAGTTTAACACCTAAATTTTTAAAAGAAGGGAAAAATGCACCTTTCCAGGATCTAGTGCTATTAGTAATGAAGCAACCGAAGGTCTATGGTCTGACATACAATCCATAGGTATGCCCGTGGTTTGATAGCCCAAACTTTCAAATAATGTAATAGTTTTAGTACTTTCATACAGTTCACAAGGGTGGTTCATTATCCTATGCATGAGTCATACGTAGGTCTCGTTGGTGAATATGTGACTTAAACAAATTTTTGAATCAAAAGTTGGGACCCACAGCTGAGGTGTATGGTCGTAGGTGGACCCACATACCATACATGGGGTCCCGTCATTTGAGTTTAGAAATTGTGGTCTCCGATCCCACCCATGATTATCAGTAGTGTGACCAACAAACCACAGATCAGGCCGTTGGTAAGGTCGGTAGTTGTTTTAAGAAGCAACTTTTCAATATTTTCATAATTAGGTTACTATGTCCTTTTGCCTTCTATAAGAGACCCTATATAGACATTTTTACCCCTGATGAGTCCGATATTTGGACTCATTTGGGGCATTGTTTTGATAGTTTTAGTGTCCTCAAATGCCTAAATAATGCTATAAACTGATATTAAAGACTTAATTTTCAGGTATGTGGATTAAGGAGCAAAGCAAAGACACCAAAACGCAAAAAGGAACAAAACAAGCTGAAGAAGAGGATAAAGGCAAGCCTGATGATCACCAAGACCACTCAACGACTCGCCGAGTTGCTCTTCAGTCCGCCTAAAGTTCCAGTATGCCAACTCTAAGGGAAGAAACCAAGTCGACGACATGAAAGGGGTAGTCGGTGAATCAGCGATCAGTTAGCGATGATAAGATAGATCGCCCAATATTACTAGACTTACGAATGCTCAGAGCCAATGCATAAAGGCGATAAAAAAGAGCGAAGTGCAGTTCCCCAAACAACTCGACAAACACGACTTACCTCACCTAGTGGCCCTACTCAGTAGACTTGAAGGCTTTTTTAGACAAAATTCAGAGATTTTGCAAGTGGGTTACTACTTTTCTTCAATTTGGAGCATTGCAAAGGCTTGAATACTCTTATGCAGGTGATGGATAATCAATTTGGTAACCATTTTTTATCTTTTAATGATGTTTGGCTAAAATCCCAATTCTTGGGGTTATGGGTTGAATTAGCTTATGGGTATTGTTAATTACTAGTTTAAATGCTATATTGAAGTGCATTTAATCACTAGCTGAGGTTTAATTTATGAATTGTTGTTACAAATGCAGTTCTAATTTTATGTTCTTAGCCTGCTCGAGAGAGAAGTTTTGGGACTAAGGCTTGTGATGAATTGTTTGTAGCTATTTGGCTGATATGGGTTCAGTTCGAGAGAGTGAACCCTAAACCCAACCCTACCCATCTAGCTTGAGAAAGTGGATGAATTAAGGTGTGGGCTATTCTTAATTGCTATGCTTGTTGATGTTTGAAAGAAATTGCTTGAAGTGGGATAGTTGTTCGAAAAAAGGCTATTTCACTCATAGTCTAACTTACCCACTAATATTTAGCTATTCATTAGCAGTTTCAATTACCCATATAGCAAAATTTGCCTATAATCGATCATATCCCGAGAATTCCTCTCCCTATTGTTATTTTAAGTTTTGTCTGACTGCTTTGTAGTTGATAATTACAAACAAAACTCCCCCATCTGACATCCGTGTCAACCATTTTAATTTGCTTCATGTTTATTTTCGATAGATTCTTTTCCTATAGCTAATTAGTTCACATTAGTACTTCATAGCTGAACTTTGAACACGTACCGCTCCCTGTGGGTTCAACCCCAACTCAATTGTTGGATTTTATATTGCATAACGAATACACCTAGAATCAGATGAGGTGTACTTGAAACGTTATTCATCAAAAAGGTGTTACTCCCGGGGAGTGGTGTTGTTTAGAAATCCTTTTATTGAAGTTGAATTTTTATAATTTTGGTAGTTATTGAATCGACTTGCTTTAGTTTTTGTTTGGTGGTACTTGTGTTAAATAGAAGAAGAGATGAGTGTAAATGGGAGTATTGGAAGCCAAATGGGCCACCAAGACTATATTGGGAACCTCAATGATGTAAACGACCCAAATGTTAATGATCTAATCCAATTGGGTGGTGTTGGTGCCATTCGTCTACCTCCAACCGAAGGAAACACTATTTTTCACATCACTAGCACATTGCTTCAGCTCCTAAAATTGAAGGGATTATTTGTGGGGCTAGCTCATGAGGATCCCTATGACCATATTCGGAACTTCGTGGATGTTTGTGGTCCGTTCTCATTTAAGAACATATGCAAGAATCAGTCTGTCTCAGTTGTTCCCATTCTCTTTGATGGGTGAAGCTTCCAAATGGTTATTTGAGTTACAAAGTAATTCCATAACCTCTTCGGATGAGCTGATCACAATATTCCAAGTGAGATTCTTCCCTTATCAAAAGATGATGATATTCATAGATAGAATCAAAGGTTTTAAATTCTTGGAAGGTGAGCCAATCCACGAGACATGGCTGAGGTTTAAGAAGTTTGTGCTATAATACCCAACTCATGGACTTCCAAATAATGTGCTGCTGCAATACTTCTATAGGAGCCTTGACTTGGTGAGCAATGGAGTTGCTGATCAACTTGTTATCGGTGGTATCATGCAATAACCCTATGAAGTAGCGGCTCAACTACTTGATTGCATGACCAAGATAGATAGGACATGGTACACTTGTGAGGACAAAGCCTCTCTTCTTACTTTTAGAATGACAAAAGAGCAGATCAAAAATGATCTAGAGAGAAACCAAAACATGGCCAAAATGATGACCCAACTGGATATATTGGCTAAAAATGTGATGGGTGTTGGTACAAAGAGTGTTAATGTTGTGGGTGTTGGTGGAGTAAACCCCGATGAAGTACAATTTGAAGCATTGTACAATGAGGAAGTGAACTTCCTAGCCAATCAAGGAGGAGGTTGTCATGCAAACTTCCCAAAACCAGGTGGAAATCAAGGTTCGAATAAAGATGAGGGCTGGAGAGATCGTGATAGAGACTGGCGTGATCGTAACGCCACTTGGAAGGAAAGAGAGGGGGACAAAGATATGTATGTCCCTCTACATGAGTGAATAAAAACCCAAGGAATCTAAAGGTCACTGTACAGAAGATATTTTCTCAAGCATTCTCAACAAAGTTGAAGGGTAAGACAAAGTGTTGAAATAGATGAAAGAGGATGTCTCAACTCTCAATCAGACGGTGACCTCTCATTCAGTCTCTATTAAGAAGCTGCAGACCCAAATGGGTAAAATTTCTTCGCATTTGAATCGAAGACAACAAGGGTTGAATCGAAGACAACATGGGTGGTTGCCCAGTGACACAATGGCAAACCCCAAAAATGAAGCTTGATTTTGAATCCTCATCGTGCCATGGTGTTAACTAAGGCACTTCTTTGGATGCAACCCAAATTTTTTGTCATGACCTGAGCCTACAACCCGGACGTAACACGGTGCACAAGACTTTGAAGAGCCTCATACAAGCCTCATAGCATTCATAACATAAGACATAAGGAAATGGTACACAATTTTAAAACTTTTATCCATACAATAGAAGTCTTTATTTAAAAATAGCGAAAGTCTAACCTTGTCTCACATGACAATCTAATACAATTGAGAATCAATAATAGGGTCACAGCCCATCAACATAGTCCAAAACATAAAATGACATGAAAGAAACTAGAAATGACAACTCTCATCCTCGAACCATGAGGACTCACCACTAGCTTTGGAGAATAGTCACTCCAAGCTTTGAATCAAAGAAATTACTTTACGATCCGGAACCTACACTTTGTAGAAAAATGTAGAAGAAACATGGGTTAGCACAAATATGTAATAAGTATGACATCCATACAGAAATCATGCTAAAAGGACATTTTGGTTGAAAACCATGCTATATGCCAAGTTTGAGAAACATCATGAACTATAGTATAAAAGGCATAAGATACAAGCATAATCATCATGTAAGCCATTACAACACATTAGAACCATCATCTAAACTAAACCAAGTTATACTTGTGCAATGTAGGAATGGCATCCCACAATACCATTCATATTAAGTACCACTTTGAGGCCACCATAACATACTTAACATTGTTCATTCTCATCTTTAGTCAAAATTCATGGATAAGAAACATTCACATTTAATAAGTCATGACAAGGAAAGCAACTCATAATAGCAATCCAAGTTAAACATTCATCATTACATTAAACCTTTAAGTCAACACTCTCATTAGCATCATTATGAGCAGATTCATTTAATTTAAACATTATGACATTCGTAGAACACACCATAGCTATCTCAAAACCTACTCATGCAATGCATGGCTGGCATCCTATACTATCACCGACACTTCGTAGAACCTCTTGAGTAACCATAGCACATAACTCACATGATGGAATCCGGTGTCTATCCCACACCGTAAAGGGTTGGTCTACTTGCCTAAGGTAGATCCGATAAATTTAGATTAGGTTAATCTACTAGCTATAACTTATGTGAGCATATCGTTATGGGATAAGGAAGGTGTTACTTCAAAACTGGCCTAACATGTGGAGAGCTTCCACCATATCATATCCACTCGGTGCTACGCTTTAAATTCCTATAGAGTAGTTCATTCCTTTAACATTATTACACATGATAGGAATGCCATTGGACTACCGACCCAAGGTAAATTGCTTCACACATGAAAGGGTGCTATTAGACTACCGATTAAAGGTACATTATTTAACACATAAAAGGGTGGCATAAGCCTACTGATTAAAAGTACATTATTAGGATAGCTCATTGAATCCTCAGGAAAGGGTGCCATATGCCTACCGATTCAATGTTCATCATTGTAATGCATGGAAGGGTGCCATTAGCCTACCGATCACAGGTACATCATTAGAATACTTCATTAATCATTTATGAAAGGGATGCCACTTCGCCTACCGATTCAATGTTCATTAAGTCAAGATACTTTAGTTTCACAAGAAGAGGATGTTGTAAGCCTACCAATTCAAGGTGTATCATTACATTGAAGAAACCTTTAACAAAATGTCATCATCATTCACAAGTGTATAATTGAGAATAACCTTTGAACAATATCACAATTGCATTATAGTCATAATCACATTACTTTCACTGAAATCACAAAGCATGTACATAAGCATCATGACTATACATCAATCATCATAATTTTCCTTTCAACGACCACGAAACATAATTCACCAACACACCTAGAATTACTACAATTTAAGCATTAATGATAACATAATTCAAGTAATTAAATTACTACAAGAACAATTGAATAGTATTCATCTTACTACAATTCACCCACGTCATAGTCGTAAATAGGGTTATGGGGAATTCATGGATTCATGGGGGATTTTATCTTAAAACCACCATAAAACAACAATTCAATCTTAACATATTATAATTAAATCATTGAAAACATTTTGAGAAAGAATCCATGATTTAGAATGAAAACCCTAGGTTTTGGAGAATTTGCTTCTTTGAAATTGCAGGTTTGAGGACTTCATGGATAAAAATTTAACCATGAATCAAAACTACCATACCTTAGATGAATAAATCCTAGAAAAATGGTGAGAGAAAGCTCCCTTATTCAAGCTCTTACTTGACCATCTTCAATGGAGTTCTTGGGACAAAACTTTTGGGTAAAAGTGGTTATGATTTGGGGTAGTTGTGATTTATGAAGTGTAATGGTAAATTAATAGTTAAAAAATCCTTCTATAGGTCTAATATGCTATATAAAACGACCTGACCCCAAAGCAACCTAAAAACGAATTTACAAAAATACCCTACACTTGGCCAAGATTGGACAAAAACTCTAGCCGCCAACTACGCCCATGACCTATGGACCGTAGGTGAATCTACGCCCCATCCTGCAGGTCCGTAGGTGTGTGACTGGAGCCTACTTCTAAGGGCCTGAACCACAACCCCCACCTACGAGGCATGGGTCTACCTACTTTCCGTAGGTGCCATCTGTATGTGGCCCTATTTTGGCAGCTTTGGCAGATTTGGCTTTAGGATCCTCCTCAAGGGCTCTTGGTTGGTCCTTGGGGGAGGGGGTGGGGTCATACATTGACGTTTAACCCCTAAAGCCCTCAACCTATGTTCAGGAAACCATTTAACACTTCTAAACCCAACATGAGACTCGAAAACTCTCATGTAAGCCACTAGTTTCACCTACTAGTTTTTCGGGTGTTACATTATTTACCCCTTGGGAGCATTCGTCCTCGAATGACAGTTTAAACACCTTACAGAATTAAAGACTCAAGACTAGCAGCCCATAATACATGAAACATCCAAATAATGCTTATTTCAAAGTAGGAAACATCAACTCTATCTCAATATACTCAATGCAACACAAGGAAGTACGAACTACATCTAACAACCCATTATGCATGAAAACTTCAACATTTCTCATATCATTGGAGGAATTAACTTCTCCAACTCAAATCATGTTCTTCATAACATCATGAAGAAAATTATGCAATTACTCTCCAAAGCACATTTAAGCATGTTCAATAATTAATCTCATGAAGCATATAGACAACTCATACTAAATGGCACATAACATAAGGAACATAAAATTATAAAAACTCATTTTCTCATTAAACATGAATTCATCAAGAACATGCATAATGTAAGGAGACCATGGAAACACATAATCACACATGAATCCAGAACATGAAACAAGCCACAAGGAACTCTTTGTCTAAAGCTTGAATTGGAATAGAAGAAAGAGATAAGGATATTGGAACTCTCAACAACCTTGCCTCCTAAGCATACCATATCCCCTTGGGAGTAAACCCATACTAAGGATAACACCAAATATAGCATAGGGAATTTAATAAAACAATTACATCTATACGGAATTATGAACATACCGGTGCCTTTATCTAGAAGGGTCCCTTTGTCCTCTGCAGATTGGAGTTCATAGAAACGACCATAATTTGGAGGAATGGGAACAATACCATTAGGAGAAGCTTGTTTGGTCTCTCTACCCTTTGCCTAGAGTGTAGGGCAATCTTTAACTTGATGATCACTCTTTCCACAACCATAACACCCATTTGTACCGGCTAGGCACTTCCCATGATGCTTCTTTCCACAATTGGTGCAACTAGGTTTAGGAAATGAAGGTCCACTTCCTTTCTCTTGGTTAACCCTAGAAGTGTTGGAAGAGTCTTCGTTGGAAGATCTCTTTTTGAACTTTGGTTGACCTTGTTCATTGGACCCATCTCTCTTCATCTCTATAGTCTTTCTCTTAAATTTTGACTCCTCAACTAGGTCAGACACACCCGTCACAAATCTACGCATCTCATCCCTCAGATCCGCTACCATAGATGGAGCATACTTAGGCAAAAGGGTAAATTTCAAATAATACTGTTGAACACTCATGTTACCTTGCCTAAGGTTGATAAATTCTTCCACCTTAGTTTATGTCTTCTCACGGGGAAAGAACCTATCAATGAATGCTTTCTTAAATACCTCCCAGTCAATGGGACCTACTGCTACCGGCCTATTCTTCTTCCATTGAGCAAATCAAACGTGGGCAACATCCTTCAATTGATAAGCGGCCAATTTTTCTTTTTCTATCAAAGTCACCCCCATAGCATAAACTACTTTATACACCTCATCCATAAATTCTTCGGGATCCTCTCCCACCTTGGAACCAAGAAACACCAGAGGATTCATCCTAACAAAATCCCTCAACCTAGAAGCCATAGTGCTCACATTGAGGTTCATATGAGTCCCACCATCCCTATTGGCTTGAGCCATCATATCTTGGACATTAGTGGTCCCATCTTGAGTCATAATTAGAAGAGTCGACCTAACTTCTTCATCTGACATAGACGGAGGGTTAATCAGAGCTTGATGAGCTTGATTCTCTTGAGGAGCTTGATTACCTTGAGGAACTCATTCATTGACATTGTTCTCCTCCATTCTCCTTGCGTTAGCCTTTCGTATATTCATATCCTAAAGACACAAATGATGGATTAGGAGATGGACTTTATAGAGTTAAACTCTATGGCGCAACTCAAGAGTGATGAAAGAAGTGTAGTTTCCTAACATCTTATAGCCTTGCATTCATAAATGTGGCATGCTTCACACTCATGAACAAGACTCTACAAGACGGGGCTTGTGAGACATCATCCTAAAACCATCCCAACATCTTGTACTTTGATACCATGTTTTTTACGACTCGAGCCTACACCCCGAACGTAACACAGTGTACAAGACTCCAAAGAGCCTCATACAAGCCTCATCGCATTCATAACATAAGACATAAGAAAATGGTACAAAATTTAAAAAAATTTATCCATGCAGTCGAAGTCTTTATTTAAAAACAACGAAAGTCTAACTTTGTCTCACATGGCCATCTAATACAATCGAGAATCAATAATAGGGTCACAACCCTTCAACATAGTCCGAAAGATAAAATGACATGAAAGAAACTAGAAACGACAACTATCATCCTCGAACCATGAGGACACACCACTAGCTTTGGAGAATACTCAATCCAAGCTTTGAACCAAAGAAATCACCTTACGATCTAGAACCTACACTTTGTAGAAAAATGTAAAAGAAATATGGGTTAGCACAAATATTTACTAAGTATGCTAGCCATGAAAAAATCATGCTACAAATTACATTTTGGTTGAAAACCATGCTATATGCCATGTTTGAGACACATCATGAACTATAGTATAAAAGGCATAAGATACAAGCATAATCATCATGTAAGCCATTACAACACAATAGAACCATCATCTTATGTAACCCTAAGTTATACTTGTGCAATGTAGGAATGGCAATGCAAGTAATAATATATGATATTCTTTTCTGAATATAATATTTACATAATTTAATATGCTCAGGTAATGTGGTAATTTCTTCTTTGATCTAAAATTCTTCAAACCTGTTGAGAAATTGCTAAGGGAGAACTTCCTTGGTTCCTCCAAATAAATTCCACCATTCATAAAACCATCTTGGAATAATGGCCTTAATGATGCTAGGACTGTATTTTATAAACCAAGTGTGTCTTGGTCATAAATAAAGAAAGTTCATCCATGCTGCCTTATAATCATTATAAGTTTGAGGACGATGAGTTACTGATAACGCAATCAGGGTATGTAAATGGTCTGCAAACCATTCGAATGGATCCAAGATTTTCTTAATGGTAAATCTTGAATATTTAATAATGGAGGGATTATTTTCATCCCTTGAATGCTCTATCTCGATAGAATCGGTGTCAACAAGAATAGCTTCATAGAACCTTCTAGTTTTAAGGGGATTGTCAGTATCCACAAAATTAGAATCTATATAGCAAGGTTTGATCAGCTGCTGCATGTCAATGTTGCCATACTCTTTCTTTAATTCCATTATTGGCAATACCTGTGAAGTCACAAAATCGAAAGATTCTTCTTTTGGGTTAGTGATTTTGGGAATAGTTTTTGTTAACTCAGGGTTAACTGCTTGGGCAAAGTTTTCAGGAGTTTTCATTTCATAACTCTTTTTTGATTGGATGGAGCTAGAGGATGCTTCTTTATCAAATGGTTTTGCTGGTCTAAGGTTGATCAGCTTTGGTTGGGGTGGACAAAGCAGCTTCGGGGGCTGAGTGTGAATTGGAGAAGGGAGTCTTGAAAACTCGGCTAGAACCGAAAATTTGTTTTGAAAGGGAGCTATAGGCCTTTGTGGACCTTCTTGTTTTGGAATGAGTTGTGGAAGGGTAAATGGTCTAGCCATTTTTGCTTTTGGGAGATCATCTCCCTTGGAAGGAGTGACCACTTTAAACGGCCTCATGCTTACCCTGCAAAAATTCATGAGTTAGAAAATCTGGAAGAGAATTTTCTTCTCCTTTTATAAAATCAATTTTAAAATCAAAACTAGATAGTAGAACTTGCCATTTAACAAAGATATATTTTGAAACAAGATTTTTAACATCCTTTTGTAAAATTTCTTTAGCAGATTTGCAATCTACCCTTAAAAAATATTCTTATTTATAAGATCATCTTGGAACTTAGTGATACATAGCACTATAGATAAAATCTCCTTTTTTACGTAGAGTAATTTTTTTGAGCGGAATTCCAGATTTCGAATGTAAATCGAGCAAGTTGTTCTGTAGATTGAAGATCTACTTTTTATTTAAGGATGCCTCCATAACCTGCATCAGATGCGTCCGTTTCTACATTCATAAAAGCATTAGGATTAGGTATTCCCAAACATGGGATATTTTGAACCAAGGCTTTGACACTAATGACCGCCTGAGTTTGTTCAGTACTCCAAGGAATGGGATTTTTTCTGAGTCTTTTGTATAAAGGCTCGCAGACTTGTCTGACTTTTGGAATTAAATCAGCAACATAATTTAGACTTCCTAGAAACCTCTGAAGCTGAGTTTTGTCAAGAATTTCATTAGGAAATTTAGAAGAGAACTTAATGGCTCTGTAGATAGGTTTATAAGTTCCTTGATAAAGATCATGACCTAAAAATCTAATAGTAGTTTGAAAGAGTACCATCTTCGTGGCACTAACCACTAAATCATTATTCTTAAAAATCTTAAAGAAAGTATTAAGATGTTTAAAATGAGAATCTATGTCCTCTGAGAAAATAATCACATCATCAATATAAACAATTGACATGTAAGAATAATCATTAAAAATAGAATTCATAATATTTTGAAATTCAGATGGGGCGTTCTTGAGCCCAAAAGGCATAACATTCCATTCATACTATCCAAACGAGACGTTGAAAGCTGTTTTATACTTATCATTCTCAGAAATTTGAATTTGCCAAAATCCTGATTTCATATCAAATTTGCTATATAAATTAGCTTTGAAAGTTCTTTTTAAAAGATCTTGTTTGTTAGATATGGGATACCTAATCCATTTTAAAACAGAGTTAAGGGGTTTATAATTAATTACTAGTCTTGGTGCTCCTCTTTCTTTCTCCGCGTTATTATTAACGTAGAAAGCAGAACAACTCCAAGGTGATTTAGAAACCCTGATGATCTTGTTTTTCAAAAGAGTGTTAATCTCTTTCTTACAAAATTCCATCATTTCGTGATTCATTTGAATAGGCCGAGCTTTAGTAGAAATAGCCTGTTCATTGAATCCATCAATGTATGGTAAGGAAACAATATGTTTCTTGCGTTCCCAAAATGCATTTGGAAAATCAAAACATATTTCTTTTTGAAAATTCTCACGAAGTTTGGCTATTTTAGTAACCATCTCCTAGGTTTTTAAAATTTGTTCGATTTTCTTAACACGAATTTCATCCTTTAAAAAGGTGAGATGTTGTGATAGATTATTGATACGAAAAATTGTTTTTTCCCTTATAAAATTGCTTTCATCTTGTGAAAGGGTTTTAACAAAAGGAAAATGTAAATCTTTTCCAAGTATAGATTAATACCATTTAAATCAGTAAAATATAGTTTTATCTGGGTGATAAAAGGTATTCCAAGAATGATATCTTCATTGATATCTTCAGTAATTACAAAATCATTTGTCAAACAAATGCCATTGTTGCAAATATGAGCTTTAGAAAGTTTGTAATTAATTTTTAAAAGTTCTCCTATAGCAGAGTATAATTTGGAAGTACTTTTTTCCAAATACTTCATAGGGACTATACCTTTTACAATGCAGTTCCGATTGCACCACTGTCAAGCAAAGCAATTTCTTTAATAACAAAATGTTTATTAACTAAAATTTTAACCGGAATATGATGACTCTGAGGTCTAATTGAAGAGATTACCGTTATTCCTGGTGCTACCGAGGTAGATGGAAAATTACCGGTATTAGTAACAATTGGTTCAGCCAAATGATCATTGTTAATAGACTTAGAGTCATCATCTTTTGTAGATTCATGTTCTGAATCTTGCTCCTGTAAATTAGTCTTCCTGATAACCTGATTATTAAGGACATCCATTTCGAGTTTTCCTAGTCGAGATTTAATATTCTTAATCTCTTCTTTGAGATTAGATACTTCATGGCAAAGGTCAGATATAGTGGGTTCAGAATTATTATCTGAGTGGTTCATGATTTGCTGCATGCTGAAGGGTTCAACAACTGGACGGGATTTAGGTTTGTCCGTGTTAAGGATGATGTTTTTGAGTTCTAGGAGGAAACGATTTCTAGCTTTTTCATCAGCTATGTGCTGAATAACATCAAATAGAGTTTCCTTCGAATGATCTGAAAGAACCCTGATAGAATGGGTACTATCACAAGTACAAAATGCTTCAGTACAGGTGAAATCTTTTCCTGAACGACTTCTGTCTGATTCATAGTCAAGATCAATGTCCTCATCATCGTTGTATTCATCAGATGTACCTGAAGATTCAAAAAAAGGTTCGTCAAGAATAGCTATAAGTTTACTTTTGGTTTCTTCATCTATTCCAAGAAGATTTATCTTCTTCTTTTTCTGCAATCGACATTCATTAGCTTTATGGCCCATCTTGCCACATGTCCAACAGACATTTGTCTTGGAATCTTTAGGTCTTTTGGACCTTCTTTTCTTGGATTTGGAAGAATCATCTCTTCTGTGACGAGATTTCCTTTTGTGGGATTTCTTTTCTCTTTTATCCTTTTTCACCTTGTCAGGTGGAGTAATAAAACCAAAATCTCTACAAAAGCTTCCAACTTCTCGTCTTGAAGATGATTGTTCTTTTTTAAGCTGATGCTTAAGCTTGATATCCGTACAGAGTTCCAATCTTACAATATTAATGGTGCTTACCAAATCACCATAGGTTAAACTACTCTAAGGTATGCGACCGTCATTGCGATTATGTATTTTAGTCCTTACTTTGTCAGCAAAGAGTAGAGGTAGTCCACTGATAAAGCGTTCTTTCCAAAAATCCAGGTGGCAATCTGGACGAATCATAGCTTTGCTTAAAAAGGCATGCTTGTAGTGAATGAAACTGTATAAATTTAGACAGCTAAGATTGTTTAGGATTTGGAGACTTCTATCCTGAAATAGCTTTGGTTCGCCAATCAAATGCTTAGCGATATGATAGAGTAAAGTTGCACAAGCATCTTCTCTAGTGATTTGAGAAGTACTTTGGCTGTTTTCTTCAACCTTTACTACAGTCTCCGTTGCTGTAGCGCTGATGATGAGTTGCTTGGTTTCATCCTTGTAGTAGTTATCCCACCAGTGTTTCAGCATTCCTGTGAAACCTGCAACAATCATAGTAGCAACTTCTTTATCTGCTGATCCTCTCATCTTGTAAGCAATGATAACAATACCTATCTTATGGAGTTTATTGTAAATCTGATGTTCTGCAAGACCATCAATATTCCATTCAGTAATACTTCTTCCTTCATGAGAAGAAGTAGATAAGAAGGCGTTTTCCTCATACTGCAAGTCTGGGAAAGAGGGACGGCAATGATAGGTTTTTCGGTTATGGAATCTATCGTTGGATAACTTTTGGAGAAGGATATCTTTATCCGGAGTGGTTGAAATAGATTTCTCTTGAAGGGTAGAAACCTTGTTTTGGTTTTTGTCTTCTTGTTTAGAGACTTTGAATTTAGTAAGTTGTTCATTGATTTGGTCAATAAGGTTATTTCCTGAGATTTCAAAGGTCTCTAAGAGTTTAGGAAATTTTTCTTCGGAAAAATTCTGGTAGTCTGAATCCTGGATTAGGTTCAATATCATGGTTGAAAGAAATAGAAGCCGGGATAGGTCTTCCACTAAAAGTAGGTTTAGTATCTTTAATTTTTTTTGGAGATTACATGCAGGATTTGGTTTGAGTAGTTGTTTTGTTCTACTACTCTGTCAATATCTGCAGTGGTGAGTAAAGTACCAGTCTTATCACTTTTCTCTTTGAAAGGAGAAGCTTTAATCACCGTTCCAGCAATAGGAATGTTAATACCTTCTAAGGGAGGAGTAATAGATTCAACAATCTTATTAGAAGTTGTATACCATTTATTAATGATAACCAGTAATGACTCAGTCTAGTTGTCAATCTTACCAGTCATTTCAAACTATTTAAAGAATTCGATCTTGCAACCTATTCTTCCCATATCTTTTATCCAGGAATCTCTAAAGGATTCTCTTTCTTTAAGGGTATAGGTAGCTACATACCATATTCTTTTTGTTTGATTGTCCTGATGAGTCCACATTTTGTGCAAGACATCTGGATCAGGGGTAAATACTTTACCTATTTTTAGCATACCAAGCCAACCTGGTTTCTCCGTTTGAGGAGGCTCCATCTCACTTGCAGTGGGGCTATTTGGTTGATCTTGCTAGAAGACTTTAGGGACATCTCCTGAAAAGTCAAAACCTGTAACCTTACCTTTGTTGTTATCAATTGATTTAGAGATGGAAATTTCTTCTTCTGCTGCTTCCTTCAGGGTTTTTGAACAAGAAAGTGGTCTGGGAACGGATCTCGAGGGATACGAAGTAGAGGCGGACCAGGATGACCTTCGCTTAGATGAAGATCTCCTAATAGTATTTTCAAGAAATTTGAGTTCTATAGACCCATCTGGAAATTGAATGACTCTTTCAATCTAAGATCTTTCAGAATGAGATGCAAAAGGTTGAGTGATATTGTCAAAACGCCAATCATTGTTAGAAAGTATATCTTTCCATTGAAGTAGACGGGGGAACGAAAATAGAACTATGTTCATAGTTGGCTTCCATTAGCATAGTCTCACCTTTAGCACTTTCATTATAAGCCTTGGGTGCAAGGGTGGTTTTCATAAGCTTGTAGTAGACTCGGTAGATAATAGCTATCTCACGAGTATTGATTTTGTTGTTTAAGTTTTTGGTTTTGACATTGAGGGTCAAAGAATCCACGACGTTAGGGTCGTTAATATCAAGAGAGAAGTTAGGATAAAATTTAAAGTAAACTGGCCCCTCAGCTAGATTACTCTGCAAAACTCCTAACAACGAATCATCAAAATTCAAAAATCTACCATCTCGAAGGATGACACAAATAGGAATATCAAGTCCTTTCCTAAATAAAGGTTTAACAGCTACTTGCACTAAACCAATATGTAAATAATTATAATTAGACTTATAATGATTTATATCACTTTCTTTAAGTAGGCGAATAACTTCTAAAGAGTTATTAATAGCAATAGTAGATTCACAAGTCTTAATGTTATGACGTGTAATCCAGCTAAAATTACCTATTTGATACATCTTTTTGAAAGGTTCTTCTGGTATACTCCAGTTTTGTAAATCATTTTCAACTTTAGCAATCTTAGCTGCTTGACAAGATAAATTTATATTGTTTAAAATATGTTGATTTTTATCCATAGTTTTGAAAAATACTGTCTAATGGACTTACAGTACAAAATATTCCAACAAGTAATACAACAAATTCAACATGCTAGTAAGTATATAAAGAATATTAAAACAGACATCAAAGATCCGAATAAAATTTCTAAGGGAGGTTCTCTTGGTTTTACAACAGTTCATTTCCTAGAGTCATCTTAGCTATGGGACCACTATTAACAGGTTGAAATGCCTTCCTGGCTACAGCGACCATCAAAATACGGCTGACCTACGTATGAACGAGATATTAATCAAAAACCTCATACTCATAGGAAAGAACGAATACCTCACACCAAGTATAGAAATTATATATAGGAACATGATATAGGTAATAATAAACACATATATACTAGCAGCATGCAAAATTTATTAAAATACTACATCAAAATAATTTTGTCATGCCTTAGACAATATAAATACTTAGTTGCTCATGCTAAGTATGTATACTGCCAACATAGCAGTGTACAAGTAGTCTAAATTTTCTGATTCAGCGATGGAAATTACTTCTTTTGCTGCTTCCTCCAGGGTTTTTGAAGAAGAAGGTGGTTTGGGAACGGATCTCAAGGGATACGAAGTAGAGGCGGACCATGATGACCTTCGATTAGATGAAGATCTCCTAATAGTATTGTCAAGAAATTTGAGTTCTATAGATCCATCTAGAAATTGAATAACTCTTTCAATTTGAGATCTTTCAGAATGAGACGCAAAAGATTGAGTGATATTGTCAAAACGCCAATTATTGTTAGAAAGTATATCTTTCCGTTGAAGTAGACGGGGAATGAAAATAGAACTATGTTCATGGTTGGCTTCCATTAGCATAGTCTCACCTTTAACGCTTTCATTAATTGCCTTGGGTGCAAGGGTGGTTTTCATAAGCCTGTAGTAGACTCGGTAGATAATAGCTATCTCACGAGTATTGATTTTGCTGTTTAAGTTTTTGGTTTTGACATTGACGGTCAAAGAATCCATGACGTTAGGGTCGTTAATATCAAAAGAGAAGTTAGGACAACAATTAAAGTAAACTGGCCCCTTAGTTAGATTTCTCTACAAAACTCCTAGCAACGAATCATCAAAATTCAAAAATCTGCCATCTCGAAGGATGACACAAATAGGAATATCAAGTCCTTTCCTAAATAAAGGCTTAACAGCTACTTGCACTAAACCCATATGCAAATAATTAAACTTAGATTTATAATGATTTATATCACTTTCTTTAAGTAGGTGATTAACTTCTAAAGAGTTATTAATAGCAATAGTAGATTCACAAGTCTTAATGTTATGACGTGTAATCCGGCTAAAATTACCTATTTGATACATCTTTTTGAAAGGTTCTTCTGGTATACTCCAGTTTTGTAAATCATTTTCAACTTTAGCAATCTTAGTTGCTTGAGAAGTTAAATTTATATTATTTAAAATATGTTAATTTTTATCCATAGTTTTGAAAAATACTATCTAATGGACTTACAGTACAGAATATTCCAACAAGTAATATAACAAATTCAACATACTAGCAGGTATATAAAGAATATTAAAACAGATATCAAAGATCCGAATAAAATTTCTAAGGGAGGTTCTCTTGGTTTTACACTAGTTCATTTCCTAGAGTCATCTTTGCTACGGGACCACCATTAACAGGTCTAAACTCCATCCTGGCTACAGCGACCATCAAAATACGGCCGACCTACGTACGAACCTGATATTAATCGAAAACCTCATACTCATAGGAAAGAACGAATACCTCACACCAATTATAGAAATTATATATAGGAACATGATATAAGTAATAATAAACACATATATACTAGCAGCATGCAAAATTTATTAAAATACTACATCAAAATAATTTTGTCATGCCTTAGACAGTATAAATACTTAGTTCCTCATGCTAAGTATGCTAAGTATCTTGACTTCCTTTCTGTTTTCACCACACCCCCAACTTAGGCTTTTGGCCTAAGTTGGTTATTCAAGTAGACCACCCTTCATGAAAGTTATGGGTGATTGGATAATGTTAGGTCACAATGGTTCAAGTTTCTTCAAAGAAAAGGTTAAGGCTCAAAAGGTGCCAAGCAAGGTTCACACATCTCACAAGATTTGCCACAAAAGTGGTATATTGTCAAATTGTTTTCACTCTTAAAAATTGTTGACTAAGATCATTTCGTGTGCCTGGATCACTCAATCAACGGGACCAACGGGGCGAATTCTAGGTGTCATCACGCACACTATTCAAAGTAATCTCATCCCATAAGGCACTAGTACCAATATAAAACAAGACTCCACACTTTCTAGCTAGTGTGCAATGTTCATCACAAGAGACTCATTGACACCCGGGTAGTCACAACGAGATGCTAAATGTTCACACATTGTCTATGCAACTTCATTTGCCTCATCATAACCATACATTAATTTCATTCACTTAAGAGCACTATTAAAGTCATTGGTATTGATCACAACCGACACTCAAATTCGCACAAGAATAACCATAATAACACACAAAAGAGGTGACAAAATTTTAAAATTTGGACTCATTTGGGGCTTAAAAACAACCCGGGGTCACACTCTGAGGTTGAGCATAACTGCCCAGTGTCTCATCAGCTATCGCTACTCTGGAACCTATCATAGTAGTATCCCTCAAGGAGATTTGAAGAACAGAATGTACCATAGTCTTCTCTAAATAAGTGAGGCCTCGGATCCTAGACGGATCATTCATACCCTTGTAGCGAAACTCTACTCTGCGGGAATGTGAAAGTTGCTCATCCTCAGTCTTAGAGATAAAAGCCTGAGAATTATGGGAATCTCCCTCATTGTCTAATGAGGTGAGGTGTGTCTCGTAGACCCCTTCACTGTCGAAGCTAACCTTCGATGACTCTACCACGGGTGCCTTGCCCTTTCCCTTGCCTTTCCCTCTATCTATAGGGCGCTTAGATGCCTTTGCCTTGGATGCATCTGCATCCTCATCGACTCCTCTTACCATCTTGCGGGGTGGCATGTTTCTTCCTCACACTTTGGGTCTAGCCATTTTTGCAAAACATGTTAGAAATATTTCAAGAAAAGTGCAAACATTTGTTTGCATAAAGATTCACCGAACCAGTCGGCAAATCACCGAGTCACTTAGGCGAGCCAAATCTGGATCACCTAAAGTACCAGCATGAAAATTATTCAAATCAAGATAGGTTGATGATGTTTAGGTCCATTCGGGGGATCGGCGAGCTAGGAGCAGCCCGTCGAAAATTATAGTGCATATAAAGGTTAGGGGCGCAGAAAGGGTGATCAAGAAGAGCTTTTGGTGAGTCACCGAGTGAACTCGGCAAGCTTAGGCTTCCCGCCGAAAGTTATAGAAAAAACTTAGCCAAAATATGAAATTAAGGGCAATTAAAGGGGGACTTTGGCGAATCGTCGAACCACTCAGCGAGCTCGACGCATCTCGCCAAACGGCTCATCGTGCCAATTTTTAATCCAATGTTTCAAAATCAATCCCGTAGGCCTCGAATTCAAAATCAAACACGTACACTTTTCAATTAGCACTAGACCCATACTATCCACACCCTGGGGTACTTAGACTTCCCCCGATTTAGCAAAAATTGGCCATTTGACAACTTTTCCCTCCAGAATGACATCAAAACTCCATCACTGGGAAAATTATGTCAGTTGGCACAATTCGAGGTTACCTAGACTTCACCCTACTAAACCCATAACAAATAATGTCACGACCCAAGGGTATACCCTAGGTGAAACATGGCGTACTTGACCCCAAATGGGGTCTCATACAAGCCCTTAGCATAATCATAACATAAGATACTAGAAAAGTATGGAAAATTTAAAACTTCTTTAAAACCATACAATCGAAAACATTTTCATAAGCAAGCAGAAGCCTTTACAAAATCTTTGTCTCAAACTATCTAGTAAAATCTTGAATAAAAGTCTTGGGACGCAGCCCATATAAAAGTCTAAAACAATAAGAAATGACATAAAGGGAACATAATGGGTTTGTCCTTGAAGCTATTCAGACTCACCAATTCTTCAATTCTTCTTGCTCCTTAGAAACCTAGCCTTCAAAGAAACTCAATCTCCGAAACCCTACATTTGATTAGAATGTAGGCAATATGCGTTAGTACAGAATGTACCAAGTATGAAAGCTAGCACAACATCATAAAAGCATCTCAAATTGGTTAGTCAACATAAGACAAAAGCATAAGAGATCATAACATAAGCATAGCATAATCTCCAACATAAGCATCATAAGTCAACATAGACATAATTAATGAACATAGGATATATATATTATGTTCATGGCATAGTCTTAACTTAGACTTTCATATTTACATACTTCAACCTTTAGTCTTTCATATTACAAGAAACACTTCACTAGCCACCGCAAAGTATACATGTACAATGCAAGAATAGCATCCCATAATATAATCCAAGCTAAGTACCTCTCTTTGGTCATTCTTGGGCATAGTCCACATTCATAGTTAAGACTTAGGTTTTCATGTCATAAGAGCACTTACAATCCTAAGTAACCTCAAGGCACATTTGTGCAATGCATGAATGTCATCCCATAATACCACTCACACTAAGCATATCTTGACATAACTCTATTCATGCTTACTAATCATAGGTGTCATTCTTGACCGACTTCATAAAGACAAGGAACTATCATCTTTAGTCAATCATATCATGGAAGGCAACTATAGCAAGAATCCAAGTTAAGCATACATCACATAAGAGGACACTTCATAAGTAGCTTCAAGTCATACTTGTGCCATGTATGAATGGTATCCCAATCTACCACTCACACTAAATACTTCTTTAGGGTAGCTTACTCAATTCTTACTATTTCCCATTCTAGTCTATCAAAGAATATCACACTACTAGGTTAGACCCAACTACCATGGATGGCACACTACAATGCAACCCAAGCTATATAAGGAAGAATACAAGTATTCCAACCTAGCTACCATGCAAACATTCCATATGATCCAAGCTACCCTTAGGGGAGTATGAATCCTCTATCCTAAGCTTTCATGAAGTGGTTTTGGCCTAACCAAGTCAAGCTACCATGAAGGCATTCTTACAATGCTAGTTCAAGCTACCCTTAGGAGAGTATAGGTCCTCAATCCGAGGCTAGGATGCCTACTGTAATGCATTATACCATGAAGAACATCCCACAAATGCTCCTTTAAGCTATCATGAAGAGCATTCCACAAATGCTAATTCAATATAACCTTAGGAGAGTATGGTTCCTCAATCCCAAGCTACCATGAGAACTTCTAACTCATGCTACATAAAAAAGCTATACATGAAAGGATCATATATCACAACTTCAAGCTATTCTATTCCAACATGCTTTGATAAATTGTAGGTGATTACGCTTTCAATCTAGAATCATTCTATGTGAGAAGACTTTTCACATTCTACATACATGCTTTCATATAGTTCTAGGTAGGTCATGTGGGCAAAAGCCTTCCACCACAACTCTATCTACTTCGTATATCAATTCTATGCAAGTTATCTCATCAATGCTCGGTGCATCTATCTGGTCATAGGTCTTAGTACCCGGAGTAGCCTCATATGAACTTACAATGCCAAATCCACTAGGAGCTGCTCTGGATTTCTCAGCCGACACTATCTAAGCTACCGACTGCACAACCATCTCCACAAGATTTGGCAACTCTCTGAATATGTTGTCCTCTTGGCTCTCGCTCAGTACCTCATCGCACATTGTTATCTGCTCCTCATCGGTCAATGTTTGTAACTTTACATGCCCTGCATCATCCCTCTGCACATCTCTAGTAGTAGCCGGAGGAATACCCGAGGTCTCAGGAGCATCCTTGTCATCTGCTCCCTGCATCAGTGTGGTGAAGTCGGTAGCCTTCAAATAGGCTATGTCCTTCTTCAGCTCTGCTATTTTGGCTTTTAATGCTGAAACATCAGATGTCTCCCCCTGTCTGCTCTCACAGGGAGTGAATATGGCACAGTCAATCATCCTTGGGATGGATCTCTCCGATCGCGTCGCCCTCACATCCGCTGAATAGGCTAGCTGCCCCATCTTCAGGATCATGGCATGAGTGATCCTGGTAGGCTGGGTGGAAGATGAGGCACCTGGAGTCTGTGAAAATGAAGAAGGAGTGGGTATACCTGAAGGCTCCGAAGTCGAAATAGATTAAGGTGCCTCTGCTGGTAATAAGTCAACATCGATCTTAGGAGAAGTATCTGCTGGAGTTGTTTTCCTCCTGTCATCCTCCATTCATGTGAACTCAGCCTCTATACACTGGATGTTGATGGAGGAAGACGGGGTGATCTCTACATTGCTAGTAGGATCTCGAGGTACACCGACATGCTGGCATAACTTGGTGATCAGAACAGGAAAAGGCAGAAACATCTACGTCTGTTTGGCTCTCATAGCCATCTCCTGTGCAACCAGTAGTCCCAAGTCGATCTGCCTCCTAGCCATGATAGACTCAAGGCAAGCTGCCTTAGGAAGACGCAGAGTGGATTTATTCTGGGATGGCATGATAGTGCTGCTAATGAAACCAAACAAGTACCGGGAGGCAATGTTCATGTCCCTCTTCTCAATTAGAGCTCCTGAATCCATCAATCTCGGGGTGGTGTTAGAGATCATCAGAGCTAGCCAATCCTTCAAATCATCCAAGGATAGAACAATAGGCAAACCCTGGTAGGACAGTGCCGAGTGTAATGGTCGACCCAATACAACATTAATATGATCGCTGTGACACTCCACCTCTTTGCCTCTAACCATAACCTACTTTAGCGGTCGAAATTCACTAGCCTTCTTCCTATTCTTTGGGACCAACTCTCTGAGGCTAGGTAGAATTCCCAGACCCAGGAAGGAATGTAATGGCCCGTGGCCTAGTGAACTGCTCTAGTCATAAAATTTGAGTATGTCAAGAACCTAAGAGTGCTTGCCTTCCAAACCCTCCACATATAGTAACTTTTCCTCTAGAATGGTTCATAAACCATCGCCTTTTAACTTTTTCAGCAATCTGAGTGGAGGTGGAGCTATGGGGAATGTGGTGCTAAGGGTCCATTGGAGGTGGTGCTAGAGTAGGCACTGATTCAGTGGTCGGGGTAGTGGCAACTGAAGGGGTCTCGGTAGAGGTGGGATGAGCTCTACCCCTGAGTGCATTCCTTCGATATATCAAAGGTTGCTCATCCTCCGGCTGAGAAAAAGATGATTCAACATTTGTGCCCTTCCTAGCTACGTGCTTCTTTCGTTTGCCTTTATCTCTTGGCTGAAGGACATCCCTTTTTCTCTTTGGAGGGTTTGATCCTCCTTCATTTATTGTGATGCCTTTAGCCTTTTTCTATGGTTTCTCAATTAAGTTTGCGCGTACCATATCTGGAAAAGATCGAGAAAGGATAAGAAATCAACTTAACTTCAGGCACAGTGAGTCTCTCTGCAGATAGACACGCTGATCAAGTCAGGGAGTTGCTTAACCAATTCGACGAACCAAATTGGGCTCGCTGATGGGTTGGCTAAACAATTAAGGCAAGTTGGTGATAAGAGAGTCCTTTCGGCAAACAAGGATTTGTCCTCCGAAAGTTACAGTGCATAAGGGTCTCAGGGGTAGCATGTAGAGGGCGATCAAGAGTACTTTCGGTGAGTCGCCGAGTGCGCTAGGCGACCCATGGCTTTTTGTAAAAATTTACAGTCCCATCCAATTTGACCTGCTACTAATGGCGAGATGGAGATATTAGGTGAACCATTGAAGGATTCGACGAGCTCGACCCAGCTCACCAAATGGTTCAACGTGCCCATTTTCAATCCATCTTTTCAAATTCAATCCCGCAAACCTCGAAACCAAAACAAAGCATGCACTAACAAAATTTTAACAAGACCCATACTACCCATCACCCCAAAATACTTAGATTTCTCCCGAACGTACCGCATTTGTCCATTTGACGATACTTACTCTTAAGAGTGGTGTCACCCTCTCTATCATTGAGTAAGTTTTAGACATTTAGCACAAATGTGGGCTACTCATACTTCACCCAATCAATTAAAAAAGAATGCAATCATGACCGAACTCATTAAAAATCACAATGACTACGAGCATTAAATATTCAGACAACACATGCGACATGTTCGAATTAAAATAGGCATGTAATTGTTCTAATCCTATCAGAGAGGCTGAGCACACATCACTAACAGACAGTTACTACAAATGAGTACAAAGCTTTCTAATTAAATATTATAAAAGGAAACCAACCTTCAATGTCGATTAAATGCGATTTGAAAAGCTAGGCGGCAAACTGTTCCAATTATGAGAACAAGCCCAAACTAAAATGCTAGAGTAATGTTAAATTGAATAAAGTGCTACCTTAGTGCGAGTTTAGGAGTTTTATGAGCGAGGGGAAGTGAAGAAGTTGAAGTTTTAAATCTTTTGGCCTTTATAAACCATTCAGTTCGCACTCGTTCGGCGACGTTAGTTGCAATCGTTGATCTACTCGGCGATTAGCCGAGTGGTCCCTTGTCCCGTTGATTGTTACAGACTTGTCAATTTCTTGGGATCAAGATGGCGGTCTAAGTCGAGATCGCCGACCAGGTCGGCGATGTACTGAACTACTTTTCAAGGTCGCCAAGTTTTACAGGCTCTAATTTAAACTTAAGTTGAGCCAAACAGCAGATCAGGTTGGGCACGCCGACCTTTTTGGTAGTCTGTTTATTGATCATTTGCTCGCCAATCTATATTTTTCACCACTTTCCTCATTCAAATATGCAAAACTAACACACTATTATTTATAAAAGAAAATTTAAGAAATTAAAACCTTGGGTTGCCTCCCAAGAAGCGCCTTATTTAACGTAGTGGCTCGACGCGAGTCCTTACTCACTCCCCATTGGTTGGGATGACCCTAGTTTTACTACGTAACCCCAATAGTATGTTTGAGTGAAGAGGAAGCACCGCATAATTTAGGAGTGTCCTGATTAGCTAGATCAATCTAGAATGAGAGCCAATCATTTGATTAAACACTTCAATACTCTCCTTCATCTCTTCCAACATTTGAGCTTAATCGGTGATCTTTTGGAGAATGATTTGGAAAGTGTCCTCGACACGGTTGTTCTCCCTGCACCTAGACTGCTTTGTCTTGTGAGGAGGTATATACCTCCCTTGACTCTTGCACTGGTTTTTCACCTCTGTTATTTTCGTGGCCAACTCGTGCAGCTGAGTTACCAAATTTCGCACAGCAACAACCACATTCAACACATGAGAGGTGGCAAAAGTATTTCAGATAGGTTAAAATTTTCAGATGGGTCAAAATCATTTTCAATTAAAACAAAAGGAGCCATTATCTCAAACATCCACAAAAATAGTTTATAATGACATTGCATGCATAACGAACCAAATGCAACATCAAATAATAATAGTTGCACACAAGGTAGGCCTCACTCCACAACAAATAAAAATAATTTGTCCTCAAATGCAAATAACATAGAATCTAAAATGTAAAATAAAGAAAGACAGAGAGGGAGGTAAAGAGAAATCCTATCTATGCAGTCTCCCTATCTGTCAGGGCCGCAGTGCGTGATTCCCCAAGGTCTGTTGAGTGTGAATATTCTAGAAAGACATGTACCGCTCTACAAAATCCCCTAGCCCATGAAGGAGTATCAAGGTCTAGGGTAATAGTTTTCCTGGCAGGAGTGGGCCTCTAGCCTTTGCGTTTCCCAGTAGTTATGGGTAGTTTCGAAGCTTTTCCTTTCAATGTAACGGAATCTTCGTTTATCGCAATTCCTTTGGACTTCTCTTGAGCTGGTGTTATTCTTTCAGCAATTTTAGGTTTAGTCATGTCTATTTTTAGCTCATCTTCACAAATTCAACCCTGTAACCACTACAGAAAAATCAAAGTATGCACTAGTACAATCAAGGTATGACCTATAGCACCCAAACACGACCCTTCGAATTTTAATCCAGATTAAGGCATACAATCACTGAAATTCAACAGTCATAACTACTGGAGAAATATTGTCAATTTAAAGCATCCATGTAAATAATCTAGACCTATCTGGTTGGGTTAGAATATTTTCAATGAGACCTTGTTATTGCAAATGAGCATAAATTTTAATAAAATAAATTTGGGTCATAGAAAACCGACCTTTGTGCTAACTACGAAATGATTGAAATGCTAGGTGGCAAGGTAATCCAAATCCAAGCACAAATCAACCAAAATACAATTGAGATGCAACGATATTGAAATTAAAACAAGGTGTGAGTTTGTAAAGTCTAAAAATGAGGGAGAGCATGGGAAATTGAAACTTTTAAACCTTTGGCTTGAAAAACCATCTAGTTCTTGCCTACTCAGCGACATTAGTCGTGAACGTGGAACCATTCAGTGTCAGGCCGAGCAATCACCTTCCTTGCTGAGTTTTATAGAGTCCCCCAGTTAATGTGGGGATCCAAACGGTGATACAAATCTGGGTCGCCGAGTTGATCGGCGACTCGCCAATTATTTCTTTGGGACCCTGAGTTTTACAAACCCTAAACCCAATCTGGGTTGGATCAAACAGCGGTGTGAGTCGAATCACCTAATACTTTTGCGACTCACCAACTGACATTTCCCTCGCCAATATCTTTTTGTTCAAATGCTTCCCACACTTCTGCCTATGCAATTAACACACTGTTATTTTATCAAAGCAACATAAAGCAGTAAAGGGTTTTGGGTTTCCTCCCAAACAGAGCCTTAGATTAACATCATGGCACAATGCAAGTTAATGCCTAGTTCTCATCCTCAGAGTCGGCCATGGTGTAACTAGGCGAATCCTCAAAAAATGGTGGATATCGACCTGATATCAAATGGCCTATCTGGTCATCTTGCAGCTGAATTGTCAGGGAGTTAGAGATTGACGTTTCATTTAGCATTTCGATGTTCTCTTTCATCTCATTTAGTACCTTGTCTTGTGCTTCAATTTTTTGTTGAATGAGTGAGATACCTTCATCATTTTGCACACCCCCATGCTTCTTCCCATTTTTACACTCTTGTAGGGAGAACTGCTTGTCCTTTTCCATGGCTTGTGCTTCCAACTCCATGACTTGTTTTGACAGAATGTCTACTTGTGCTACTAGTGCGTCCCATTCATGTTTCTTTTGGGCTTCCTTGTTTGTTTCAACCATGCCATCAAGGAGATTTGCTACTACTTCATTGGGCTTGTACAACATACCACCCGTGAAAATTTGATCGGCGATACTTCTATTTTTGGGTCCAAGACCCCTAGAGAAGCATTCCAGTAGCGCTTTGTCGGTCATCCCATGAGATGGGCATGGTTCTAGCACTGCTTGAAACTTCAGCCACATTTGCTGAATGGTTTCATCCCCTACTTGTTTGAACGTTAGGAGGTTGTCCCTAAGGTTCAACAGTTTCAAGAGGGGGTGATCTGTGTGACACCCATAATGATCCTTCATATCCATGTTTATGCTTTAATACACAAACAAGGAAAACAAAACTAAAAGCAAAGTTAGTGAACTACAATTAAGAAGAACATATTTTTTTTTACTAAACTAAGAATTCTCAAATAATACCACTCCCCGACAATGGCGCCATTTTGATGTTTGCGTAATCAAGACACAACTTCCATTGCAAGTGTCTACGATAGTACAATAGTATAATAACCCAACCAAGGGTTGGGGTCGAGTCCCAATGGAGTGGGTTTGAGAATTAATAGAAATATAATATTAAGTTCTAATTAGTCGTAGCTAAAAACATTATCGAATATAAACATGTTAAATCTAAAGGGTGACACAAAAGTGTCAATTAACGATGAGGGTTTGTCACAAGTAAGTAAAATTAAGCAAAAATTGCAAAGGGTACTAATCAAGGAGAGGGGATTCTTGGAATGTGATAGGAACACCGGATAAACTAAACTGCTGGGTACATGCTTTTGATAATAAATCTGTTGAATATTTGTGACTAGTCTAGACTATAGTTGGGATAAATTCTCTCTAAAGCAACTTACCCCGAATCAAATGGGTTCCTCTTGGACACCCACTTGCAGCATGAAGAACAACCTCTGCCTTTGCCCACTCACTCTCTCGAGCTGAGTGTTTGGGAAAAGGACTAGGGTTCACTCTCTCTCGCTAAACCTCTTGTCGACCCACTCCCATCGGCCATCAATTTAGTAGTCTTAGTTTTACGACCTCACTCTTGAGTAAGCTGAAAATACAAAGGTGAAATCGTATTTGCAACTACAATTTCATTAAGTTCCACCACAACTACTAAACGAAATCACATGTACACAACAAATAAACCATGAACAAGCAAGACCCAACAGTTAATCTAACTCATATTCACAAAATCACATCAAAATGAGTTTGCATTCAAATGGGTATGAAGATTTAAGTCTCAAAACAAGCAAAGAATGATGAATCAACAAGACCCAAGTCCAAATTCTTGGAGTTGAAACCCTTTGAATCTTCAAGTTCTTCAAAACCCTCTCCACACTCAGAACTCAAAAGTCTATGTTAAAAATTCTATATTAAAATCTGATACTAAGCTACAAAACATCAACTAGTATTTATAGTTTCAATAATCTCTGTTGCAGCGGATCATTCGGCGTCATTATTCAAGATCGCCAATCAATTCGGTGATCCACCCTTTGGTAGTTTTTATCGTCGTCTTGCTCTATCCTTCAGCATCTTCGTGTTTGGATGATTGGGCGACATGGTACTTTTTTGCGAAACTATTCGGTGATACACCGACTGTCCTTTTCACCGCCAATTTGATCCTTTCCTTTAGGGCTCAGCACACTGGAACAAAAGGCGAGGATAAGACCTTTTGGCGATTCACCAAATGGGTTCGGCGATTCTCAGATCTTCATTTCTTCATTCTTTCAACTGCCTTTGTTCTTTTTTTTGCTAGGTAGTGTCCATACTTTTCCTCAAACTCCAAATACCTGAAACTTAATGGTTTTCATCAGATATTGAGATAAAATATGTATTTGAGGACACTAATTCTATCATAATATAACCCTAACTGTGTCCAATTTGTGGACTAATCAATACTTTACCATGACTAGTAAGAATGACTAAAGAGGGGCAAGTCCCTAATCAAGTAGCATGTGTGAGATGTAACAAGATTATTTCAAGGATGTATTCTAAGCATGTTTCTATATGGGATAGATTACATGATGTATGCTTAGCTTTGATTGTTGCTATAGTTGCCTTCCTTGATATGTTTGACTAAAGGTTAATGTTCCCTTGTCTATGAGAAATAAGCTACGGATGAGATCAAAAGATGATGAATATGAAAGAGGGCCTAAAATGGTTTGCTTAGCATGGGTGAGATTTATGGGGTCTTATCCATGCACAACACAAGCATGCTTTGAGGGTTCTAATGAAGTGTTTCTCTTATATTATGTTGATCTAGATGCATTGATTATGCTTATGACTTTGTTGTTATCTCTTATGCTTATAGCCTATGCCTTATGTTGATGACTCTTATGATTTTGGTATGTTTCTTATGTTTATTAATGCCTTAATTATACTTATGTTGATTATTTATGCGAGCCATCATATGTAGTACATTATTCTACTAACGCATACTCTCGCCTACATTCTTATAAAATATAGGGTCCGGCGATCTTGACTTCCATTCACATGGCTAGGATCGTAGTAGAAGCAAGCAAGTGAAGATTTGGTGATTCCTCATAGCATCGAGGACTTGATCACCCTTTTATTTTATGTTTTTCCTTTATGTTTAGACTTTTGTATGGGTTGTCTCCCAAGACTATTCATGTTTTAGATTGTTTGAGATAATGTTAAAGATTTCCGCTTCGTTTTATAAGACTTTGATTGTATTGGAAAAATGTTTTAAAATTTCACACTTTTCTATTATCTTATGTTATGAAATCTAAGTGGCTTGTATGAGGCCTCTCATGGTCTTGTACGCCATTTTACGTCTAGGGTGTACCCCTAGGTCGTAACAAACTTAGAAATAAGAGCACAATATTTAGAATGGTTCTAGGATGTCTCAAACCACGTCTAGTAGAGACTTGTTCATAAGTGTGAAGCGCGATACATTTATGAATAAGAGGATATTGGATGTTTAGGAAACTTCACTTCTTCACTTCTCTAAGTTGTGCCATAGTGTTTAACTCTTTAGGTATTTCTCCTAATCCGTGCATGTTAGTTTTCAGGATATGACTACGAGAAAGGCTGCTAGAATAATGGAGGGAGACAATGTTGATCAAGAGGTTCCTCCCCAAGCTCCTCCTCAATCTCTGATTGACCCATTGAATGAGAATATAATTAATGTAGAGCTTAGGACGGCTTTCCAAGTGATGGCTCAAGATGTGACGGCACTAGCCTATAAAGAGGTGGTAGCCCCCATGAACCCAAATGTGGGCACGGTGACGTAAAGAGTGAGGAATTTTATAAGAATGAACCCTCTGAAATTTCATAGCTCCAAAATTGAGGAATATCCTCAAGAGTTTATAGATAAAATTTATAAGGTGGTAGACATTATGGGAGTTACTTCGGCTGAGAAAGAGAAATTAGCCGCTTACCAACTCAAGGGGGTTGCACATGTTTGGTTTAATCAATCAAAAGAGGCTAGACCGGTAGGAATGGGTCCCATAGTGTGGGAGAGGTTCAAAAGTGCTTTTTTAGATAGGTTCTTCCCTCTAGAGATGAGAGAGAAGTTGATGCTTGAATTCACTAACCTTAGGCAAGGTAATATGAGTGTTAAGGAATATGCATTGAGGTTCACCCAATTGTCTAAGTATGCTTCATCCCTAGTGCCCGACTCTAGGTCAAGGATAAGTAAGTTTGTGCCAAGAGTGTCCGATCTAGTAGTGAAAGAATGTCGTACCGCTATGCTCATTGGTGACATGGACATTGCTCACCTTATAACTCATGCCTAACAGATTGAAGAGGCAAAACTAAAGAGGAGAGCTAGGGAGAAAAAGAGGTCTAGAAATGATTATGGTGATTTCTCTCATGAAAGGTCCGATAGACATGGTCGTTCTAGGAATCGACAAAGGTTTTTGGGATGAGACTTCTCCAATGCTTCTAAGTATAATAAGTATAGGGTGTCTAGCCCTAAGAAACAAGGAATTAATAGTGAGACCCTATGGCCTACTTGTGTTAGATGTGCAAAAAGACATGAGTGTAGGTGTTGGACGGTAGTGAGGGTTAGTTTGGTTGTGGTGAGAGTTACCACAAGATGAGAAATTGTCCAAAGATGAAGGATAAGGGTAAGCAAGTTGTCTCAGTGGTTAAGGTTGGAATGCTCCAATGCTAAATAGGTTCTATGCTCTCCAAGCTAGAGGTGAACAACAGTGTCCTCCGAATGAGACTACCAGTATGTGTTTTATGCTATATTTAGATTCCGGTGCTACTTGTCTTTTATGACTTGATAGACTTGATATGCTAGACTTTGTTGTTATGCTTACTATGAATGGGCTACATTACTTTATGATTATTGATTGTAGAACCCGACTTAGTCATGATAAGTTTTGGGGTATGTTGATAGATTTGATGAATAGGGTGTTTAACTAATGCCCAGATGTGTTGGGTAAGTAGACTCCTCTAAAGGGTAGTAGTGTAATTCACCTTAGCTAAGAATCCTCTTGTGTGATGGATGTGAAAGCTTCGTGGTAACTTGTTTCGACCTTAGAATTGAAAGAGATGGTGCTTAGAAAGTCTGCCTAGGCTTTCTCCAAAGGGGAGATGGTGTGCTTAAATAGCAAGATCGATGAGTGTTCTTAATGTTAATGCTTAGGGTTTCTAGAAATTATAACCTTGAGAGGTGTAATGATTTTGGCAGAGTTGAGTCCCCGTCTTGCAAACCCATATTATATCTTATCTCGGCAAGTTAAGAAATAGAAGAACAAGGACGTTGTTTCCATGAAAGTATTAAAGAGTTATCTTTTAGTGAGACTTTTTATTTTGAGGGTGCTACTTGGGTGTCCGAGGCCATTATAAAGTCCCATTAACCTCATATTTTCCTTCTACTCCTCCTTTAGCTTAAGATGACGAGTTCCTCATGGGTTGTTCCTTGAGTGAAGTCATATGTGTTTTAGATGTTACCATGATTCCCTTAATTTGTGCCTATTCATAAAAAGAACTTGTGTGTTGAAATAAAATGATTTTGCATGAATGATTTTCCTCATGTTGTAGTGCATTGAGTATGAGTTGCCTATAGACTTCATGAGATGAGTTATGAAACATGCCATAGCTTGGAGTTGAGAGATTCCTCCTTGGATGAAAGTTATGAGTATAGATTGCATACTACTCCATGAGATTGTGTTGAGCATGCTTTTAGCTTTTGGAGATGGTAGTCCCTCCTTGAACATGAGTAATATTAGAATTTCATGCATTTTGGGTTGTTAGATGTAGTTCCTACCTTTCATGTGATGCATTGGGAATGTTCAGCATAGAGTTGAGGATTCCTCTTTGGTCGTGTGCATTTAAAAAAGTTGCATGCATAATGGGTTGCTAGTCTAGAGTCGTGACCTTAAGAACTACCTAGAACGTCATTCAAGGACGAATGATACCAAGGGGGAGATATTGTAACACCCCGAACCTAAATAGAAAGTTTAGCATCTTAGAACATCAAGGTGTCACCCCTCATGGACCCACCAAGGGCCCATGAAAAGACACCAAGAAAACTGCCTAAGGCACTACCTACAACAGGACCCACGCCCCATTGTGGGTCCATACCTCATGGATAGGCATCGTGGTTCAAACCCAATTTTCAGAGTTTCAGATCCCAAACCACTCCCAACGAGCATGGGTCGTAGGTCAACCTACACCCCGTGATCGAGATCTCGTGGATGGGGCAGTGAGATAGTTTTTTGTGGTTAAGTTTAGGGGTATTTTGGGGTTTTTCCGATTTTAATTAGGATTAAGTGGTGTCGTTTTACCCTAATCTAGAGAACCTATACAAAGACTTCCAAATTAAGTGATCTAAGACATTATTTCTAAACCCCTATTTAGAAACCCAATTCTCTCTCTAGAAAGTGAAGAAGAAGAAGAGGGTCAAGCTAGGTCAAGTCAAGTGTCCATTTTTTCAAGCTTGGTAGGCTTTGTAATCAAAGTATGATGACTTATTCATTCATGGATTCCTTTCATCCATGAAGCCCCTGATGAATAACCTTTCAAGCACACCTCATCCAATTGTAGGTGTAAATGATCATTAAGCAATATATAACCTAACAAATGAGTTGGGTTTTAATCCCACAGGGAGCGGTACATGTTCAAATTCAATTAAGAAGTGCAAATGCGATCTAACTAGATATAGGAATAGAAATTATAAAAAAAAATACATAAAACAAATCGAAAGGGTTGACACGAATGTTGAATGGGGGGTTTAGGTTTGCAATTATCAACTACAATGCTATCACAAACAATTTGAAATAACAATAAGGAGAGGGATTCTCGGGATGTGATCGATTATAGGAAAATTTTGATATATGGGTAATTGAAACTACTAATAAATACCTAAATATTAGTGGGTAGGCTAGACTATAATTGAAATAGCTTTCTTTCAAATAACTATTCCGCTTCTAGTGATTTCTCTCGAATATCAACACGCATAGCAATTAAGAACAACCCATAACCGTAATATCTTCTCTCTCGAGCTAGATGAGTAGGATTGGGATTAGGATTCACTCTCTCGAGCTGAACCCAAATCAACCCAATACCTACAAATCATTAATCAATAATCTTAGTTTGAAAACCTCTCTCTCTCGCAAGCTACAAACACAAGGATAGAATTGCATTTGCAACTACAATTCATAAATTAAACCACAATTAATGATTAAACCCACTTCAATATAGCATTTAAACTAGTAATGAACAATACCCATAAACTAATTCAACCCATAATCATAAGATCATACCCAAATAATTGGGGTTTTTGCCGAACATCATAAAAAGATAAAAACGGTTATCAAATCGATTAGCCATCAACTGGGTAAGAGTAATTAAGCCTTTACAATGCTTCAATTCGCAGAAAATTCGAAACCCACTTGCAACATCTCCAAATTGAGTATCAAAAAGCCTTTAAGTCTACTACGAAGTTATCAAAAGTCAAGAGAAAATTGTTCTAGACTAATTCAACCTTGTCCCACGTTTTAAAATAATTGTTCAAATTCTAATTTATAGTCACCAAAAATAGGCCACAAAGGGCCATTTGGCGAAGTAAGTTGGGCTCGCTGAACCACTCGGCAAACCACCCAGTAATCTCTTCCATCATTTTTTGCCTTGGAAATCATCATCCTCTCCTGTAACTTTGGGCGATCTATCTTTACATCAAGGAACTACTCAGAGATTCACCGACTATTCCTTTTCGTGGATGACTTGGTTTCTTCCCTCAGTGCTGGCACACTTGAACTTTAGGCGGTCAAGCTAGCCACTCGGCGATTCGCTAAGTGCTCTTGGCGATTTCTAGTCTTGCCTTTCTTCAATTCTTCAGTTTTTTTGTTCCTTTTTGCCTATTAGTGTCCTTGCTTTGTTCCTCAATCCATATGCCTAAAAATCAAGGCTTTAACATAAATTTATGGCACAAATAATGCATTTGAGGACACTAAATCCATATAAACAAAGCCACTAATGAGTCCAAATTTAGGACTCATCAACACCCCCAACTTAAACTTTTACTTGTCCTCAAGTAAAACTCAAGATCAACAGCTAAAAAACAATGTCTCAGATAGTGCTACATAAGACTCAACATGAATGCACACAACAAGGTTCAATTTACTAATGCATTGATCAATTGTACACTCAAAGATTCAACATGTGACTCACCATTATCAAAGATGATTACGTTCATAATCATTGCTTCAAATGCAAGTTCAAGCTCAACAAAGGTACTCAAATGCCCTCACAACAAAACTAATTCCCTATTCACACAAAGATCTTCAATAATTTATAGCTCCGGAATCATATGCGACTCTCACACTCATAAAGATGAACACATGCCTGACTTCACCCAATCAACATTCGTTTCAGCTAACCCAAGATCACAAAGGACTTTGAGTGTAAAGGTATGGTCATTTAGTCTTAGTGGCTGCTATCTTCATGAAGTGTGGCATGAACATGACTTTCCTCCTTTTCTTTAACATTTCAAACAAGCTCATTATCCACCCCATTATTTAACTTTATATGAATTACCGGACACCCCATTTCTTTTGAACTTTTTCATTCATTTTCTTTGCTTCTTTTCTCTTTTGTTTTTTTTACATGGAGGGGTTCAATCTATTTCAAAACCATTATCAATGGGGGATTTCTCACACTTATTGATTTTCCTTCTCTTTTCACTACACACCTAACTTAGGCTTTTGGCCTAAGTTGGCTATTCCAACAAACCACACTTCATGAAAGTGATGGATAAATGGATAAAGAGGGATCAGAATTGTTGAAGTTTCTTCCATGAAAAGGATAAGGCTCAAGAGGGTTCAAGCAAGGTTCACACATCTCACAAGGTTTGCCACAAAAGAAGTATATTGTCAAATTGTTTCACTCTTTAAAATTGTTGCCTAAGATCAGTTCAAGTGCTTGCATCACTTAGTCAACCGGACAAACAGGGAAAATTCTTGGTGTCATCACACACAATGTTCAAGGTAATCTCACCACACAAGGCATTGGCACCAATATCAACCAAGACTCCACACTTTCTAGCTAGTGTGCAATGTTCATCACAAGAGACTCAATCGATAACCGGCTAGTCACAAAGAGATGCTAAAAGTTTACTAATTGTCTATGCAACTTCATTTGGCCTCATCGTAGCCGCACATTCATTTCGTTCAATTAAGAGCACGTTCAAGTCATCAGTATTGATCATAACCAATAATCAAATTTGCACAAGAACAACCACAATCACAAACTATAGAGGTGGCACAACATTTTAAAATTAGGTCAAATCCATTCAAAAATCATTTCCATTCAAACCAAGGAGCCACAAGCTCAACTATCCACAAGATTAAGATCCAAATGCAAATATAGATCACAAAACCCAATATATACAAATAAAATGTAATCACAAGAGGTAGGTATAGAAATACCTCACCCCATCCACAAAAGAAAAGTAGTTGTCCTCAAATGCAATTAAAACAAAGATAATCAATAAAACAACACAAAGGGAGGTAAATATGATCTTGTCTACTCAGTCAGTCCATCTGTTGGGGCATCAATAACCGGTGCAACATCAACATTGCTCTACTGGAGACTGCCATAGAAGTATCTCTCAATAAGGCCTGTCGGGCTTCTCGATCATGGAACCCTCTAAGTCGGACATATCTTAATACACAGTCGCATCTCGCTCTCCAAGCTGCTCGTCATCTGTCTCTGCCTCAGACTTAGTGATATCATCCTCCATAATATCATCTCTGCTGGTAGCTGGAGATACCTCAGCACAAGCGGGAATCTCAACACTCGGATCATCATAAACCTCTACTGACTCAAACAGTGAGGTGAAGTCTATGGACTTCAGATGGTCCATGTCCTACCTCAACATGGAAACCTCGGCTTTCAAAGTTGTAACCTCAGTGGTAACCCCTTGTCCTCTTAGACAAATCTTTACTCTCAGCGTGAGAGCATCAATGGAAGTCCGAAGAGGTGTCAAAGCTGCTAAAATAACTCGCTCATTCATCCAAGGCACCTCGGCATCTAGATTGAAAGCCCGCACATTGGTAGAATGGGCTACGTGCCCCATATTGAGGAGCATAGCCTGAGTGATCAGAGTCCTCGAGGCAATGGTACATGAAGTAGCTCTAGAAGGATATGAGGTAGTAGAAAAACTTGGGGCCTGAGAAGGAGTGGAAGTAGATATACCTGAAGGCCCAGAGCCTGGAGTAGGCAAAACTGTCTCTGCATGTATAGAATAAACATCAACCTCCGAGGATATATCCACTGGAATTTCTCTACTCCTTTCCCCCTCATCACATGTGTACTCAGCCTCTATGCACCGAATGTCGGTGGAGGATTTAGGTGTAACCTTAAGATCCCTTTTCTCGTCAAGAGGAACTCCAGCCTGCCGAAATAACTCTATAATAAGCACTGGGAATGGAAGGGATGTCTGGCACTGTTTGGCCCTCATAGCCATCTCCTGCTCTACAATTAGCCCCAAGTTCAACCTCTTCCTGGATATGATCGATCTGAGGCAGGCCGCCTTTAGGTGGTGGAAAATGGACTCATTTTGTGACGGCATGATAGAGCTACTGATGAACCCGAACAAATACTCAGCTGCTATGTTCAAGTCCTTCTTATTAATAGGGGCTGCGGCCTCAATTCACCTCGAGGTGGTGTTAGAAATGAGGGGAGCTAACCATCCTTTGAGGTCATCCAGAGTATGTGCCTTGAACATGCTCTGGTAGTCATGCTCAAAACCTATAGCCCTATCAAGTACAACATTGATATCATTGTTGCTGCATCTCACTATCCTCCCCCGTACCATCACGGACTCCACCAATCTGAAGGCATTGTCCTTCTACTTCCCTTAGGGTACCAAGTCACCGTATGCAGAGTATAATTCTTGGACCTAGGTGGGAATGTATGGGCCACAGGACCTAGAGAAGATATCAAACCTATGGAACCGAAGTGTGTCCCACACAAGAGGGTACTTGTCCACTACGCCATTCATAGAAAATCTCTTCTCCTCTAGGATGGTCCTCAATCCCTCAGCCTTCAACTGATTGAGTAACCGAGAAGAAGGATCTTGAACTGGTGGTGCTAGAACCATTGTCTGTGCCGAAGCTGGCATTGTATCTACAGTAGGAGGAGTAGACTACTGAATCCTAGACGGATCTTGACGAGCTTTTTCATTAATCTTTGCTTGCTGGGTCTATAGTTATTGGTCATCCTCAGGCTCGGAGAATAAGGCCTGAGAATCAAAAGACTCTCCATCACTGCCAGAGTTGTGGTCTGATCTCTAAGCTAAGGGCATGCCTTTTCCTCCCTTTGGAGGTGCTTTCTTTCCCTTTTTGGTGGAAGCAGTTGCTCCCTCATTTATTACAATACCCCGTGCTTGTTTGCGAGATGATATACCACTTTCATCCAAATTGGTCCAAGCCATATATGCAAAACCCATCGGAAATTGTTAGAAATTATTAAAGAAAGTTGTAGAAAGACATGTCGAACTAGTCGCCGAGTCACTTAGGCGAGCCACATTAGGCTCACCAAAAGGACCAGCGTGAAAAATTTTCAGAGTTAAGGCATGTCAATGATGTTCAGGTCCTTTCAGTAAATCACGGACACCACTTGGCGAGCTCAAACTAGCCCGCCAAAAGTTACAGTGTGTTTTAGGTGTTAGGGGTGCAGAAAAAGCGATCAAAGGAACCTTTCGGTGAGTCGCCGAGTGAACTCGGCAAGCTTAGGCTTCCTGCCAAACGTTATAGACTCAACCAAGCCAAATTAGAAAATGAAGGGCAATCAAAAGGGGACTTTAGCGAACCGCCGAACCGTTCAGCGAGCTCGACCCAGCTCGCCAAACTACCCAACGTGCCCTTTTTCATCCCTGTTTCCCAATATCAAGCCCGCAGCCCCCAAAATAAAAATTAAACATACACACCACTCATTTCAAACCAGACACATTCGACCCATGCCTCTGGGGTACTCAAACTTCCGCCGGTTTGGCCTAAATTGGCCATTTGACTAATTTTGCCCTTAAAATTGACGTCAAACGCTCCATCATTGGGCAAATTACGTCAATTGGCACAATTCGAGGTTACTGAGACTTCACCAAACTAGACCCAATACAAATAAACTGCAACCCACAATTTAAGATCACTTTTAACGCACAAAACTCGGGAAATCATCTATTAAGAGTTTAGGCAAAAGTTCAAAAACACCAATGGGAAATCCGACACATAAATCACATTTTAAGCAATTACCCAACAAATTTCAACACATATTTACCAATAGCATTTGAGTTCAACCACTAATCAAAACCAACCTGTATGTCACATTGATAATTTGAAAAGCTAAGCGGCAAAGTATTCCAATCCCAACACGAGATTACACATGAAAATAGAAATAATAGTAATGTATGAAGAATCTAAAGTGCGGCTGAGAGTGTACGGGGTTAGAAATAAAAGAATATGAAAGATTTTGAAATTTTAAACCGTTTGGTCTTCTAAAACCTTTCAGTTTGCAGCCCTTTCGGCGGCGTTAGTCGACTATGCCGAACCACTAGGCGATGCACCAAGTACTAATTTTCCTCACTGAGTTTAATAGGACCTCCAGTCAATTTGGAGGTCCAAACGGCAAACAAAATTGGGCTCGCCAACTTGTTTGGTTTGTCACCGATTAAGCATTTGGCCCACCGAGTTTTACAGACTTCCACTTTATGTTTGTGGGTCCAACGACGGTCCAAGTAGGGCTCACCGACCTCTTCGATGAGTCATCGACTGGACTTTTGGCTTTCCAAACTACATCTTTCCAACACACTTCACTTTTCAACTTGCACAATCAATACCCATTATTCAAAATCAATAACCAAAGCATTAAACACTTGGGTTGCCTCCCAAGAAGTACCTTAGTTAACATCGTGGCATGATGAAAATACCTATTCAAGCATCATTTTAGGGTTTGCCATTGTATCACTAGGCAACCCCCCTTGTTGTCTTTGATTTAAATGTGATGAAATTTGACCCATTTAGGTCCAGCTACTTAATAGAGACTAAGTGAGAGGTTACCGTCTGATTGAGAGTCGACATATCCTCTTTCATTTCTTCCAACACTTTATCATTCCTTCAACCATGTTGAGAATGAGTGAGAGCATGTCTTTTGTCCAGCCTTTCTTATAGTCCTTGGGTTTTTGATGCTCATGAGGAGGAACAAACTTATCTTTCTCCCCCTCTATTTCCTTCCAAGTGGCATTATGAACACGCCATTCTCTGTCACAGTCTCTCTAGCCCTCATCTCTATTCCATCCTTGATTTCCACCTGGCCTTGGGTAATTTGCACGACAACTTACTCCTTGATTCACTAGGAAGTTTACTTCCTCAGAGTACAATGCTTCAAATTTTCTTCATCGGGCTTTTCTCCACCAACACCCACAACATTGACACTCCTTGCACCAGCACCCATGACATTTTTGGTAAAGATATCCAGCTGGGCCATCATTTTGGCCATGTTTTGTGGTCTCTCTTGATCTTTTTCGATCTACTCTTTTGTCATTTCATAAGTAAGAGGAGAGACTTGGTCTTTGCGAGTGTACCATATCCGATTAATCTTGGTCATACAATCAAAGAGTTGGGATGCTATTGCATTAGGCTGTTGCATTTTACCACCTAGAGAAAGTTGATCAGCGACTCCTTTGTTTACCAAATCGAAGCTGCTATAGATGTATTGCAACAACACATTATCTGGAAATCCATGTGTTTGGCACTAAAGCACTACTTTCTTAATCTTAGCCATGTCTATGGATTGGTTCACCTTCAAAGCATTTGAAACCATGGATGCCATCCCTTACAGTCATTATCTTCGATGGAGGAAAGAACCTCACTTGAAATGCTATGGTCAACTTATCCCACGAAGTGATGGAGTCCCTTGGTAACTGAGCCAACAATTTAGTAGCTTCACCAATCAAAGGGATTGAAAACAACCTAAGACAGACTGATTCTTGCGATATGTTCTTAAATGAGAACGGCCCACTAACATCCATGAAGTGTTTGATATGTTCACTAAGATCCTCATGAGCCAGCGCCCCAAAACAAACCCTTTAGTTGTAGGAGCTGCAACATGGTGCTTCTGATGTGAAAAAATAATGTTTCCTTCAGTCGGAGGTAGCCAAATTACCCTAACACCACCCATTTGAACTGGGTCATTAACGTTTGGGTCATTGACATCATTGAGGTTTCCTACATCATTTTGGTGGCCCACTTGGCTTCCATTACTTTCGTTAACGCTCATCTTCTCCTCTGTTTAACAAAAGCAACACAAAACCAAAACTAAAATAACTAGATTCAACTATAACTAAAAAAATAACAATTCAACTTCAATAAAAGAATTTTAAACAACACCACTCCTTAGCAGCGGTGCCAATTTGATGAATAACGTTTCAAGTACACCTCATCCAATTCTAGGTGTGAACGATCGTTAAGCAATATTTACCCCAAAAAATGAGTTGGGGTCGAATCCCACAGGGAGCGTTACGTGTTCAAATTCAATTAAGAAGTACAAATGCAATCTAACAAGATATAGGAATAGAAATTGTCAAAAGAAATACATAAAACAAATCAAAAGGGTTGAAATGAAAGTCAAATGGGGGATCTAGGTTTCCAATTATCAACTACAATTTTGTCACAAACAATTTGAAATAACAATATGGAGAGAGTTCTCAAGATGTGATCGATTATAGGAAAATTTCGATATATGGGTAATTGAAACTACTAATAAATAACTAAATTTCAGTGGGTAGGCTAGAATATAATTGAAATAGCTTTCTCTCGAACAACTATTCAACTTCAAGTGATTTTTCTTGAACATCAACAAGTATAGGAATTAAGAACATCCTATAACCTTAATACATCCTCTATCGTGAGCAAGATAAGTAGGATTGGGATTAGGATTCACTATCTCTAGCTGAACCCAAATCAATTTGATACCAACAAATCATTAATCAATAATCTTAGTTCTAAAACCTCGGTCTCGAGTAAGCTAGGAACACAAGTAATTAATGATTACATCCAGTTCAATATAACATTTAAACTAGTAATTAACAATACCCATAAAGTAATTCAACCCATAACCACATGATCACACCCCAATAGTTGGAGTTTTAGCGGAACATCATAAAAAGATAAAAATGGTTACCAAATCGATTAGCCATCAACTGGGTAAGAGTAATTAAGCCTTTACAATGTTTCAATTTGCACAAAATTTGAAACCCACTTGTAAAATCTCCAAATTGAGTCTGAAAAAGCCTTCAAGTCTACTAATAAACTATCAAAAGTCAAGAGAAAACTGTTCTAGATTAATTCAGCCATCTCCCACCTTTTAAAATAATTGTTCAAAATCTAATTTATGGTCGCCAAAAAAAAAGCCACAAAGGACCGTTTGACGAAGTAAGTCGGGCTCACCGAACCACTTTGTGAGCCACCCATTAATCTCTTCCATTGCCTTTTTGCCTTGGCACTCAGCATCCTCAAGTGCTGTAACTTTGGGCGATCTCTCTTTGCATTGCGGAACTACTTGGCAATTCGCTAACAACTCTTTTTCGTCGCCGACTTGGTTTCTTCCCTCAAGGCTAGCACACTGGAACTTTAGGCAGTCAAACTAGCCACTCGGTGATTCACCAAGTGCTCTTGGAGATCACTAGGCTTGCCTTTCTTCAATTCTTCAGTTTGTTTTGTTCCTTTTTTTCTGTTAGTGTCCTTGCTTTGTTCCTCAATTCAGATACTTGAAATCAACACTTTAACTTTAGTTTATGGCACAAATTGAGCATTTGAGGACACTAAATCTATATAAACAAAGCCCCAAGTAACATGATGAATTATGACTAGTAGTTCTTGAGATGCAGGCAATATGATGATATATGATTAGAATCTATTAAAAAAGAAGCATGTGAGTAGAATGTCTTGAGATCTAGACATATGTGATGATTAGAACTAGGGCTTTGAGAGTAAGGCTTGTAGTCATGAATGTTGAATACTAGGGCTTTGAGAGTGAAGCTTATATGATCATAAATTGTAGGTATAGTGGTTGGGGAAGGACTTGCCCACATAACCTATATTATGAATGTATAAGATTATGTTTGTTGTCATAGAATCAAAGTAAATGCCTTAAGTACACTTTGAGAGTGAAGTGTTAATGACTATAATAATGTTGTTGTGATGATTGAAAGGACATTCTCATGAACACATAAATAGATCATGGATAATGATAGTTGCTCACCCATGGTCTAAAGAATTAATGTAATGATATACCTTGAATTGTTAGGCCAAGGGCACCCTTTCATGAGTAGTGAACTTGATGTGAAAGGTTTTCTCACATAATGAAAATTCTAAGGTTGAAAGACTTTCTCACCTTATCGAATCTTATGCTTAGCACCAAGGGGATGGTGAAATGAGATGGAAGACTTTTACTTAAGTTGAGTCCGGGCTTCCCATGTATATCTCATGAGATGGACACCTTCTACATCAGTTGCGTCTGGGTTTTTAGTAGTAATCTATGTATCCCATTAACTATGTTAGATTGGAGTAGTAATATGATATCCCTTCATAAATAGCTTGACTTGGTAAGATAAGACCATGCATGTTAGCTTGAGATAGTAGAACTCATGGATTGTCACGACCCAGGGGTACACCCTAGATGTAACATGGAGTACTCGACCCCGAAGGGGTCTCATACAAGCCACTTAGCATATCATAACATAAAGCAATAGAAATGATGCAAAAATTTTAAAACATTTTCCATACAATAATAGTATTTATAAAATGAAGCGGAAGTCTTTAACACTTGGTCTCAAACCATCTAAAATAACTTTGAATAACTCTTGGGACACAACCCATACAATAGTCTAAAACATAAAGAAAAGACATAAAGGAAAATTGTGGCTTTATCCTCGATGCTATGAGGACTAATCAATCTTCAACTCCTTGCTCTTACTAAGAACCTAACCTCAAAGATGGAACTGAAGATCACCGAACCCTATATTTGATAAGAATGTAAGCAAGAGTGTGCGTTAGTACAAAATGTACTAAATATGATAGCTAGCATAACATCATAAAAGCATAACATAATGGTTATCCAACATAAGGCATAAGCCATGAGCATAAGAGATAATAACATAATCATAAGCATAATCTCCAACATAGACATAATATGAGCATAAGTCAATCATAAGGCAAAATCCAATAACATAGGAGATACCATCTTTTCTTAAGCATTGTACAGACTTGAATCCTCATCACATAAGAGAAACCTCATAATTAACATTCAGGTCATACTTGTGCAATGCATAGATGAGACCCCATAATCCAACCTAGGAGAAGTACAACTTTTAGGCCATCATATCTCTTTATCATCTTTTGATCTCATCCTTAGCTTACTTCTCATTGACAAGGGAATCTTCACCTTTAGTCAAACAAATCATGGAAAGCAACTATAGAAAAATACATCAAAACATACATCATATAAGAAAAACACTTCTTAGGTAACCTTAAGTCATACTTGTGCAATGCATGGATAAGACCCCATAATCCTATCCATACTAAGTACTCCTTTAGGTCATCATACTCATTCTTCTTGGTTGGAGACTAGTCCCTTCTTTTAACCTCGAAACATTATGAGACACTTCATTAAGCATATCATAGTTCTTCATTGGATTGAACCTTATGAGATACTTGTTTAAGCATATCTAAGTTCATTATTATCTTGAAAACTATGAGATACTTCATTAAGCATGTCTTAGTTCATTATTTCTTTTGAACACTATGAAGTGCTTCTTTATGCAAGTCTTAGTTCAATGGATACAGAGATTGTTACTAGAAATCTAAACTCCACTAGGTAGAGGCTTCTATCTCAAGAGACCTAATTTGGGAAAACCTAGACCATACTATGTGAGAGTGTCCCCCTTATCTTGGATGTCTAGATTTTTACTAGGTGTGAGTCTCCTTTAAACTTTGAACCCGGACCCAACTATGTGTGAACTTTCCATCTCATTTTCAATATCCGTTTGGGGCCAAGCATACACCCCTTAGACTAGTTATTAAGTCTTACATAACATTCATGTCTCATTGAAGGATGTCCTTAACAATCAATCTATTTTCAAGTGATTATATCACTTCATGCATTCAAACATTCATAAGATATATTAGGTAGGTAAAGGCCTTCCACCACAATTCTATCCACTAAACTTCTATTATCATATATACTTTACTCTCAAAGCCCCAGTGATCAACATTCATGACCACAAGCCTATCTCTCAAAGCTTTACTTCTAACAATCATCATACATACCTAGATTTTAAGGTATTCTAATCACATACTTCATTCATAAGTGAGTCTAGTCATATATCATTAGACAAGGTTTATCCATGGAAAACATGTAACTCTATCTTAATAACATGATTCACTACTAATTCTATCATAAAAAATCAATTACCACTCAATTGGGTCAACATACAACATAACACACATCATTGAAGAAACCCTAACTTGAATTGGGGAAATCATCATCAAATTGGGGAATTCTACGGGGATCCATGGATTGAAGAACCCATGGAAGAATAAGCTATTCATACCTTTATTATAAAGCCCTCAAAAAGCTTGGAAGATTGGAGGAATTTGACCTAGCTTAACCCTTTTCTTCTTCTTCATCTTCTTCCTATTCTTCTTCTTCTTCTTCTTCTCCTTCTTCTCCTTCTTCTCCTTCTTCTCCTCCTTCTTCTCCTCCTTCTTCTCCTCCTTCTTCTCCTTCTTCTCCTTCTTCTCCTTCTTCTTCTTTTTCTTCTTCTTCTTCTTCCGCTACTCCTCCTACTCCTCCTACTCCTCTTTCTCCTTCTCCTTCTCCTCCTCCTCCTCCTCATCAGCCTCCCCCTCCCCCTCGCCCTCGTCCTCATCCTCCTCGTCCTTCTCCTTCTCCTTCTCCTTCTCCTTCTCCTTCTCCTTCTCCTTCTCCTTCTTCTTCTTCTTCTTCTTCTTCTTCTTCTTCTTCTTAAGTTTTCTCGAGCGATAATTTTTAAGAAGATGAACTTTGGAATATTTTGGGGTTTTGAAAATAATGACTTAATTGGGGTGGTTAAAGGCGTAAAATAGTTTATATAGGTGTATTAAGACCATACAAAACAACCTCAGTTAATACCCACCTAATAAGGAATTTCCCATTTTGCCTCACTTAGGCAGCATGGTGCCAGGCACCAAGACAGGGCTCACGAGTGATGGTCCACACCACTGGTCGTGGTCCATGGTTGAGTAGCTTGGCCCCAAGGTCTTGCCCCCAAAGTCTAAGGCTTGACCACGAGCCTTCCCATGAGTCGTGGTCTTCACCACTGACTGTGAAGTGGCTCGTGGTTATGTGCCAATTTTAGGCAGCCTTTAGGGAGCTACTGCTATTGCTCTACTCCACAAGTTGTGGTGCTCCCCACTGGCTGTGGTGGTTGTCATGAAGGTGAGGCAGTTCTTGCCAAGGTTGGGATAACTTAGGCCCTTGGCTTGGGCCTTGCCCCTTTGCCTTAGCTCTTGCCCTCTAGTCAAGACTTGTTTCACCCTCACTTAGTCCTAGGTGGACTACTAGACTATGAGTTGTTACAATATCTCCCGCTTGGGAATATGCATCCTCAAATGATGATTCTAAACACCTCTTAAGGTCATAACTCTAGACTAGCAACCCATCATGCAGCAACTCATCTAAATGCACATAAACAAAGGAGGAAAAACAATGCACATAAGTCATTTCTATTAAAACCTAAGCTTTTTCATGAACATGCATATAAAGAAATTATGGCCACACCATCTCCCCCTTGGGAGAAAGCCTAGGTGCACTCTCTAAGCACCATCACTTTCAATTCTAAGGTCTGATCAATTTATCACTTAAGCTTTCACCAACATACCCAAAATTCAACATGACTAAGTTGATTGTATTGGAAAAATGTTTTAAAATTCCGCACTTTCTATTATCTTATGTTATGAAAGCTAAGTGGCTTGTTTGAGTCCTCTCGAGGTATTGTACGCCATTTTACATCTATGGTGTACCCCTGGGTCGTGACAATAGCCTTATAAACACCACTCCCTTGCAGTGCTGCCATTCTAATAAACGCTCAACTACACCTCATCCAATACTAGGTGTAGGCCATCGTAATCTAGTATAAAACACAACGATTGATTTGGGGTTGAACCCACAAGGAGAGGTACAAGTTCGAATTAAATTACGAAGTAATAAATGTTGTATAATCGGTTATAGGAATAAAAATTATTTAAACATTTAGATGAATCGAAGGGGTGACACGAATGCCAGATGGGTGGATTAGTTTGTCAGTTAACAACTATAGCAATTACGAAAATAGGAAATCAATAAGTAGATGAATTCTCGGGGATGTGATCGATTATAGGCTTATTTCGTTGTATGGGTAATTGGAGTTTACTAACAATTGCTAAATCTTAGTGGGTAGGCTAGACTATACATGCAATAGTTTTCTCTTGAAAAACTATTACAATTCAAGCGAGTTCTCTCGAACCTCGACAAGCTTAACACTTTAAAGAGCCCAATACCTCAATTCATCTACTCTCTCAAACTAGATAGGTAGAATTGAGTATAGGATTCAGTCTCTCTCGATAAACCCACATCATCCCAAAAACTACAATCATCAATCGAAAAACTTAGCTCTAAACCACTTTCTCAATCAAGCCTAGAACACTAAGTTAGAATTGCATTTGCACCTACAATTCATAGATTAATACACAACAATCAATTAAGCCTACTTCAATTAAGAATTTGAATCAGTAAAAAACAATACCCATAAGTTAATTAAAACAAATAATGACATAATCACACCCCAAGAATTTGGGGTTTTAGCCACACATCATAAAAGGGAAGAATCAATTACATATTATTTTAGCCATGAAGTGGGTAATGTTTCCCAAATCTCTACAATGCTTCAAATCAACTTAATTCAAAAACCTAATTAAAAATTCCTAAGAACCGAGTCTTAAAAGATCTAAGTTCTACAATAGAAAACTCAAGAAAAACAAGATTCAAGACTTGATAGCCCTCAACTCTCTTTTCAAATTTCAATTCAAGACCATTAGGGGAAGTAAGTCGAGCAGCACCGACCAAGAAAGGGCCACCACCATTAGGTCTACTACTTCAACGTTCATCATTTCACATAAGAAAGGGCTCATCACATTACTTTCTAGACCCATAATGAAGGGCTACCAACATTAGGCCTACCGGTTCAATACATAGCCTTGAATACTTCATCATTCATTGAGGAAAGGGTTACCAATATTAGGTCTATCGATTCAAGGAAAAGCCTTACAATATTTCATTAGTCATTTATAAAAGGTCTACCAACATTGGGTCTACTGATTCCTTGTTCATTAAGTCAAGGCACATTCATTACACAAGAAGAGAATACCTAAGCCTACCAATTCAAGATACAACATTCACATTACTTTCATTTATAAAAGAAGAGGATGCCTAAGCCTATCAATTCAAGATATAACATTACATTACTGAAACCCTTCACATTCTATCATCATCATTCATTAGCATAAATTTATAATAAGCTTTCAATAATAAAACAATTGCTTTCTAAACATGATCATAATACTTTCAGTGAGATCACAAATATATACTTCACAACATGTTCATACATAGATCCTTCATGAATTTGCCCTCCCTCCAAGGCTATGAATCAATCTCAACTCAAACATCTAGAAGAATATAGTAGATAAGGGAATAACATGATTGAATAACTAATTCAATATAAACATAACCAATTCAACATACTTTCATGATCAATCAACCTAAATCACAAACTTCAAATTTAGTTTTTTGGGGGAAACATGGGTTCATAGGAGAAATTCATCATAATTCACCATTAATTCATCAATTCCATCATAAATCATCATATATGAACCTTTGAAATCATTTTGGAATTGAACTCATGCATAGATTGAAATCATAGGTTTTTGGGGGATTTTGGAAACTTGAAATCATCTTTTGAAAGAGCTCCTTGAATGAAACTTAATCAAGAATGAATACTACCACACTTTAGGGAAGAAACTCCATGAAAAATGGGTGAGGAAGATGAGATATTGAGCTTCAAAACTTGAATTGTTCTTCTCCAATAGTGGTTTCTAGAGAGAGAATATTCTGAGAGGTAGTTTCTAATTTTTGAGTGTCTGGGAATAATGAATTGGAAAAGGTGTTTTAATACTTTTAAAAGCCTTAAATTGCTTTAATTAATCAATAATAACCATCCCCTAACTTAACCAACCTAAAAATGAATTTACCAAATCACCCATCACGTGGGTGACGCCCCATCCTGTTGGTCCGTGGTTTGGGTCTGAGGGTCACCATTTGGGGCCTTGACCCATGGAAGCCATTGAAGGGGCATGGATGGACCTACGGGGCATAGGTCCCATCCATAACTCCCAAATTATTTTACAGCTTTTTGGTATTTTGGCAGCTTTAGGTGTTAGGCTTTAGGGTCCCCCTCAAGGACCCTTGGTTAGTCCTTGGGGGGTCGTACCTTAATGTTTAACACTTAAAACCCTCAACCAAAGCTCGGGACACCACTTTACAACTTCAAACCCCATATTAAACTCAAAAATGAACTCGTTAGGCTCTAGTTTCACTTACTAGTTTTTTGGGTCATTACAAAACCACGCCCAACCAGGACAGGCTGTCGTTCCATACATGGTCCGTTGGTCGTGGGTCCATGGTTCGGGCCAGGAAACTGATTTTTGGTTGTTAAGTTTTAGGGGAACTTTGGGATTTTACAGTTTTAATTAATATTATTTGGTGTCATTTTAGCCTAATTTATATCACCTATATAAGGATTTAAACCCCATAAATTAAGTCAATTACCTCATTATTTTTAAATCACAAAAAAGAACCCGATTCCCTCTCTAATATTATCTCTTTAGAACTTCAAGGAAGAAGAAGAAGGAAGTTGGAGCTAGGGTTCAAGGAGCAAGGTGTTATACTCAAATTCATTGGATTTCATTGCTAAGGTATGGTAGCTCGTCATCCAATGGTTGAATACATAGATGGATCCCCTTTAAAATCCCAATTTCAAAGATAGAAATCCCTAAAAGCTAGGGTTTGATTCCAATGTCATGGGTTCCTTTCAAAAACAATTACAATGCTTGAATTACTTTATAGTATGTATGAATTGATGATTACTTGTGGTTTTTATGTTGGAATCCCAAGAACCAATGAAATCCCTATATTTCCCAATTATGATCTTGTGATCTGGGTTTGTGGATTAAAGAAGGATATTATGAGATTATGCTTGTAGTAATAGTGTTACTTGAATTATGTTGATATCCATGTCTAATGTTTGAACTCTAGATGTGATTTTTGAAAGTAGTTTCAACCTCAAGTAGGTAAAGTTTGAGAATATGTTTGTTTTATGAAGGTCATGTAAATGCTTTAATGATGCTTTGAGAGTGAAGTGTTAATCATTAGGATGTTGTTGTGGGATGATTCAAAGGTTATTCTCATGAATTCATAATAACCTTAAAGTGAAAGGTTTTCTCACGTAATGAAGGTTCTAGGGTTGAAAAGCTTTTGTCACCTAATTGAATCTAAGAGTAAAAGTTATCATGGTTGGTGATAGTTGCTCACACATGCTCTAAAACGCTATTCTAATGAATTAACATGAATTTATTGTCAAGGACATCATTCCTTGAGACTTGAGTTATGTAAGACTCAATAACTATCTTATGGGATTAATGCTTGGCACCCAGTGGATATTGAAATGAGATGGAGGCTCACACCTAGTTGAGCATGGGCTTCCAAAATGGGAACTCTCACCTAGTAGAGTCCGGGTTTCCCAAAGTATATCTCATGAGATAGGAGCCTTCACCAAGTGTAGTCCGGGTTTCTAGTAGCAATCTCCATATCCCATAACTACATGCCCCGTAGGATATTTAGCTAGTGGATCCAACTAAGCTAACAAACCAATTCTACCTTAGGAAAGTAGACCAACCCTTGTCAGTGTGGGTAATATCGGAGGGGATCATGTGATAGCTAATGTGGTCTCATGTCATTCAAGGCTATGTTCCAACTATAACAAGATTAATGAAGAAGTATCTCAAAGTGTTCTAAGTAATGATGAACTAATACATGAATTAAAGAAGCAACTCATAGATTTCAAGGATAAAGAGATGACTAATGAACTAAGAAATGCTTAAAGAAGTATCTTATAGTGTTCAGATGAAATAAATGAACTAAGACATGCTTGTGGAAGCATCTCATAGTGTTCATGGACATCAAGGGCTTGACTAATGAACTAAGGTTAATACATGAAGTTTGGCATATGAGTTTAAGAGATTCAAAAGATGAGGAATATGAATGATGACCTAAAGTAGTTTACTTAGCATGGGTGAGATTTATGGGGTCTTATGCATGCATTGCATAAGTATGCCTTAAGGATATTTATGCTATGATGAGCAATGTATGGACTATGCTTATGACTTATGCCTTTCCACTATCCTCATGATGATGTTTAAACTTGGTAAATTGCATGCTTTCAAATAAAATGTCCCTTTTAGCATGTTTTCAATGTTTTTTATGCATGGCTATCATACTTAGTGCAATTTTGTACTAACGCCTACTTTTCCTATAGTTTTCCCTAACTGTAGGGTCCGCTTCTCGAGATGATCATTCTAGTGGCTAGTGCTTGGACTTTGCTAACTTCCGAGCTTATTGGTGAGTCCTCATGGTTCGAGGACGAATTTTTCTCATGATGTAGTTTCCTTTATTGTACTTTCATTTTTGGACATGTTGTATGGGCTAGGCCCTATTTCATTGAAGTATTGTAATAGATGCTTATGTTATGATATGATAAGTGGCTTATATGGAGCCTTTCAGGGTTCTATGTTCCTTGTTACATCTAACGGGTACCCAGGGTCGTGACATAGACCTCCCGCAAGTCACAATACATCCTGGTGGATCCAAGGTTGATGGAATATCGAGAACTATGGGCTTCTGATAAGATTTTCCTTCTCAATTAATCTACATCGAGAAACATAAAACCAACCTTGATATCCAAGCACTCTATATCCCCCTTGGGTGGAAGCCTCTACCGACATTTTAAGCACTGCTTCCCTTAATTCAACAAAAGTCGGATCAAGACCTTGCTTGGATTTTACATCTGCCACAAAAGATGATTCTAAACCATTGAACCATAACACAAACATTGGTAGAGTCAACAAACCGAATACCCAATCGGGGCAATCAATGAACATCTAGAACCAATTCTTTTTTATCATCTTCAATGTGAGCAACACTATCCATTGATAACTAACTAAGAGCATCTGCCACCACATTTTCCTTGTCAGGGTGATAGAGAACAATCATGTGATAATCCTTTAGTTAATCAAGCCGCCTTCTTTTGCAAAGAGTTAGATCTTTCTGATTAAACACATATTGCAAACTATTATGATCAGTAAAGACATCTATATGAACACCATACAATTAATGCCTCCAAATCTTAAGTTGCCTTTATGCATAGGCAATGACTTTCTCATTTTGCATTAAGTCACACCCTAACCCATATCTGAAAGCATCAAAATACACTATAAAACCATCACTTCCTTCCGGTAAAGTCAACACAGGAGCGGAAGTAAGTCTATCCTTCAATTCATGGAAACTCTTTTAACATGTTTCAAATCATATAATTTAATCATCTTTTTGGTCAATATCATCAAAAGAGAGGTAATCGAAGAAAACCCTTCAACAAACCTTCTGTTGTAACCGACTAATGCCAAAACAGTTCTGATATGCGAAGGGGATAGAGGCCTAGGATAACTCTTAACCACATCCGTCTTCTTAGGTTCTACCTCAATACCATTACCAGAAACAATATGACCAAGAAAAGCCACGAATGTTTCCCAAAACTTAGATTTGCTAATCTTTGCAAAGAGTTTCTGGTCCTTGAGGACTTGCAACACAATCCTCAAATGATCGGTATGCTTGCCTTCACTTCTCGAATAGATCAATATAACATCAATGAACACGATCAGTAAGATATCCAAGTATTGTCTAAACACCCTATTCATCAAATCCATAAGTGCAGCCACACAATTACTCAAATTAAATGACATCACCAAAAACTCATAATGACCAAACCGAGTTTGAAAATCCTTCTTCAGAATGTCATATTCCTTCACCCTCAATTGGTGATAACCTGACCTGAGGTCAATCTTTGAGAAATAACTTGCCCCTTGAAGTTGATACAAAATTAATATATCCTTGCAAGAGGATAATTGTTCTTAACAGTAACCTTGTTCAACTGCCAGTAGGCAATAAACTTACGGAGTGAACCATCGTTCTTCCTAACAAACAAAATTGGAGTACCCCATGGTGAGATACTTGGTTGGATGAAACCCTTAAAAAATATTTCAATTACTCCTTTCATTTATAATTTTCTATTCGAACCATACAATAAGGAGGAATAGAGATAAATAGCATATATAAGAAAAAGTCATTACCGAAGTTTATTTCCCTTTCGGAAGGAACACCTGATAGATCATAGGAAAGACTTCTAGGAACTTATTAACAACGGAGACCGACTCATGAGTAGGGGCCACAAAGTCCATATAACCCCAACAAGATGGTATATGCAACCCTTCGAAATCATTGTCCCAGCTTTAAGACAATAGACAAACTAACTCTTAGACATAGAATTTGCCCCTTTCCACACTAGGATGGGTTAATTTTGAAACTAAAACTTGACTAATTGATGATTGCGTAATCAATGACATAATTTCCAATGCAAGTGTCTATGATCGTGCAATAGTATAATAACTCAACCAAGGGTAGGGGTTGAGTCCTAAGGGAGTGGGCGTGAAAATTAATGGTTAAGTGCAAATGTGCTAAAGCTAATCGTAGCTAAAGATTTTCATGAGTGAATGCATAGCAAATTAAAGGGGGTGACACCAAAGTGTCAAATATCAAATGGGGGTTTGTCACAAGTTTATCGAAAACAACAAAACAAAGAGAAAATTCAAGTATGGGGAGAAGTTCTTAGGGTGTGACTGCAATATATATTGATATAAATTGTTGGGTACATGTTGTTGATAGGAAATTCGCAAGATAATAATGACTAGGCTAAGCTTTAGATGGAACGAAGTTCCCTCTCGGGCAACTTACCCCGTTTCAAATAGGTTCCTCTCGGACACCCACTTGCCGCAGGAAGGCCCGCCTACGCCTTACCCCACTCACTCTCTTGAGTTAAGTGTTAGGATATGGGACTAGGGCTCACCCTCTCGGGCAAAACCTCATGTCGACCCACTCCTTAGGCGATCAGTCCAGTGGTCTTGGTTTCACGACCTCTCTCTCTCGCAAGCCGAAAACACATGGGTGGGTTTGTATTTGCATGTACAAACCCATTAAATTAAACCATAACCACTAGGTGAAATCACCATTAAAATACATCTAGCCTATCAGCAAGCAAAACCCAACAATAATCTCAACAAATATTTGCTAAATCACACCCCAAGAATGGGGGTTTTTAGCCACACATCAAAAGATAGAAATTTATACCGAAATGAGCTTGCATTCAAATGGGTATTGACATTTAAGTCTTGTTACAGGCCAAGAATGAAGAATCCAAGAGACTTAAGTCCAAATCCTTGGAGATGAAACCCTCTTCTTCTTCAAGTTTCCAAAACCCTCTCCAAACTCAGTGCAAAAATAAAAGTACTAAAATTATATAAAGAAATAGATATTGTCTAATGATTATAAAATCTATAACTCTCAATGAGTATTTATAGTTTTCAAAAATTTATGCTGCAACGGATCATTCAGAGACATTAGTCAAAATCGCCGATCAACTCGGCGATTCGCCCTTTGGTGTAGTTCATCGCCGTCTTGCACCATCCTTCAGTATCGTCGTGCTCTAGGTCATTGGACGATATAGTACTGCTTTGCGGAACTTCTCGGCGATGCACCAACTGCTCCCCTGTTCCGCCGACTTGATCCTTTCCATCAGGTTCAGCACACTAGAACAAAAGGCGAAGTGAGACCCTTCAGTGATTAGCCAAGTGGACTTGGTGATCTTCAGGCCTTCATTTTCTCATTCTTTTCAGTCTTTCCATTCCTTTTTACGGAGTAGTGTCCATGCTTTCCTTCAATCTTCAAATACCTGAAACTTAAGGGTTTTCATCAGATATTGAGATAAAATAAGCATTTGAGGAAACAATTTCTATTAAAATATAGCCCTAAATAAGTCCAATTTGTGGACTCATCAACACCCCCAACATAAACTTTTGCTTGTCCTCAAGCAAACTCGAGTTCAGCTGATCACAAAGGATGTCTCAAATAGTGCTACACAAGAGTAAAATCATGAACACACACAACTAGACTCAAATTACTCATGCAAAGATCAATTGTGTACTAGAATATTCAAGCTGTGACACACCATTACCAAAGATTCTCATGCTCGCAATACATGCTACTTGTGCAAGTTCAAGCTCAACAAAAATTATCTAAATGCCCTCACATAAAGAATGATTCCATATTCTCACACAGAGGTTAATCAATTCAAGATCAAGAATTAGATGCAACGCTCACACTCAAAAAGAGGAACACAATGCATGTTTTCACCCATAGGTTTGCCCTTATTTTCCAGTCGACTTTCGGTTCGGCTCACTCAAGATCAAAAAGGTCTTTCTAAGGCTTGTAATGGGGCTGGGTGCAAAGGTATGGTTATTTAGGCTCAGTGACTTTTTCCTCATGAGATGTGGTATTCTCAAGGCATTCCCTTCTTTTCCTTTATCAATTCTTTTTCTAGTGCTTCAAACTCATCATTTTATTCACTCTTCATGTATTGCTTGGAAACCCAATTCCTTTTGCATTTTTTTTGGAGGGTTTTCATTTTGTTTTGCAATACCATGGGTTAGAGAGACTTTTTCTTGCACTTCTTGACTTCTCCTTTTCTTTTTCACCACACCCCCAACTAAGGCTTTTGCCTAAGTTGGTTATTCACTAAACCACAAATCAAGAGGATTATAGGTAGTGGGTCAAGTAAGGTCTAGGGTTCATCCAAAGAAAGGTAAGGCTCAAGGGGTGTTCAAGAGAGTTTCACACATTCACGGGTAGGCCACAAAAGAGGTATATGTCAAATTTGGCTCACACTCTTCACAAGTTGCCTAAGATCATTTCAAGAGCACACCATACTAAATCAATCAGACCAACGGGGCAAATTCTAGGTTTATTCATGCAAGGTTCAAAGTATGCTTATCACACAAGGCATTGACACTTAAGTCAAACAAAACCACACACTTTCGCTAGTGTGCGACGGTTATTACAAGAGAATCAATTCAATAAATGGCTAATCACAACGAGATGGAAAGAGTTAACATATCGTCTATGCAACTTCATTTGGTCTCGTCATAGCTGCGCATTCATGTTCGTTCGATTGATAGCACTATTTAAGTCATCAGTATTGATCGGAACTAGACTTAAATTTTGCAAAAGAACAACCACTTTCAACACATGAGAGGTGGCAAAATTTTTTGGAAAATTTTAAAACTTTCCGGACGGGTCAAAATCATTTTTGTAATTTAAAACAAAAGGGAGCCATGAGCTCAAACATCCACAAAAAGTAGTGTAACAACAATTTTAAATAGACCAACCCAAATATATAGAAAACACGAACACAAATAGCACACAAAATGTGAGCCTCACCACACCACGTATAAAAACACATTTGTCCTCAAATGCAATTAACACAGAATCCGAAAGGCAAAATAAAGAAAGACAAAGAGGGAGGTAAAGAGGGGATCCTGTCTACGTAGTAACTCCTTCTTTCTGGGCATCAATGTTGACAAAATAATCACAGTTATTAAGGAACTAACCTTTTGTACTGATTGAAATACTACCAAGAAGCCAAGCGGCAATTGCAATCCAAATCCGCGCACAAACAATTGAATCAAAATACTCCAAAAGTGCAAGAAGTATAAAACTATAGTGTAGGTGTGGGTTTTGAACAGATAAAAAGTGAGGGAAAGTGAATGAAGTTGGAATTTTTAAACCTTTGGCTTGCAAAAACCGTCTATTTTTTTTGTTTTTTTCCCACTCAGCAACATTAGTCAAACTCGCCAACTCACTTGGCAGAATGCCGACTATTTGGTTTCTCAGCTAAAGTTTACAGAACCTCTGGTTTACAGGGGCCGAAATAGCGGTTTCCATCATGATCGTCGACATGGTCAGTGATTCGCCAATGATTTCCAACACTCACCGAGTTTTACAGAATCTATTATTGACGATGTCTGGAGTCAAATAGCAAATAAGGTCAGATTTGCCGACCCTTTGGGTGAATCGCCAACTGGATTCATCACTCACCTATCTGCACTTTTTGTTCACTCTTCATACTTCCATCTGCACACTCAACACACCAATATTTTATCAAAGAAAAAGAAAGTAATAGATGGTTTCGGGTTGCCTCCCAAAAAGCGCCTTAGTTAACATCGTGGCACAACGCAACAGTATCTTCAGGCATCTTCTAAATACACCACTTCAACCAAAGAAATCTCTTGACAATCCCCAAAATATAATTTGAGACATTGTCAGTTAACTTTAAATAAAGGTCCTTCCTGATCTTCAATTTCTATGGCACCATTGGTCAACACTCGTGTTACTCTAAAAGGTGCAGACCATTTGGATTTGAGCTTTCCGGGGAAGAGTCTTAGTCGAGAGTTGTATAACAAAACCCAATCTCCTACCATGAAGTCCCGTTTGAGTATTTGAGCATCATGCCATTTCTTCATCTTCTCTTTGTAGATGGCTAAACTTACATACGATCTGAATCTAAATTCATCCAGTTCGTTCAACTCCTCTACCCTCTCCCTTGAAGTTTTTGACCAATCCAAATTTAATGCCTTCAATGCCCACAATGCCTTGTGTTCTAGCTTGACGGGCAAATGACAAGCTTTACCATAAACCAACTGATATGGAGACATACCAATAGGTTTCTTATAAGAAGTTCGGTATGCCCATAGTGCATCATCGAGTTTCCTAGACTAGTCAGTTAAGTTGGCATTAACTGTCTTTGCCAGGATGCTTTTGATTTCTCAATTTGACACTTCGACTTGGCCGCTTGTTTGGGGATGATATGGGGTTGATACCTTGTGTTTCACCACGTATTTGCTCAATGCCATTGAAAACCACCTATTGTAAAAGTGAGATGCCCCATCGCTAATGATTGCCCTAGGAGTGCCAAATCTTGCGAAAATATAGCGCTTCAGAAATTGGACAACACTTTTTCCTTTGTTGTTTGGAAGGGCGATGGCCTCTACCCATTTGCAGACATAATCTATAGCCACCAAGATATATTTATTTCCAAATGAGCTCACAAATAGGCCCATGAAATAGATCCCCCATACATCGAATGGCTTGACTTCCAAAATAGGAGTGAGAGGCAACTCGTGCCTTCTAGATACTCCGCCTTGTTACTGACATTGCGAGCATTTCTTCACAAATTCATATGCATATTTGTATAGGGATGGCCAGTAATAACCACTTTGGAGGACTTTAGCGGTAGTGTGAATAACACTATGGTGACCTCCAAGTGGAGATGCATGGCAAGCATGGAGAATTTCTACCGCTTTCTCTTCCGGAACACACCTCCAAATAACATGGTCAGCACATTCTCGAAACAAGTAAGGTTCATCCCAAAAATATCTTTTAACATCAAACATGAATCTCTTTTGTTGGTAAAAGGTCAGTTCATCAAGTACAATCCACTCACAATATAGTTTGCAAAGTCTGCATACCATGGTGTAGGTTTGAGAGATATGGCAAATACTTGTTCATTGGGGAAGGAATCGTCTATGTCAACCCCACGCTCGGCATCTTCCCTTCCTTCCAACCTCGATAAATGGTCGGCCACTTGATTTTTGCAGCAATAGACCCACCTTATCAATCATGATTTTGCATCTTTCTTCGCCATCAAGTAGAGGAGTGCAGCATGATCAGTGTGTACTATTACTTTGGTTCCTAGAAAGTATGCCCGAAACTTTTCAAATGTATAGACCACTGCAACCAACTCTTGTTCAGTGACCGTATAATTTCGTTGGGCACTATTCAGAGTTTTGATTGCATAATAAATTGGGTGAAATAGTTTGTTGCACTTTTGCCCTAACTATACTCCCAATGCCATTCCACTAGCATCACACATTACTTCGAAAGATTTGGACCAAATAGGACTGACAATAATCTCGGTAGATACTAATTTTTCCTTCAAACACTTAAATGCAACCATACAACCATCATAAAAATGGAACTTCACTTCCTTCTCTAGGAGTTTGCATAGTGGATGTTCAATCTTTGAGAAGTCTTTAATGAACTTTCGGTAGAAACCTGCATGACCCAAGAAGCTGTGAACACCTTTCACTGAAATTGGTGGCGATAATTTCTCAATGACCTCAATTTCTCCTTGTCAACCTCCAGCCCCTTTTGTGACACCTTGTGCCCAAGAATGATACCTTCCTTCACCATAAAGTGACATTATTCCCAATTAAGAACCAGAGTAGTATCCACGCATCTTTGGAGCACCTGTCCTCAGTGTGTCTAGCATTCCTCAAACGTGTCCCCTAGGACTGAAAAGTCATCTATGAATACCTCCATAGCATCTTCGACCATATCCGAAAAAATAGACAACATGCAACGCCAAAATGTTGCCGGGGCATTCCACAACCCGAATGGCATCCTTTTGAATGCAAATTTTCCATAAGGGCAGATAAAAATGGTTTTCTCTTGGTCTTCTGGCGCAATAGAGATTTGATTGTAACAGGAATATCCATCAAAAAAGCAATACCACTCCCTTTCTAATAACCAGTCAAGCATCTGGTCCATAATGGGCATTGGGAAGTGGTTTTTCGGTCCATGAGTTAACCTTTCGATAATCCATGCATACTCTCAACCCAGTTACTGGTCTTGTCGGCACAAGTTCTACTTTTGCATTTGGGGCTAGGTTATACCTCCTTTTTTTGGTACACATTGCACCGAACTTACCCACTTACTATCCGCAATAGGGTATATCACTCCCGCATCTAACCACTTGATGATCTCCTTTTTCACCACCTCTTGCATTGGCGGGTTCAATCTTTGTTGATGCTCCACACTGGGTTTACATTCACTGTTAAGCCGAATCTTGTGAGTGCAGATGCCAAGAGGAATTCCTACTATATCGGCTATTGTCCATCCAATAGCTTTTATATGCTTCTGCAATACTTCAATGAGCAATTTCACCTGCCTTTCAAGCAAATCGGTTGTGATAATCACTGGTAAAGTATTATTGGCTCCTAAGAAAGCATATTTTAGATAAGAGGGTAGGACTTTTAACTCCAGGTTCGGTGGTTCTTCTGTTAATGGCTTCACATGAGGACTTTCTCTATTTTTCAGGTCGATATCCAACTTGATTGGATTCCTTGAATACACTCCTAATCCTGATAAGGTAGCCACTACTTCATCATATCCTTGAACTTAGAATTCATCATAATTGGCAAGTACAGATTCAAGGGGTTCATTCTTGCACATTAAATGGCTCACACTTGCCACTACCTCATCTATAACATCCTCAGTGGACACCACAAGGATGGTACTTGGTTGCTTCATGGATTTACAGATATTGAAGGTCACCTCATCATCGTTCACACGGAACATCAATTTCCCGCTTTCGACATCTACCAATGCTCTTCCAGTAGCTAAGAATGGCCTTCCTAAAATAATGGGGATTTCAGCATCAATCTCGTAATCCAGAATCACAAAATCAGCTGGAAAGATGAACTGATCTACTTTTACCAATATGTCATGAAGTATCCCTATGGGGTGCTTGATTTATCGATCAACCATAAGGAGTCTTATTATGGTTGCCTTTGGTTCACCCAAACCAAGTAGCTTGTATATTGCATAGGGTATTAAGTTAATGCTTGCTCCTAAATCGCACAAAGCTTTAGCGAATTGAAGCATGCCAATTGTGCACGGGATTGTGAATGCCCCAGGATCTTCTCTCTTAGTGATTGACTCATTTGTCATAATTGCGCTGCAACTATAGGGTACCTCAACCTTTTCATACTCCAAGCTCCTTTTCTTTGTAACCAACTCTTTCATGAATTTTGCATTTCCCGATATTTCCAACAATTCTTCCACCAGAGGAATGTTACTTGATAGGTTCTTGAATACTGACAAAAAAATTTTGAACTTCTCATCTTCATTTTTCTTCTTCAACCGTTGAGGAAATGGTGGAGGTATTTTGGGTAAAGGGTGCGTGACTTTTGGAACCTGAACATGTTGCTCTGCATCCTCTTGTGGTTCTTTGGCAAGGTTTTGTGGAATAGGCAATTCTCATTCCTCTGTACCTTGGCTCTCTTCCTGCATTCGAGGGTCCTCATCCTCTATCACATTCCCTTTTGCCATCTTTCCACTATGGGTGACCATATCCAGCCCTATTTCATTATCTTCCATCAGTGTCCTGGATGTTAATTGAGCTGATAATAGACTCAATTGACCTTCTAGTGTTTTGATGGCATCAATATGTGAATTCACTTTACTGTTTAGTGATGAAAAGTCATCTCTCATTCCTTTTAGCAGATTATTAGAGCCCTCAACGCTATCAAGGATGCGTAACAATAGATCATTTACCCAAGAACTACTTGTGCTCCCTTTTGATTTTGGGCTTTCACTTAATTGGGTACGGTCTTCCTCATGGTCATCTTGCTCAGCCCAATCATGGCAGTATCTCCTCGGTTCTTCACTCCTATAATGGTTCCAACCTTGATTTTCGGCCTACTATTGATATCGTGGGTGGAAACCCTCCTCATATCTTATGGAGTTCCAACCTTAATTCTCCCCCAGTCTCAAGTAATCGGATGAAGAACCCCCCTCAATTCTTTTGGATTTCCAACCTTGGTTCTCCCCCGGTCTTATGTAACCAGAAGGAGAACCCTCCTCAACTCAAATTACTGCACACGTCCCCCTTCATGTGTTTGTGTATCACTTCTATTTGAGACAACATCTTTTTTATTCTTTCTTCCCTTTCCCTTTCTTTATCGAGTTGTTCTTGCGTTAATTTGAAGCATAGTGGGGAAACATGGTCATCTTTTGTGTACCATGCTTGATTTACTCTAGTCATGCCATTTAGGAGAAATGAGGCTACTTCAAATTATTGTAACATTATTTTTCCTTGCACTAGCTGATCAGCTATCCCTTTATTAACCGAATCGAGCTACGGTAAAAATATTGGAGCATTAACTCACTCGGAAATCCATGCGTTGGACATTTTTGCAAAATTCTCTTAAATCGTGTCCATGATTTGTGAATTGGTTCGCCCTCCTTTTGATTAAAATTTTGAATGTCGTCTCACAATTTCATCATTTTTTATGGAGGGAAGAATCCTTCATGAAAAGTCGTAACTAACTCTTCCTATAACTTGATGGAGTCTTTCGGAAGCTCGATCAACCACTTAGTGTAGTCGTATGCATTCTTGTAATAGATTCTTGAATGATGGAGGGGTGCACATTCTATGAAGCTTCGTATATATTCATAAGAATCTTCATGCTCTAACCCTCCATATAAACCTCTTAAATGTATGAGATGGAGTGTTGTGCTAGTAACTTCAAATGTTGCATTTTCGTCTGTGGCATGTAACTTGTATCCATCTCATCCACTTGGGCTGGGTTGTACACACTAATTATATCATCAATATCATCTTGATGAAAAGCATCACCTGTTAGGTTGCCTGCTTGGCAGCTATTTTCGTCTTTCACACTCATATGGCTGTTGAAACACACAAATACTCAAAACAAAACTAAAGATTAGGTAAGTAGACTACAACTAAGAAGAACAAAGATTTTACTAATCTAAGAATTCTCAAATAACACCACTCCCCGGTAGCGGCGCCATTTTGATGTTTGCGTAATCAACGACACAACATCCGATGCAAGTGTCTACGATCATGCAATAGTATAATAACCCAACCAAGGGTTGGGGTCGAGTCCCAAAGGAGTGGCTTTGATAATTTATAGAAAAATAAAATTTAGTTCTAAATAGTAGTAGCTAAAGACATTAACGATTAAAAACATTGTAAATTAAAGGGGGACACAAAAGTGTCAAATATTGATTTGGGGGTTTTGTCACAAGTATAGCGAAAACAATAAAAATAACAAAGAAATCTATGAATGAGAGGGGATTCTTGGGATGTGACCACAATATATGTTGGTATAAATCATTGGGTACATTCTTTCAATAGGAAATTTGCAAAATAATAGTGACTTGGCTAAGCTTTAGATAGAAATAAGTTCCCTCTCGGGCAACTTACCCCGTTTCAAATGGGTTCCTCTTGGACACCCACTTGCCGCATGAAGTCCAGCCTACGCCTTACCCCACTCACTCTCTCGAGCTGAGTGTTAGGATATGGGACTAGGGCTCACCCTCTCGGGCTAAACCTCATGTCGACCCACACCTTAGGCCATTAGTCTAGTGGTCTTGGTTTCGCGAGCTCTCTCTCGACCAAGCCAAAAACACATGGGTGGTTTTGTATTTGCAACTACAAACCCATTAAATTAAACCACAACCGCTAGGTTAAATCACCATTAAAATACATCTAACCTATCAGCAAGCAAAACCCAACAATAATCTCAACACATATTGCTAAATCACACCCCAAGAACTTGGGATTTTTAGCCACACATCAAGAGATAGAAATTTATACCTAAATGAGCTTGCATTCAATGGGTATTGAGATTTAAGTCTTGTTACAGTCCAGTAATGAAGAATCCAATAGACCCAAGTCTAAATCCATGAAGATGAAACCCTCTTCTTTTTCAAGTTTCTAAAACCCTCTCCAAACTCAGAGCAAAAATAAAAATACTAAAATTATACTAAGAAACTGATACTGTCTAATGATTATAAAATCTATAACTCTCAATGAGTACTTATAGTTTTCAGAAATCTGTGTTGCGACAGATCATTCGGTTACCTTAGTTGGAATCGCTGATCAACTCGGCGATTCGCCCTTTGGTGTAGTTCATCGCTGTCTTGCACCATCCTTCGGCATCATCGTGCTCTGGGTCATTGGGCGATATAGTACTGATTCACGGAACTTCTCGGCAATGTGCTGACTACTCCCTTATTTCGCCGACTTGATCCTTTCCATCAAGCTCAGCACACTGGAACAAAAGGCGAAGTGAGACCCTTCGGTGATTCGCCAAGTGGACTCGGTGATCTTCAGGCCTTTATTTTCTCATTCTTTTCAACCTTTTTGTTTAAAGACAATGTTCTCGAATATAAAAACTCAAAAACCCAGAGGTGAACAATGTGGGAACTCCTATTATTCTTTTAAAAATGCATTTATATAAACATTGCAAAAATCTCAACACAAAGTCAACTCGGCAAAGTATGTCAGGTTTGCTGACCAGTTCAGTTAACCATCGAGTTGCTCCTCTTCTCACCTTTTTAGCTTTGCTTTTTCATCAAAGAATTTTGTAACTTTTGGTGAGCCAGATCGTCATCGCCGATTTCTTTGATGTGTCATCAAATTTCTTGTTTGCTCACCAATTTTTTTCCTTCCATGGGCTTCTATGCCGAGTGGCTTTTGCGAGTCTCAGCTTTTCTCTCCTTTAAGTTTTTCAGCTTTTTCACTTCTTTTTTTTGCATTATAATGTCCTCGCCTTGCTCTTGAGCCTTCATTGCTACATATCAACATTTTAATATCAGTTATGAGCATATAATTTTCATTGAGGACACTAAATCTTTAAATAATAAGCCCTAAATTAGTCGAAATGCCCTACGTGTACGAACTGATACTTAAAAAAATCATTTTCTTCTTTCAAAAGATGAATTGATACATTCCCAAAAACTCAATACGGAGTCCACCCGATGAGATTAGTCGTGACCACGGATGAATTTGGCGATCCACCGAGTTATGCTTCTTCTCTCTTTTTGGCCTGACCTCTGTAGCAAATTATTTAGATGTTTAGACGAGCTTGATCGCTATCAACGATCAATTTGGGGAGTCGCCGAATTGTATTTTTATCTCACCAAGTTTTTTTGGAATATGGGTCACTTCACTGGAATGTTAGGCGAGCTGGAAGCTCACTCAGCGAGTCGTCGAGCTATCTATGTGAGCTTCAGCCTCTCTTTTCTTCAGATTTTCAACTTTTTCGCTCCATTTCACATCGTAATGTCCTTGCATTGACCGTAAGCCTCCATTGTTGCATATTAACATGTTAATAAGTTATGAGAATAGAATAGGCATTGAGGACAATAAATCATTCAATAATAAGCCCTAAATGAGTCGAACTTCCTGACTCATCAACACCCCAAACTTAAAATTTTGCTTTTCCTCAAGTAAAACAAAGATTTATCAGGTCAACAGGGATGCCTACCAATAGCGCTCTCTGAGATTCAACATGAATTCACACAAAGTTCAATATTTACATCCAATGTTCAATTGTGCGTTAAAAGTTTCAAACTGTGACTAGCTATCATCAATTAGAGTTCAAGCTCACAATGCTCACTTAAAATGCAAATTCATACTCAACAAGAGTATCTGAATGTCCACACATCAAGAATGATTCCATGCTCTCATAAGCCAATCTGAAACTACCCTAAAGGAATCAAAATCAACTATCACACTCCCGATGAGAAACACATGCACAATTTTACCCATAAGCTTGCCCTTATTATCAAACCAACATATTATTCAACTCATGCAAGATCAAAAAGGTCTTTTAAGGTTTGTAATTGGGCTGAGGGTACGGGTATGATCATTTTGGCTTAATGACTTCTACCTTCATGAGGCATGGCTCAAATTTAACTTCTTCTCCTTTTCTTTGATTCTTTTCATCTTCTCAACTAATCCTTGGCTTATTTAAAGCACATAAAACTTTTGGTATGTCTCATCGGACACACCTTTTATTTTTACAATGCATGGTTTGTACAAATGTTTCATTTTTTTCATTTCTTTTTCATTCTTGTTTTATATGGTATGGTTCCGTATTTTTCTTCAACACAAGTTTCCAAGGATGAATGTCACAAAATTCTTGCTCGATTTTTCCCTCATTTTTACCAAACACCCAACTTAGGCTTTTTGCCTAAGTTGGCTATTAAAACAAACCAATGCTTTACGAAGGTTTAAGGTGGGGTGAAGAAGGCCAATTTTGTTCATGTTTCATCTAAAGAAAGGTTAGGCTCAAGTGGTGCCAAGCTAGCTTTGCACAATCCTATGGTAGTAACACAAATGTATAGAAATTAGGTTAACTCTCTAAAATTTATGCCTAAGATTAATTATTTCATTTACCCAAGTTTGTCAATTGGACCAACGGGGCAAGGTCTAGGTATCGCCATGCACATATTTCAAGCAAACCTCACCACACAAGGCATTCAACACAGCCATTGATCATGACACTATAAGTTAAGCTTGCACTCAACGACCATTACGAGACTCACTTCAACTAATGGCTAGTCACAATTAGATGCTAAGAGTTCACACATGACTTATGCAAATAAAATTGCCTTGTTGGACTTCCATAATCATAGCATTCATCAAGAGCACTATTCAAGTCATCAATATTGATCGTAACTAACACTCAAATGTACAAGAGAAAAACAATCATCCATAATCACACAATTAAGAGTTAAATAAATGAAATAAAACCAACATTCACATTTCATCAATGAGGAGAGGTTTGAACAAAAGCAACAAAACACAAAATATCCAAAAGACTAAATAAACACAAAATACAACCGAATATCGAAAAGGAGGTTATGTATAACAATTACAATACCCCAAACTTAAACTACACAATGTCCTCAATGTGCACTAAAAATTGAATTTCTCAAAAGAAAAGAAAGTGGAGGGATGGTAAAATTCCCCCTGTCAGGCTAAACCATTGGTGAACTCTACACATTTTGGGTGGCCTCAATCTGGGCCTTAGTACTAGGGCTTATTATTTGAAGATTTAGTGTCCTCAATGCCAATTTTATGCTCATAACTGATATTAAAATGTTGATATGAAGCAATGAAGGCTTAAGAGCAAGGAGAGGACATTATAATGCAGAAAAAAAAAAGCGAAAAAGAAAAAATAGTTGAAGGAGCGAAAAGTTGAGACTCGCCAAAGCCACTCAGCATAGAAGCCCATGGAAGAAAAAACCTTGGTGAGCAAACAAGAAATTTGATGACACGTCAAAGAAATCGCCGATGATGATCTGGCTTGCTAAAAGTTACAAAATGTTTTGATGAAAAAGCAAAGCTAAAATGGTGAGAAGAGGAGCAACTCAACGGTTTGCCAAATTGGTCAGCAAACTCGACATACTTCGTCGAGTTGACTCTGTGTTGAGATTTTTGGAATGTATATATAAATGCAATTTTTAAAAGAAGAAGAGGAGTATCCACATTGTTCACTTCAGGGTTTTTGAGTTTGTCTTTAGATTTTGAGGTACATATTTAGAGATTGTGACATATTTAGCTTAAATTTCAGCATTTGGGAATTGCAGATCATTCTAAAATCAGATAGAAGACTTCATTGTAACGATTTGTTGTTTTTCACTATGTTTGGCTAAAACCCTTTTCCTTGTGGGTGTGATTATGTAGTTGAATGCATTAACTAGCTTACGGGTGTTGTTAATTACTAATTTTATTGTTGTATTGAATTGGGTTCAATTAATTGTTCATGTTTTAATTGTGGAATTGTAGTTGCTAATGCAATTCAAGCTTAGTACTATATATTTGCTTGAGAAGGAGGTATTAGAGTCGAGTTAATGATTGAAAGTTGTATCGATTGCATCTTTAAGAAACTATCTTGAGAAAGTGGGCTTGATTGTGTCTTTATAAATCTAGCTTGAATGAGTGGATTAGTTAAGGAATCAGGTTGTTTGATTGTGCTTTTCCTACTGAGATTTGAAAGAACTCACTTGAAATGCAATAGTTGATTGATAAATGGCTATTGCACTCAAAACCTAGCCTTTCCACTAAGATTCAACATATTTGACTAACTAGTAATCACCCATTACACGAATTTAGAATTCAACTTATCACACTCCTATGGTCTAATCTCTACTTATTTACTTTCTATTTTAGTTGTCATAAATTGGTTACCCAAATGCCACCATTTGATATTAATCGTTGAAACTTTGTGATTTATTTTAATGTTGCAAATGTGTTACTTCTACTAACAATTAGAACACCATTTTACTTCTTGATCGAATTATCTATTATACCACTCCCTGTGGGATCGACCACAACTCTTTGTTGGGTTTATACTTATATGCGACCGCCTAAACTTAGAATTGGATGAAGTGTACTTGAACCTTATCAAAAATGGCGCCACTGCTAGGGAGTGGTGAACTTATTTTGTTGTTGGTTAATTAACTTATTTGTGTTTCTTGTTGGCTTCTCTAAGACATGGGAAGAGATAAGTGTAAATGGGAGCAACGCCAGCCAACTTGGGAACATTGATAACATCGAGAATTCGCATGATGTCAATGAGGATCATTTGAGAAGTGAGGGTGCTATTTGATTGCCTCCTACTATGGGCAATGCAGTGTTTCATATGACCAGCACAATGTTTCAGTTGTTGCAAATGAAAGGTCTCTTTGGTGTACTCGCCCATGAGGGCCCTCATGACCACATCCGAAACATCGTAGATGTATGTAGGCCGTTTTCTTTCAATAACATCAGTCAAGAGTCAATCCAACAAAGTTTGTTTCCCTTTCACTAATGGGGGAGGCAATGAAGTGGTTGACTGAACTACTAAGGGAGTCAATTACTTCTTGGGAGGAGCTCACCGATGCATTTTTTGAAAGGTTTTTCCGTCCGTTAAAGATGTTTAAGTTGATGGATAATATTTAGAACTTCAAGTGAATTGATGGTGAACATGTCCATGAGATATGTTAAAGGTTCCAAAAAATGTTGCTCTAATGTCAAACTCATAGGCTACCGGACAACGTGCTATTACAATATTTTTACCAGAGCCTTGATATAATCAACAAAGGTGTAGCCGATCAACTGATTAGATGAGGTATAATAAAGAATTCTTTTTGTTGTGGCTTCGGTATTGCTCGACGAAATGACCAAAATTAACCATGCATGGTATACAAAGGATGATCAACTGTATTCTATAATTCTCATGCTACCAAAGAGCAGTTGGAAAAAAATCAAGAATGTGATGAAAACATGGCCAAAATGTTGCCTCAAATGACGTTGTTGACAAAGCATGTCATGGGGGATGGTTATGAAGTTGTGAACCTAGTTGAGGCAAAATTTGAAAATAAAGAGGTACATTTAGTGCCAAGACTTGAGGAGGAATCTCGTTTGAGCTCTTTATGGCCAGGCGGGAATAAGGGTTGGAACATAATTTGTTAGGATGGATGGAAAGATCTTGATATTGGTGTGATCGGAATAGATATTGGAAGAGAGAAGATGGTGATAATTCTCTCTATGTGCACACTTTTAATAATCCAAAATCTAGGGATAGTTCAAGTAGCTTTTGGAATGAGGATTTGTTGTCTCGTATTATAAATAAAGCTGAAGGATTTGATGATGTGCTTAAAGAAAAGAAGGTGGATTTCTCATCCTTGAATAAGAGAGTAACCTTTCACTCGGCCTCCACTAAGCAACTTGAATCCCAAATGAGGTAACTTTCATCCCAATAAGATTCTGAACCACAAGAGAATCATGCTAGTTATATGATGGTGAGTTCAAATATTAATCACGACAAATGCATTAAGTAGTGGGTGGCGACACCGAAATTGATGGCAAGGCAAACTCTAGTAAATAAAGGGATTAGCTCTCTATGTTTGCTTGAGAAAGAGGTATTAGAATAGAATGATAGCGTATTGATTACGTCTTTAAAATCTTGCTCGTGAAAGTGTATTTGATTGCGTCTTTACCAATCCAGCTCGAGAGAGTGGGGTAATTAAGGTATTGGGTTGTCTATTGCATTTAAAACCTAGCCTACCCATTAAGATTCAATAACTTTAAGCAATTAGTAACTATCCATTCTACGGAATAAGCATTTGACTAATCACATTCCTAAGGTCCTATCTCCATTTGTTTAATTCCCATATTAGTGGTTCATTGTCGTAAATTGGTTACTAAATTCCCCCCATTTGATATTAAACATTGAAATTTCAAGATCTAATTTTATGTTGTGAAACCCCTACTCCTACAAACGATTAGAACTCGCTATTACTTCCAAATTGAATTCTTTACCATATCACTCCCTATGGGATCGACCCCAACTCTTAGTTGGGTTTATACTTGTTAGAGACTGCCTACACATAGAATTGGATGAAGCGTAGTTGAGCATCATCATCAGGTGTGCCTAAAATAATTGGGCGAATCGTCCTTTTTGCTCTAGTGCTTCAAACACCCTAATAAAAAGTAGCTTTAGCAATATCACGACCCAGGATACCCCCTAGATGTAACAAGGTGTATAGAACCCCGTAGGACTCCACACAAGCCACTTAGCATATCGTAACATAAGATAATAGAAAAGTGTGGAAATTTAAAACATTTTTCATAACATTAAAGTTTAATAAAACAAAGCGGAAGTCTTACACTTGTCTCAAACCATCTAAAACATGAATAGTCTTGGGACATATCCCATACAAAAGTTCTAACATAAAAGAAATACATAAAAGAAAAGGGTGACCAAGTCCTCAATGCTATGAGGACTCACCAAAACTTCTCTTCTTGATCTACTACGAACCTAGCCACGAGGATGGAAGTCAATATCACCAAACCCTATATTTGATAAGAATGTAGGCAAGAGTATGTGTTAGTACAATAATGTACTAAATATGATAGCAAGCATAAATCATCAACATAAGCATAATAAAGGATTTAGTCAACATAAGACATATACCATAATCATAAGAGACAATAACATAAATCATAAGCATATTCAATGCACCTAGATCAATATAATATAAGAGAAATACTTCACAGGTAACCTCAAAGCATGCTTGTGCAATGCATGGATAAGACCCAAGAAATCTCACCGTACTAAGCAAACCAATTTAGTACTTCATTCATATTCATCATCTTTTGATCTCATCCTTAGCTTATTTCTCATAGACAAGGGAACATTCACTTTTAGTCAAACATATCAAGAAAAGTAACTATAGCAAACAATACAAGTTAGCATACATCATAGAAGTAAAACTCATATCAAAACATACTTACAACACTTCCTTGAAGTAACCTTAGTTCACTATTAGTCTTGACATTGTGGGAATTATCCTTAACAAACATGAGACCATGTGAATTATAACATGATCTCCCGGTGTTGCCCATACCCAAAAGGATTGTCCTACTTGCCTAAGGTAGAACAATGGTTTGTTCGCTTAGGTGGATCCATTAGCTAAATAACCTACGGGGGCACGTAGTTTATGGGATACGGAGATTTCTACTAGAAACCCAGACTCAACTAACGTAGAAGGTCTACATCTTATGAGATATATACTTGGGAACCCGGACTCAACTGGTGTATAAGGATCCCATTTGAAAGCCGGACTCAACTAATGTAAAAGCATCCCATTTGGAAGCCGGACTCAATAGGCGTAAAAGCTTTCACCTCATATTCAATATCCACAAGGTGCTAAGCATAATTCCTACGGAATAATTATTAAGTCCTACTTGACTCATGTTTCATGGAAGGATGTCCTTGACAACCAATCCAAGTTAGTTCATTAGGATAGCTCTTGGATCATGGGTGAGAAAACCTTTTACATCACGTCCACATGTAAGTATTAGATTCAATTAGGTGAGAAATCCTTTCAACCTAGAATCTTCATTATGTGAGAAAACCTTTCACATTGTGTTCATGATAAGTTCAGGAGAATAACCTTTCAATCAGCCCACAACAACAACATATTCATTAACACTTCACTCTCAAAGTGTACTCATAGCATTTACATAGATTTCATGAAAACATGCATAATCTCATCAACTTTCCCTTTCAAGGTTCAAGCCCTACTATCAATCAACACATCTAGAATGTAAGCATTACACATGGATTTTATAATAACATGCATACCTTCATTGTATAGGTCATGTGGGTAAATCCTTCCACTACAATCCTATCCACCATTCTTCAAACACATAATCATTACTCTCAAAGCCTTAACAATTATCATTCATAATTACAAGCCTTACTCTCAAATCATTACTTCTCACAATCATCACACATGCCTAGGTATCAAGACATTCTAATCATATGCTTCATTCATAAGCAATTTTAATCATATATCATCATATAGGTTCAATCTCAAGCATTTCTAAATCATAATTCATCATGCATACTTGATCTTAATCAATCCATGTCTATGTGCTTTAATCTTAAGTAATTAATGTACATGTGCCTCCATCTCAAGCAAATCTATAATGCAATTCATCAATCCTAGGAGATCACATCTAAACCCTCAATTTTCCCTTTCATGGCATAAAACCCAACTATATCAAATTCACCCTAGAATAATAGGTTAAGCATGTTTACATGCATAATCATACCGAAAACATGTAATTCCATCATAAACAATCATAATCCACTCTATTGGATGATAACCCATAACATTAGACAAAACCCTAATTTGACTTAGGGAATTCTTCTTCTGAATTGGGGAAAACATGGGGTCTTCATGGATGAAAGGAATCCATGTATGAATAAGTAATCATACCTTGATTAGTAAGCCTACCAAGCTTGAAACAATGGAGACTTGACTTGACCTAGCTTGACCCTCTTCTTCTTCTTCTTCTTCTTCTTTGAGCTTTCTAGAGAGAGAATTGTTTTTGGAGAGGATGAACTTTGGGAATTGATTTGGGTTTTGGAAATAATGAGTCGAATAGGTTGGTTTTTTGAGTAAAAATGACTTATATGGTGATGCTAAACTTACCCAAAATGACTTCACTTTAATTGGACTAAAACCAGAAAATACTAATTTAACATTCATCCTAAGTGATATGCCCAGGGACCACGTGAGCCCCCACTAGTCGTGGTCCCCTTCGTGGACCATGGGGCAGGGTCTAGGCAACCATGCCTTAGCCCCAAAATCTTAAGGCGTCTTCATAGAGGGCTCCACCAGATGTAGTCCCTCTTGTGGGACTTGAGATAGTGGCTAAGCCATCCTCAGTCAACCTCCACATACGTAGGCATGAGCACGGCACTCCCACGATCCGTCTAAGGCTTCACGAGCCATGAAATGGCTCATGTGGAGGAAGCCAATTTGGGGCAGCCTTGGGGGCTTACTTCCTCACCATCACGTGTGGCACAATGGGGTGGGTGACCACCATAGGTCGTTAAGGCCCTCGTGGTCATGGGCAGTGCCTTGGCAAAGGCTTAGGCAGCCTTGTCCCTTGGCCTTTTGCCTTGGCTCTTGCCCTCCTTCCTTAACTCTAACCTTCACGTTTAGCTCTAGTTTAGCCTACTATTTTCTGGGGTATTACAATATCCCCCCCCCCCTTGGGAACATCCATCCTCGAATGGCGTTCTAGACACCTTATGGAAGGAAAGGCTTGAGACTAGCAACCCATCATGCATGTGACATCATCAAAATACACATAAACAAGGGAGAAATATCAACTCTAACTCAAACATACTCAATGAACAAAAAGGAAGTAGGAACTACATCCAACAACCCATTATGCATGAAATTTCAACATTTCTCATGTTCTTAAGAGGAATTACCTTCTCCAAGCTTTAAGTAATACTCAACAATTATCATGGAGTCTAAATGCAATTTACTCTCAAAAAGAATATCAAAAGCATTTTCATAGATTCATCTCATGAAGTCAAATAGGCAACTTATACTCAATGCACAACAACATGAGGAAATCGAGCATGCAAACTCATTTTCTTTCAATAACATAAGCTTTTCATGAACATGCACCTCACAAGGGAATCATGGAAACATCTAAAATACACATGACTTCACATAAAGAACTAACCATGAGGAACATATAATCTTAATGTTAAAGGAGGAATACAAGGAAAAAGGATGAGGATATCGGGACATCTTATTGGCCCTCGGCCTCCCAAGAATCACGCTCAACTAAAACCCTCACTAAAAGATCACTCCTTAATACTTTCATGGAAGCAACTTCCTTGTTCTTCAATTTCTTAAGTTGCCGGTCTATGATCCTAATCGGTACTTCTTAATAACAGAGATTCTCCTTTACTCCCAACCTTTCTAAGGGATCTATGAATGTCGAATTTCCAACATACTTCTTCATCATAGGTACATGGGAAGCCGGATGCACCTATGCCAACTCTTTAGGAAATTCTAGCTTATAAGCACCCCTACCAACACATCTCAAGATCTCATATGGGCCTACTAATCGTGGACTGAACTTCCTAACTCACTACACCTCTCAATGTGAGAATTTCAAGCAAACCCAAATCATGAACATCAAGAACACTCAACGACCTTGCTATCCAAGCACACCATCCCCCCATTGGGAGTAAGCCTATACAGACTTTCTAAGCACCATTTCCTTCAACTCTAAGGTCGGATCAAGTTATCACTAAGCTTTCACATCCATCAGAGAAGATGATTCTAGGTCACGGTGAGTTGCACTACTACCTTTTTGAAGAGTCTACTCCTTCAAAACATCTAGGCGTTACATAAACACCCTATTCACCAAATCTATCAACGTACCCCAAAAGTCATCATGACTAAGTCGGGTTCTACCATAAAATAAACATAACCACAATGCAACCCATTCAAACCGAAGACAACATCAAGGTCTATCACACCAGTGTATCAAGTCACAAAAGACAAGCAACACTGGAATCTGAATAACCATAAAACACATATCGGGAGCAACATTCGGAGGACACTCTTGTTCACCTCTACTTAGAGAGCATAGAACCTAATTTTCTTTGGAGCATCCATACCCGAATCACTAGGAGTAACTTGCTTACCCTCTCTTCCTCTATTAGTAAGTACCGGACAATCTCTCATTTTATGACCACTCCTACCACAACCATAACAAACCTCAATACTGGCTAGGTATCTACCATAGTGTTTCCTTCCACACTTAGTGCAAGTAGGTTTAGGCAACAAAGATCCCTCCTTGAGGCTTAGGGTTAGACACCCTCTGTTGGTTAAATGTTAGGGAAATCATAGAAGGACCTTTTCCAGAGAACCTTTGTTGAAATCTAGGACAACCATGTCCATCGGACCTTTTAAGAGAGGAATCACCATCATCATTTCTAGACCTCTTTTTCTCCCTAGCTCTCCCTTTTAGTTTCCTCCTCAATTTGCTAAGCATAAATCATAAGGTGAGAAATATGCATATCATGATCAAGCATGGTTGTACGACATTCATTCACTACTAAATCAGACACTCCTGACACAAACTTATGCATCCTCGACCTAGGTCGGCCACCAAAGATGGAGCATACTTAGACAATTAGGTGAACCTCAATGCATATTCCTTAACACTCATATTACCTTGCCTAAGGTTAATGAACTCCAGCACTAAAGCTTTTCTCATCTCTAGAGGGAAGAACCTATCTAGAAAAACACTCTTGAGCCCTTCCCACTCTATTGGGCCCATTCCTACCAGTCTAGCCTCTTTCCATTGATTAATCCAAACTTGAGAAACCCCTTTGAGTTGGTAAGCAGCCAACTCCGCCTTCTCTATCGGAGTCACTCCCATAATGTCCAACTCCTTAGAGACCTCTCTTATAAACTCTTGAGGGTCTTCCTCCATCTTTGACCCATTAAATTTTGGAGTGTCTATCCCAACCTCAGTGAACATTTGAAAACCAAACCTAAACTTCTCATTTGTTACATTTTCAGTTAAAGGTTCAATTAGAGCTTGGGGGGAACTTCTTGATCCATGCCGCCTTCGTTATTCCTTCTAGCAGTAGCCCTTGTAGTAGCCACATCCTGAAAACCATCGGGCATGGATAACGAGAAAGACCTAATAGAGTTAAACTCTATGGCATGAATTAGAAAATGAAGAACTGAAGTTTCCTAAACATCTAATAGCCTTTCATTCATAAATGTGGCGCGCTTCACACTTATGCACAAGACTCTACTAGACGTGGTTTTTGACATCCTAGAACCATTCTAAACCTTATGCTCTGATACCAAGTTTATCATGACCTAGGGGGACCTCCTAGATGTAACAAGGCGTATAGAACCCCAAAGGACTCCATACGTTTCACTAGCATATCATAATATAAGATAATAGAGAACTGTAGATATTTAAAAAAAAGTCATAACATTAAAGTTTCATAAAACGAAGCGGAAGTCTTACACTTGTCTCAAACCATCTAAAACATGAACAGTCTTGCGACATAGCCCATACAATAGTTCTAATATAAAATAAAGACATAAAATAAAAGGGTGATCAAGTCCTCGATGTTATGAGGACTCACCAAAACATCTCTTCTTGATCTACTAGCCAAGAGGATGGAAGTGAATATTGCCGAACCCTACATTTGATAAGAATATAGGCAAGAGTATGCGTTAGTACAATAATTTACTAAATATGATGGCTAGCATAAATCATCAACATAAGCATAATAAAGGCATTAGTCAACACAAGACACATACCATAATCATAAAAGACAATAACGCAAATCATACGCATATTCAATGCACCTAGATCAATATAATATAAGAGGAACACTTCATAAGTAACCTCTTGTGCAATGCATGGATAAGACCCCATAAATTTCACCCATGCGAAGCAATCCAATTTAGTCCTTCATTCATATTCATCATCTTTTGATCTCATCCATAGCTTATTTCTCATAGACAAGGGAACATTAACCTTTAGTCAAACATATCAAGGAATGCAACTATAGCAAACAATCCAAGATAAGCTTACATCATACAAGTAAACCTCATATCAAAACATACTTACAATACTTCCTTGAAGCAACCTTAAATCAATATTAGTCTTGACATTGTAAGAATAAGCCTTAACTGACATGAGATCATGTGAGCTATAACATGAACCCCTGGTGTTTCCCATACCGAAAAGGGTTGTCCTACTTGCATAAGGTAGAAACATGATTTGTTAGCTTAGGTGGATCCATTAGCTAAATAACCTACGGGGGCACGTATTTTATGGGATACAGAGATTCCTACTAGAAACCCGGACTCAACTGATGTAGAAGATCTCCATCTCATAATATATATACTTGGTAACCCAGACTCAACTAACCTGTATAAAATCCTTTCATGGCATAAAACCCAACTATATCAAATTCACCCTAGAATCATAGGTTAAGAATGAATACATGTATAATCATACCAAAAACATGTAATTCCATCATAAACAATCATAATCCGCTCTATTGGATCATAACCCATAACATTAGAAGAAACCCTAATTTGACTTGGGGAATTCTTCTTCTAAATTGGGGAAAACATGGGGGATTAATGGATGAAAGGAATCCATGACTGAATAAGCCATAATACTTTGATTACAAAGCCTACAAAGCTTGAAACAACAGAGACTTGACTTAACCTAGCTTGACCTTCTTCTTCTTCTTTTTCGAGTTTTCTACACAGAGAATTTTTTTGAGAGGATTAACTTTGGGAATTGATTTGAGTTTTCGAAATAATGAGTTGAATAGGTTGGTTTTTTGAGTAAAACTGACTTATATAGTGAGCCTAAACTTACCTACAACGACTTATTCTTTAATTGGACTAAAACAGAAAAAGACTAATTTAACCTTCATCTTAAGTGACCTGCCTTGGGACCACATGTGGCCCCACGAGCCATGATCAATACCACGAGCCATGGTCCCCTTCGTGGGCCATGGGGAAGTGTCTAGGCAACCATGCCTTAGCCCCAAAATCCTAAGGCTTCTTCACAGAGGGCTCCGCGAACTGTGGTGCCTACCACGAGTTGTGGTCCCTATTGTGGGCCTTCAGGCAGTGGCTAAGACACCCTTCCTCAACCTCCACACACCAAGGCATGACCACGGCCACACCTATAAGTCGTCTAAGGCTTCACGAGCCATGAAGTGGCTCGTGTGGAGGATGCCAATTTGGGGCAGCCTTGGGAGCTTACTGCCTCACCACCGCGGGGTGTGGATACCACCATGGGTTGTGAAGGCCCTCATGGTCATGGGAAGTGCCTTGGTTAAGGCTTGGGCAGCCATGGCCCTTACCTTGGCCCTTAGCCTTTTGCCTTGGCTTTTGCCCTGCTTCCTTGACACTAACCTTCATGTTTAGTTCTAGTTTAGCCTACTAGTTTCCAGGGTGTTACAAGCAAGTGTGGTACCAAATTACTTAACGCGATCGTGGAAGCCTTTGGCCGTGATTGTGTTGCATTAAAACCTCAGGACCTTAATCGCGAGTAACTTGTGTCGCATTTGTGAAAGGTAAAAAGTTTCATATCATGATCGCGAGGAGTGTTGTTGTGATTGTGATTACTTAAGTGAATTTCAAAATCCATCACTTCTGATTTTCAGTTTTGTATCCTACAAACTCCCAAAAACGTCCCAGGAATTTCTTCCCCTATAAAATCATTCTCTTCAATAATTTTTTGGAGAGAATTGAATTTAGGCTTTTGTTGTTCAATTAAGGTATGTTTTGCCCTATTTTCTTCTTCAATGCTTGAAATTGGTGAGTTAGTTGTAAAATGGTTGACTCTCGCCCTTAGTTTTTTTATCAGGATTGGTGTTAAAACTTTATTTTGGGTAGTAGTGTTATTGTTTAGTGTTGTGTTATGGGTGTTAACTTAAGAGGGGTTAATTAGGGGCTTAAATTCTTTTCAAATAACATGAGAATAGGTTGATCACAACCTTTTCGATGACATGCCTAAGTGAAAAAAAATTTTGGGGATGATTTATTATACGTGATCATGATGTCTCATCCCGCGAACGTGATGTTTTAAATTATAAAATTCCTTGATCATGATGTCTAATCCTGCAATTGTGAAGACTTGAAAAGTTGAATGTCGCAATCAGAATGTCTAAACCCACCATTGCAATGAGTCGCCCCCTTTCCCCTGATTCTTTTTCATTCAATTCCTTGACCTAATTTCTTGACAATACAATGCTTTATGTGCCTTTGAATTCATTTGTAATGCTTGCATCTTGAATTGGTACTTTATTTTGAAAAAGCATGGCCAACAACGTCAACCAAAATGGAAGAACAAATGGAAGAAAATGTTATGGGGGATGAAATCTTTGATCATGAGTGGTTTGTGTTACCTAAATGCCACCGTTTGCATGACCACCAACTAAAAAAAATATAACAAGGGAGAGGGGTCTTCTCTGAACAAATCCTCAATAGTGCATGTTGGACTTCTATAGGCGACCACTAGATGGTTGTGTTTTGTGGATGATCCTATCGAGGCTAACTTTGTGGTGGTTTGTGAGTTATATGACAATGTCGCTGAAACCAAATTCTATGGTGAATTGGTAGTTTCGGTCCAAGGAAAAAAAGTTTACTTTCACCCCATAATTATCAATAATTACTATGGTGTGCCCGATGCTGATCATGATGCTCACACGGTAATGGCAAGGGAAGCGGGCTATCAGTGGTTTGTGGCATACTAGCATGGTGGAAACATGCCTACATAGATTGATATTGATCACAAGATAATATCCTTATAGTTCACAGTTGAAGCCAAGACATGGCTTTCCATCATTTGTATCTAGGTGGTTCTTTCTAGTAATGAGACTTATGAGTCTCTAGAAAGGGAACTTTTGATTTGTGAGATCATGGAGGGGTATTCGTTTTAATTTTGGGTGGATCCTGGAGTAACATATTAAATAGGTTGTCTTTGAAGGTACAAAAAGACTCTCTTACTCTTCTTTGATTACGTATCTATGCCTAAAAGATGAGGTGGAGCCATGTGAGGGAGATATCATGAGGATTGTTTAAAGTACTATTCATTTACTGAAAAATAAGGGTCAAGGAGTTGACATAAGAAGAAAAAGATTGATGTGCAAGATCCAGGATTTGGCACATTCTTTTAGGGCACCGCTTCACTAGATTCATACTCCAACCCTTCTCCGGCAGAGTTGCTACAGAAGGGATCACCGGCTCTTGTCTACTTATTAGGACAAATACAGGTTTTTGATTCTCAGATTCACCTGGAGATTTAGGAGTAGCTTGGTGTCTTCCTACAGTGTCTGCAGAGATCTCCTCGGCCTCAAGCAGTGCTATTTCTACCCTTTCAATTCTAGTGCAGGATCATTAGATTTGCAAAAACTGAGATCGGACAGAAAAAAATGAAGGAATATGAAAAAAAGAAGAACACATTTTTTAACAAGATGATGTAAGATCTAGAAGTTCTGAGGCTCAAGAGATAATGTTGATGATGATGTCCTTCTGGATGCAGATAGCTTCTCCGATTAGTGATGCTCTTTGCAGGGATTCCCTCATATTTTCTTTTGATTCTGGGATGACAAAGTTACATTTTTTCAGTTGGGGGTGCCTCTCTTGTCGGGCCTATTTTATACTGTTTTTTCATCTGACTGTTCCCTTATTGGGCTTGTTTTCTATTTATTTGTTGATGATGTACCCTCATCAGGCTTTTGTATATATATTATCTTTGGTTTGTTTGTTTTATTTTATTTCTTGTAATTGGTATTTTCATTATTTTTGTTTTTATAATAAGATATGGATTGACAATGCTAGATGATAGATAGAGTGACAGCTTTCTTTAGGGTAAATCGTCGAATGCTTTTGAGTGTTTGGTTTGTGTTTGTTGTGGCGAAGGCTGAGTAGCAAACCCCGAATAGATGAATGGGGTTTCCAAATGATGGATTGGTTGATGACTTTCTTAAGGGTAAAATAGTTTTCTTTTTGGGAGGTTCTTGACTTTGTTGGTACAATGAACATATTTTTGCATGTGAGTAATGTTTAGGATACCCCTCTGTTTTGATGTTTAGCATGTTATGAATTATTTTTTCGCAACTCTCGCAAAATCATTTGGTGACTTTTAAGTTTTTAGCAGTTTGAATGCTCAATGCCATTGGTATTTTTAGAAGAACGTAAGATTTTTAACCAAATTGATTGATTTGCATGCCATATGTGGGTGAGATTTTGAATAATTCCTTGTGTTTACTTGTGTTAACTTGAACTTACCCGATTTTCCTTGTAATGTTGGTCTTGATTGAGTATTGTTGGAATACTTATCTTAGGTCTTCTTTGATGTTCTTGAAGTCCACTTGGCCTAAAATAACCCAAAATTTTCACTAAATATATCCTTAGTTGTCCCCTATGAGCCTAATCCCTTTTATTGGAAACCACATTAAAAACCTTATCCTTTCTGAAAAAGTAACCCTCTTTTGAACCGTTCCCTCCTTGAACTCAAAGAATATGGTGACATATTTAGTACAGTCACAGACTATGAGAAAAAAGTCACAATAGCTAAAGAGGAAATGATCACAAGCAACTCAGAGGAAAATAGAGCTAATATTCATCAGGTCAATGCCAAATATATCAATCCATTTGTTCGACCAACATATGTTCATAGATTTATGCAATTCTTTAATTACTTGAAGGAGAAGCAAGAGAGACAAATATAAAACTTAACTTGATTTGCATCCTATTAGGATGAATACTTAGTGGTACCAAGTGTCTATACAAAATCGATAAACATAACACATTATATGTGATTCCACATACATTTTTGTTATGCATAGTATTTTCTATCATTATTTTTATAATATTACCTGTGCAACGCGTGGGTATGTTTACTAGTATATCAAATTGCTAAAGTTGGAAGTTTCCATTCTCAAACAAAAAACTCAATTACAGTGGCTTAAAGAGGGTGATGCAAACACTAAGTATTTTCATACTATTATGAGAGGAAGCAGAAGGTAGCTTTTCATTCACAAGATCTATAATGAGAGTGAAAAATGGATTGAGGGTGATAAAAGTATTGCTAATGCAGCTTATAAACACTTCAAGCAAATATTCACAAGTCATGAAAATAGAATCAATGATGCCATTCTGCAATATGTTCCAAGAATGGTTTCTCAGGAACAAAACATGACTCTTCAAGAGATGCCTACTATTCATGAGTTGAAGCAGGGGATATTTTCTATGAATCCTAACTCTGCCCCAGGTCCGGATGGATATGGAGGGATGTTTTTTCAAACTTGTTGGGATACTATTAAAGAAGATCTGTTGGCTGATGTACAGGCCTTCTTCTCTCGTTATCTTATGCCAAGATATATTTCACATGCTTGCTTGGTCCTACTTCCTAATGTGGAGGATCCTAATAGCTTCTTTGAGTTCAGACTCATAAACCTCAACAATTTCACCAATAAAATCATTTCCAAGCTCTTGTGTCTCAATTAGCATCTATTCTTCCTAACTTCATTTCAAATAACAAGTCGGGTTTTGTTAGAGGTAGGAGCATCTCTGAAAAAATCATGTTGGCTTTGAAGATCGTTTTTGGTATTAAAATCCCTAATGAAGGTGATAATGTTGTGATCAAACTTGATATTGCAAAGGCTTATGATAGGGTGTCTTGGTCCTTTATCAGTTGTTTCGGTGAAATATTTATTGACTTAGTTTGGAGAATCATGAGTAATAATTAGTATTGCATTACTGTCAATGGCACTAGACATGGTTTTTCCCACTCAACAAGAGGACTCAAGCAAGGTGATCCCTTTTCCTCCTCATTATTTATTTTGGGAGCTGACGTTCTCTCCAGAATGTACTCCTCTACCAGAATCAGAATTAGCATGGTTTCAAGATGGTGTTAAGAGAATCACAAGTCAATCACTTAAGTTTTGCGGATGATGTTATTATCTTTACTTCTGTGAAGAAAGAGGCTCTACAGCTAATCATGGAGACTTTTTCAACTTATGAAGCAACTTCTGATCAGTTTATTAATAAAAGGAAAGGTCATTTCATGGTCTGTACTAACACCCATACTGCTATTATTGTGATGATCAAGGAGATCACTGGTTTCACTCAAAAATATAGTCCCATTATTTATCTTGGATGTCCCTTATATCTTGTGAGGCAAAGAATAATTTAGTATTATGATCTGGTGACAAGAGTTATTAAAAAAAATTAGTGGTTTGCTAACTAGGATCCTCAGCGTTGGTGGTAAAGCTACTTTGGTGAAACACATTTTCCAATCTATTCCTATTCATAACATGGAGGCTATAGCACCTCCCAAAACTACCATTCAATACATAAAGAGAGTGACAACTTAATTTCTATGTGGTATGGATAAAGACAAAAAGAAGTATCATTCAGCCTCTTGGGAAACTGTTTGTATTACTTATGATGAAGGGGGGGGGGGGGGTATTGGAGTGAGACAACTCAATAATGTTTGCAATTACTTACATATTAAACATTGGTGGAATTTTAGGACTAAGAAATCGTTGTGGGGGCAATTCATCATAGAAAAATATTGTCAAAGGGCCAATTATGTAGCAAAGAAGATAGATGCATGTGAATCTATGGTTTGGAAATTTGTGCTGAAAACAAAAGTATGGTAGAAGAACAAATCAGTTGGAAACTTCACTATTGTAAACTCTCATTTTGGTGGGAAGACTTTATTGGAGATGGCCTTTTAGCTCACCACTGTCACTACTGTGTCCCAATTCTTAATAAATGGAAAGTGGAATGTATCTCTGTTGATATTGCAGGACCCTCTATTAATAATTCCTAAAATTCTGAGCACTGTTATTCATTATCAATAAGAGGTTAAAGATGAGGCAATTTGGAAGCCAAATGACAATGGAGTGTTTACTTGTTCTTCTGCTTGGGAGCTTATCAAAAGAAAGAAGACCAAATTGGACTCAACTCTACTACTTGGTACAAACATGTTCCCTTCAAAGCTTCCTTTCTACTTTAGAGAGCAATTTGAACCAATCTATCTACCAATGAGAGACTAAATTTCTTGGAGTGGAACCTACTACCTGTTTTTGCTGTAACAGGCCAGGGTGGGATTATATAGACCACATATTTGTCACTCACAGTTTTGCAAACCATATCTGAAAGTTTTTTTCCAATTTGATTGGCAGTTCTAACAGGCATATTCATGTAAAGAACCTTCTGATGAAATGGTGTTGTTTTGGTTTCAACAATCAGGTGCACAAAATCATCATTCAAACCTTTCTTATATTTATATGTTGGAATTTGTGGAAGAACAGATGCTCAGCTAAATATGGGGGCAAACCCTCCAGCATAACTAGAGTCAAATATTTAATTTTCAAAGACAATATCAAACTTCTCCACTTTGCCTTCCCTTACATACAAACTTCTCCACAAGCCAGCTGGAGTATTTTCAATGTCAAAATATCTAGAGAGAAGCTAACAATGGAATAAAAATGCAAACAGATATTGTACAAAAAATAGTTAATTCTGAAGAATTATTAGATACTAAGAAAAAATTACAATCATTTTTAGGATTAGTTAACCAAGTAAGAGAATATATACCAAGAAAAAGTAAAGTAAAGTTGTTTGTTTTTATTTGGTTTGTTTTTATTTAGAGTCACCAGACAGGATACTATTGATAAATAGTAAAATGTCAATTATGTAAATAGTAAAGGTCAAGTTACTGTATAAATAGTAGAGTCAGTTACTGTTCATGAATAGTAAAGGTCAATCATGAATAGTAAAGGTCATGTAAATTTGTTTATAAATAACATCCAGGAGTAAGGGACGATCATCCCTCAACTCCCACTTTGATATTTCACTCTCCACTTTCCGCACCCCCCATATTGGAATTTTTAGATTTAGACTGTGTAGCAGATACAAATAAAACAATTCAATTATGGATAGGCTATATATCAAAGCAATTAATAGACAACAAGATATCAATAATAGATGCCCCAGGATACATAGAAAGAACACTTATAGGAACAGCAAAAATATGGTTACAAAATTTAACACCAACAAGCTTAGCAACCCTAAGAAATAATACAAAATCTAATAATGAAATAGCAACATCAGCAATAGACATATTAAATAAATATGAAATATCAATTAGAAATGAATTTGGAAGTATGACAACAGAAATAGAAGAACAACAGAAAGATAAAATAATAAACAGAAATTTAATGAATAAATTAGCAATATGTAAAATGAGTTACATAGATGAATATACATGTGCATTTAGAGAATATTACTATAAGGAAATATATACAAATGATGAAAGTAAAGAAATAAGAAAATTATATTACACAAAATTACCAGAACCATTTAGTTCAAAAATAATAAAAGATTGGGAAGAATCAAATATAGTAGATACACTAGGAGCTAGAATAAAATTCTTACAACAATGGTTTATGAAACTATGTGAAAAACATAAAGAAGAATTAAAACTAGAAAAAATATTAGTGAAAAACCTAGCATATTGTACAAGCAAATTAGCACCTCAATTTGGATGTAAAAATCCATATAAAAAGAAAAGGATAAAAAAGTATAAACGCTTCAAAATAAAATATAAGAACAAAATTCCAAGAAAGAAATATTATATAAAAAATTATAAACAAAAAAGACCACATAGAGTTAAGAAAAATATAACAGAATGTAAATGTTATAATTGTGGAAAACTAGGACATTTAGCTAGAAACTGTAAATTACCAAAATATTTAATGAAAAAGCAAATAACAGAGGTAATAATAGAAAAAGATAAATATAAACAGATAGAATATTTGGATTATGAATTAGAAAATGAAGATAGCATATACGAAATAACAGACATTGAATTAGAAGAAGAAATAGAGTCATTTTCTGATTATTATGACTGAAAATGATATAAAAATAATAAGTAAAGAAGAATATCAAGATAATGAATATACAGAACAAAAGATAATATTTGACAATAATATGTTTGAACAAATAAAAGGAAAAGAATTAGATTTAAGCATAGATAAGATATTAGAAGTACCTAGATTAAAAAATTTATTCAAATTACAACACGATGAATATTATGTAGTAAGCCAAAAAGAACATGTAATAGATTGTAAATATATTAAAGGTAAAGCTAAAATACCTATTATAAATAAAAAAATAATTAATAAAGAAATCCACGATTTGAAATCAAAAAATCCAATAAAATATGTACATTTAGGAGCAACAGAAATATTGATAAAAGCATGTTTTAGAGAAGGAATAGATACACCTATAGAACTATATTTAGCAGATGATAGAATAATTCAACCTATAGAAAAAAGTATTATAAGTGCAGTTAGAGGAAATTTAATATATCAAAAATTTAAATTTATTATAAGTGCAAACTATTCAGTAGCAATAGAAGACAAGAACATAGATAAATCACTAGTACTATATTGGAAAATGGCAGGCATAGAATTAGCACCAGGAAGTAAGATATTTACAGCAAGATGTGATAAATCTTCTTTTTAATTTGTATATCTCTTTATGGTTATAGATATTTTGAATAGGCCTAGCTTTTCTTTCTTTTTTAGGGGAGAGTCTCTCTTATTTATGTTTCTTAGACTAATTGTACTGAGTGGAGTCCTCTCTTTAGGTGCATAGATCTAGGTTTCTCTTTCTTAGTATTGGGGTTAAGTTAACATCCTTAATAGGATTTTTGACTTATGAACCACCATAGGTTGAAGCTATGGTTTATTTCCAACTCCTTCTATTTTTATTTGCTTTGTTTTAATGTTAAGGCTTGGGGTTGTGTGGGTAAACCCTTGACTACCACGACCGGTGAGATCGTTCGGTAAGATCGATTAATTTTTAAAAAAAGTGTGAAAGTCGAGGATAAAAACCTAATTTGGGAGTGTTATGGGATAGATAAGATGCTTACCACATGAGATCTTGACAAAAAAAGAAGGAAGTCTCAAAGAAAGAAAAAGTTTATGAAAGAAAAAGAATGAAAATGAATAAATGAGACTTGAATCCTCCAAAAGTTTAAAATGGTTGCATGTGGATCATCTTGAGTGAAATTAAGAGAAGCTCCTTTTGTAGTTATTTTGGAAAAGTTAAGAGTGGAAACGTTTGAATTTTCCCTTTTGAAGCCTTGTATGGTAAGAGGTGTAGATCTTTGGTGGGTTGGTTTGAAGTAGGAGATGTTGCCCTTATTGGTCCCGAGTCGGTTTATGAGGCCATTGAGAAGTTTCGGCACATTAGGGAGAGATTGAAAAAGACTCAAAGTAGGTAACAGTCCTATTCTGATGTGAGAAGGAGGGACCTAGAATTTGAAGTAGGTGATTGGGTCTATTTGAAAATATCACCCATGAAGGGTGTGATGAGGTTTGGCAAAAAGGGGAAACTTAGTCCCCGGTATGTGGGCCCTTACAAAATTGTGAAGCGTATTAGGGAAGTTGCATATGAATTGGACTTGCCAAATGAGTTGGCTCCGGTCCACCCGGTACCCCATATTTGCATGCTTAAGAAGTGCATTGGTAATCCTGTAGACATCATTCGTTTGGAGGGGTTTAGGAGTTGATGAGAGTCTATCCTATGAAGAAGTTCTGGTAGAAATCTTAGAACGGCAAGTCAAGAACTTGAGAAACAAGGAAGTAGCTTCCTTTAAGGTTTTGTGGAGAAATCATCTAGTTGACGGTGCTACTTGGGAGACTGAGCCCGATATGAAGTCCCAATACCCTCATCTCTATCCTTCTACTCTCACTCAAGCTTGAGGTAAATAGTTCCTATAGAATTTCCTTGTTTTGGAAGTCATGTGTAAGTTGTATGTTTTCCATGGTTTCCTTAAATGATGCATGTTCTTGATCTAATTCATGTTTAATAAGAAAATGAGTTTTCATGCTTTATATTCCTCATGTTGTTGTGCATTTGGTATGAGTTGCCTATTTGACTTCATGAGATGTGTTGATGAACATGCTTTAGTTTAGTTTTGAGATTTGTTTTTTGTATATTTGCTCCATGATGTTGTGTTGAGCATTATTTTAGTTGGAGAAGTGATTTCCTCCTATGAAAATGGAAATTATTTAGTTTGGTGCATATTGGGTGCTAGATGAAGTTCCTACTCCCTTATTATGTATTGATCATGTTTTAGATGGAGTTGGAATTGCCTCCTTGGAATAATGCATGTTGTGAATAGTGCATTTGTGAATTTTGCATATTTGATTTTTCATGCATAATGGGCTGCTAGTCTTGAGTCTTGAAATTCCTTAAGGTGTTTAGATTGTCATTCGAGGATGAATATCCCCAAGGGGGATATATTGTTACGCCCCCTAAAACTAAAAGACTAAGATAGAGCCAAAAGGGTAAACTAGTAGCCTAAATAGGGTTTAAAGTAAATGTGAGAGTCGTAAAATGATCTACGGTACTTAATAAAAGTATTTTTGGGTGTAGAGTTCAAGGCATGACCCCCCAAGGACCAACCAAGGGGTCCCTGAGGAGGGTCATGAGGCAGCCCAAAAAGTTGTCTACAGGCAGCCTCCCACGAAGGGCACCCACGATCCGTGGGTGGACCCATGCCCCATAGGTGGGGGTCGTGGGTCGAGGTTGGCCCTCCACTGCATCTACCAATGCTCTGACCCAAACCACGAATTGCTAGCACGGCTCATGGACCCACTGACGGTCCATGGGTGGGGTTTCGTGAGTGAGGCCTGTAAGTTGGTCATTTAGTTTTAGTTAGAGTTGAGGGAAGGGCTTAGGGTTAATTAATTAATTAAGTAGGGTCACTAATAATAATTAAAACTAACTTTATAAACCTAATAGACCCCTAAAACCAACTCGATTAGTTCATTCATTCAAAACCCCAAAACAAACTATTTCCCTCCCAAATAATTCTCTCTCTAAAACCTCCATTGAAGAAGAAGAAGAAGAAGGCCAAGTCTAGGGCTCAAGAACTCATCTTTTCTACCCAAATTCGTGGGGAATCTTCAATAAATGTATGGTAATCTTGATCCATAGAATGCTTTCTTCTATGGAGCCCTTAAACTCTCCAATTTCAAAGTAGGAAAACTCTCCAAAGACCTAGGATTTTCTTCAAATCATGGATTCTTCCTCAAATTTTTTTCAATGGTTTAATTGTCTTATATTATGGTTTAATTACTATTTCTAAGATGTTTTTATGTTAAATTCACCATGAATCCATGAAGTCCTCCTAACAATAAATTTATGACTCCAATGTGGGTGAATTGTAGTAAGGTCAATTGTATCGAATTGTTCCTATTGTAATGTGGTTTCTTGATCATATTATCCATGTTGAATGTAGTAATCCTAGATTAATTTGGAGAATGAGATCCTTGATCCATGATGGGTAAGACATGAGAAATTTGCCAAATTTAGGACTACATGTATATGCACTTTATGAACATGATTATAACTTAATTATTGTGTTAATTGAAAGTTCATTCTCATAAACACATAATGATCATGATGTGAAATTTCTTCTCACTATGTTAGGGTTCTAAGGTTGAAAGTCCATTCTCACCTATTGAACCCATGAGCTATGGTAAGATACTCCTTCATGCTTGTAAATTCAATTCAAAGACTAAATGTGAAATTGTGGGAAGTAATGCTTAGCACCGAGTGGATATTGAATATGAGATGGAAATACCCCTGCTAGAAAGGATGTATTTCTATAATGTATCTCATGAGATGGAAGTTTCCCCGCTAGAAAGGGCGGGTTTCTAGTAACAATCTTTGTATCCCATAACTATATGCCCTCATAGGTCTTTAACTACTGGATCCACCTAAAAGCTAATCCATTTAGTTCTACCTTAGGCAAGTAGGACACCTATTTTCGGTGTGGGGCATGACACCGGATTCAATGTTTAGCTCACATGGTCTATGTCGATTAAGGCTTATTTCCAAAGTAATAATGAAAATAAAGTATTAACTATGTTTTCTTAAGAGTTTTACTTAGCATGGGTAGGATTATGGGATCTTACTTAGGTATGGCACAAGTAGACTTTGAGAGTATTCATAGTGGGTTCCTATTATGATGTGATTACTTATACATTGATTACCATTATGACTTACGCTTTTATACCAATTTTCATGATGGTTCTCAAACTTTATAAAAATGCATACTCTTCAACTAAATCGTCCCTTTTTAGCATATTTTCATGATTTTTGTGCATGATTATCATACTTAGTGCATTCTTGTACTAACCCATATTTCTTCAACTCTTTTCACAAAATGTAGGTTCCGGCATTTGAGGTGATTGTCCCTACTAGTCAAAGCTTTGATTGATTCTCTCCAAAGCTTTTGGTAAGTCCTCATGGATCCGAGGACAAGTGTTACTTTGTTGTTCCATTTCTTTCATTGTAATAGACATTTTCTTCATTTACTATTGTAACGGTTGTGTCCCTATCATTTTGAAACTCCGATTGTAGTAGATGGCTAAATGAGACTATGTCTAGGCTTCCTCTTGACTTTTATTAAGATTTTCTTAAAGACTTGAAAATGTGTTGCTATTCTTTATTATTCTCTACTTATGTGATGGTGATATGCTAAGTGGCTTACTTAGGGCCTTTCGGGGATCCATGTGCCATGTTACGTCTAAGGGGTACCCTTGGGTCGTAACACCACTTGATTGCCACCCTCACACCCGTAACTCTCCTCCACGAGCCTTCCCAAGAGTCGTGGTCTTCACCACAAGCCGTGAAGTGGCTCGTTAAGGAGGGCCTGTTTTGGGGACTTTTGGAGTGCTTATTGCCTAGGCTAACATGGACCACACCACGAGTTGTGGTCCCCATCACGAGTCGTGGTGGTGGTCGTCACTATGGCAGTGTCTAGGGGAGAGTGGACTGCTTTGGTCCTCTCCCTTGGCCCTTGCCCTTAACTCTTGACGTTAACCTAACGTTTAGCTCTAGTTTAGCCTACTATTTTCCGAGGTTTTGCACTCTTAATCCATTGATAGAATTCATCCATGGAGCCCCTTCAAAACTCCAATTTCAAAGATAGAAATTCCCCAAAAGCTAGGGTTTGACTCCAAGTCATGGATTCTTTTCAAAAATGATTCTAATGATTGAATTACTTTATATTATGATTGAATTGATGACTTATTATGGTTTTTATGTTGAAATTCCAAAGAGTCCATGAAATTCCGTTATTCCCAATTTATGACCTTGTGATGTGGGTGAATTGATGAATGAAGGATATTATGAGATTATGCTTCTAGTAAATGAGTTACTTGAGTTATGTTATTATCCATGTCTAATTTAGTGAATTCTAGATCTGTTGATTGAATATGATAGTTGATCCTTCAAGGGCAATTTAGTGCCTCATTTTTCGCACATTAGGGCACATATCTAACCTAACTAATTCTAACTAAAGGTCAACAAACTAGATATCGAGTAAGGGTTACAATTAGCTCAAGGGGAAGGTGCTAAGTATCCCTCGAGGTCCACAAAGGTGGGTCCCGGCCGTATCTCATGCAATTTATGTGGGGGTTACATGTAGCAATTAAGGTCACTTCATTTATTTGTTATTTAATTAAGCATGCTTACTAGGTGATAATATTATTAAACAATTAATACCGATAAAAATTAAGAGAATAAGCGAAAAGATAGAAAGTAGACAAATACATATGCAAAAATCATTTTTATTTATTAAACTATCCCAAGCAGTTATAATTATAAACAAATAAAAAGACAAAAAGAGAAATGGAGACTCCAAAACCTAAACAAACACCCTTCTACGGATCAACGCTCGACTTATTATTTGGTAGGCTTATTACACGGAAAGATAAAACCAATGTTTGTCATTTTAAGCTTGAGTCGCTTTTCATCATCTCCATTAAAGGGCCTAACTACCCCCACCCCCACCCCCACCCTCCGTATGCATAACGTTCTAGAAGGTGTCTAGCATCCCCGCTTAATGTCCAAGAGGCATTGGACTACTATTAGTGTAGTTTTAGACAAAAATAAAATATAGGCTCTTAATTAGGCCCTCTAAAAATCAGGCAAAACACATTGGACAACATTTAGCATGTAAAATCTCATATTGGCCTCTAAATTTTAATTTATCAGCATGCTAGCAAACATACAAAATTAGTAAAAGGTCTAATGCTAAGTGTGTGCGCATAAAAAAAACATATAAATAGGCATTATAACAGTAACTATTGATTAAATTAATGGGGGAGAACAATGATCACATATGCAGAAATAATTTATTAGTTAGTTTTAGGTGGCAAAACAGTTAATTATGATGCAGAAATTTATTATTTTAGGGGCAGACTTTAATCGGAGCAGCAAATATTCAAAACGGTTTTAGCATTCTAGAGCAGTTTACCAATTAATTTAAAATTGGCGGAAGCTAAACAGATTGCAGAAATTATTTATTTATCAACCGGCAGAGAAATATTTCAGTATTAACAGAGCAGAAAATAGTCATACATAAATAAATTACTCTGTTATAATATGCTAGAATTTATATTAATCTAATTAATATATTAATCTTATAAAGTTCTATGGGCATGATTTCTAGGTAGTCAAGATAAATCATCACAATATTTTTAAAAAAAAAAAATGTTGAACTAGCAACTTTTTATGAGCACAATTCCTATTCACGCAAAATTCTTAAATTTATTAACACTGACGTGTATTAAAATTTGACCAAATAATATGCAGAAGTTCATAGGAATCTGGTCTATTAAATTGACTAATCAACATGCTGCAATATTTTAATCTACTTAATTGACATGCTAAATTTATTAAAAGTCTAATTGATTAGCATGCTAAACTTATTTATTCAAACCTATAGACATGCTTGCTATGTGAATTCGTACTGAAATTAAGCGCAGCTCAAATATCAACAAGAGCCGATCTGCATTAAAATAGCTCAAGTTTATTCCTTTTAGCATGCCTAAAAAAATATGAAGGGCTTAACTGCATGGTTTCCTACGCCTGAATGATTTTTTAAAATCCTATCAACATTGCATCAAACCTTACTCCAGAACTAATAAACATTAAGTATACAAATTTAACATGCTAACAATTTAGCAGGTTATAGACAATGATCTCTACATAGAGAGCAAGAATATTGTCACATAAGCACATTTCAAGATTTTAGCATGGGGACAAAGCTTAATTTATTACATGCTGACTAATTTCCGATCCGAATAGCACGAAGTTCTTAGACAAACAACTACTTGATTTTAGATCAGTTATTTAAGAGACATAATAACTTATTCATCCGGTTTTAAGGTTAATATAGATAAATTATATTCGACATTCACAAATAGTAAAATAAACACAAAGGAAAAAAATTAGCATGTAATTTCCCTTCACCCTAGACGATCCCCCTAGTAATTTCATATATGGAGAGTTAGAGTTTATACAATATTACAAGACCAAACAAAGTAAAATCACACTTCAAATGAACAATATCAAATAACTTATAAGTGAAATTCCATCCGCTATCCCTTAGCATGGCAACTCTCCGTGTCTTGAACTTTATGTTCAAACCCTGTTAAACCAACCAGGATACTACAAACACATATAAATCTATTCAAGGCATAAGATTATCTAAGAAATCAATTATATGGGAGGAATCATAAAGTATATTCAAGGAAGACACACGAAATTCAAACAAGTCATAGAAAATATATCATAACACATAGGGAAAGAAAGGATAAAAAAACTGACCCAGATGCTTCCTTTATTTTGTTATAACCATTGAATTTGTGATAGATAAATAATACTAATGCAAGATATGAAAATTACATTGATCAAAGGAACTAACTAGTTAAGCAGAACAATTATTTAACAAACAAACTTGAATCCGAACTTAGAGCAGTCCACCAAAACACAAGAGCCTCTTCAAAATATGAAAAACTATTCTTTTTCTTTTAAACTAAAGAGTATAAGAGAGTATACTATTCTTGTTAGAGTGGTTAAGCATGTTCAAACATGAGAAAAGAAGAATAAGAAGTCCCTTTTATATGCTAGATGAGAGGTGCAAAATTAAAGGAAAGGAAATATTTAGGGGTCAATTAAAATTAATTTCTTTAATCACGAGGGGAGCAAAATCAGTCTTTATTATTTTTTAGCTCAACCAAATATAACTTTACTAAAATACAGCAGGTTAGAATCAATTCAACTTCAATTAAGGCAACTTTGATCAATTAACAGACAAATAAATATGCAAAAATCAAGTAAGACAAGTAATAATCGCTAAAGGAAAGAGAATAATTACCTCTTACAGTCAAATGTCAATATCCATGTATCAATGAATTTATCATATAACCGGAGCAATTAAAGAGTTGTCCTAAACTTAAATACGAGAAGAACACTAAAATAAACATGGAAGACAAATCAATCAAGCATGATCATAAATACTAATATACTAACAGTTATTCAATAATCACAAGGAATCAAATATATAAAACCTTTCAATAAATAAGCTCCATAATCAATTTAATCTATACCATAATTAAGCTAGAATTTATTTTAATTTCTAATTTTAGCAAACTATGAAAATCAATTAGGAGCCTGAGAATATGCGGAGAGAGCAAGTAAAATTAGATAGTAAAGGACGGATTTTGAAAAACAACCTTATGAAATAAATCAGTAATCTCCAAACAATCTCAAGTTGAAACAAGTGCATGTTCAATAAATTATCAATTTCAGTCATGATCGACCAGTAACATCAAATAAAATCAAGCATGCAACAAACACTAAGGCTTTAGGCAGTATCTGAATCAACTCAACAATCAGGAGATCCAACAAATCATGCTTAAAACTAGATTGACAACTATTATAGATTTTTTTTCGAGTAAACATTCATAGAAGATATAAGAAAATCATAATCGAATTCAGGAAAACTATTAGGGGATAGATAATTATAAACAGAAATGAACCCCAACGGATCTGTCGAGATCCGTTTTGACCAAACCCCAAAATTTTGAGCTTCGTCAGAGCTTTAACTAAATAAGTAATATAATTATTTCGAGTTTAAATATCGATAACTAATAATTTGATAATAATAAAATAATTTAAAAAATAGAATTATTTTTTTAATTTTTCAAAACTAAAATAAAATTATTTTAGACAAAATTGATTAGATTTTTAAACATGTGATATGTTTTTAAAATACGTACTTACTCGAATAACACTCTCGAAAGGGTTACATGTTGGTCAAAATTGGATGTCAACAGCTGCCCCTTGGTTGCTTGAGAATGAAGGATGAATTGTCGGGCAACCAACGTTGACTTAGTAGTCGATTTTGTCCGACCGACGAGAGATGTCAGTGGGACCAATTAAAATGATATAAATTTGGAAAGCGATACAACCGAGACTTTGGTTTTAAGTCGCCTACATATCTCTAGTTATACTAGAATCAGGTCGTGTGTAATTCTAGATTTAGGAGCAAACAAAGCTCCTTAAATTGAAAAGGCGGTATGATATTCTAACGGGAATGATAGGGGCTTGAATGGATATGATTAGAGTAGTGAGAAGAGCATGACAGAGTGATTTCTAGTTTCAGCAAAGGATCAGATGAAAATCGGTAATACGAGTAGCAAAGAATCGAGAAGGCCTTTGTTGTGATAGATTTGTAAGTATGATACATGTAGATGAGAGGGCGATAGATCTCGCTTGCAATATCAGTCTCTGCAAATGTGTTGCTTGTGATACGACTAAATAAAGCGATTAGAGCAGATATATCATATGAACGGTAAATGTAAACATGATGCAATTTCCCATATTGACCATGAAATTTGCCTTAAGACTATGAAGATGACGACTTAGGCTATGATGTCTGGGGCCATGATACGCAAAAAGTAAATCCTTAGGTCATGAAAATGTTGTCTGCGGGCCATGAAAAATGATGCCCTTAGACTATGACACCTTCGGATCATGATAGATAGAAATTAAATCATTAAGTCATGACATGCTGTTTGCTGGCAATGAAAGATGATGCGTTTAGACCATGGCGCCTTCGGAACATGATAAACATAAAGTAAATCCTTAGGCCATTAAATGATGTCCACAGGCCATGAAAGATGATGCCTTTGGTCTATGATGCCTTCGAATGTAAATGATGAGTAAAGAAAGCGTATATGTTTTGATGTAATTCGAGCATCTTGTGGCTTGATTTGATACATACTCTGTACGGATGTATTCGGGCATATGCAATTTTTGGGCACAATACAATTCTCGAGCACATGAAATCTTGGGCACAATGCAATTCTTTAGCACAATGCAATCTCAGGCGCATGCAATTCTCGGCCTCATGCAATTCTTGGGCACAATGCAATCTCGAGCACATGCAATTCTCGAGCTTAATGCAATTTTTGGGCACATGCAATCTTGAGTCTCAATGTAATTCTCAGGCTCATACAATATCGGGCACATGCAATCTTCTGGCACAATGCAATGTCGGGCTCAATGCAATCTTCTGTAACAATGCAATGTCGAGCTCAATGCAATTTCTGAGCGCATGCAATCTCGAGCATAATGCAATCTCGGGTACAATGTAATCTCGTACAAGCAATCTTAAGGCATAATTCAATCTTGAGTTCATGCAATATCAGACACAATGCAATCTTTGGCTCATGTAGTCTTTGGGCACATGCAATCTTCAGGAACAATGCAATATCAGGCACAATGCAATCTCGGGCTCAATGCAATTCTCGGGCGCAAAGTAATCTCGGGCTCATGGAGTTCTCGGTCACAATGCAATCTTGGGCTCATGCAGTCTTTGGGCACATGCAATCTTTGGGCATAATGCAATATTGGGCACAATGTAATCTCGGGATCAATACAATATTGGGTGCAATGCAATCTCAAGATCAATGCAATTCTTGGGTGCAATGCATTTCTAGGGCTAATGAAATTCTTAAGCACAATTCAATCTTGGGCATAATGCAATCTCGAGCTCAATGCAATTTCGGATACGATATAATAGCTGAGAGTATGAAATATCTTGGACCTTTGCCTGTTGGAAGGGTCGAGTGACATTTATTGTAACTAGCTTGGCTTTCCTATTGTTGGAAGGATTGTGTGCCATTTGTTGGTGATTTTTGTGCTCGGAATAATGTAGCTAGATCATTCTTCCTATTGAAAGGACATGGTGCTATTAAAGAGCGACTCTTGGGCTCAATATAAAGTAGCTTGGTCCTTCGCATTGTTGGTAGGACAGTGTGCAATTTGACTTGCGATTAGGGCTCAGTAGTTTGGTCCTTTCCCTTGTTTGGAAGGATAGCGTTCCATTTGTTGGGGATTTTTGAGCTCAGAACAATGTAGGTAGATCCTTCTTCCTATTGGAAGGACAAAATGCGATTGATTAGCAATTTGTCGGGCTTAATATAAAGTAGCTTGGTCCTTCACATTGTTGGAAGGACAGTGTGCCATCTGATTGGCGATTCAGGCTCAGTAGTTTGGTCCTTTAATTGGTTAGAAGGACAGTGTGCCATTTGCTTGCAATTTTTGAACTCATAACAATGTAGCTTGATCCTTCTTCATATTAGAAGGAAGGAATGCCATTGATTAGAGATTTGTCGGGCTTAATATGACGGTATATCCATTCTTCAAGCGATGTTGAAGTTGCTTCTTGTATATGTACCTCTTTTTTCTACATTCAAAGAGAAATAGTTAGTTAAGGGGAGGTTGATCTACATCCCTAATTTGGCACAATATGCTCCCTTGATGTCTGCTCGAATGTCCTTTGTAGTGTTGTCAAAAAATTTGAGGTGCCCTCAAAATTTCTGCCCAGTGGAGAATTTCTAATTATCTGATGTTCTTTGTAGACCACAAGTTGTTTTCTTGAATCTATGAGATTTTCGTAAAACTTCTGCCCTAATCTCATTATTCGTAGATTAATGAGATTGTTGAGGTCCTCTCTTGCAAGAAAATATTAACTTTTGATGGAATTTTTGAGATCCTCTCAAAAATTCTGCCCCAGTTGAACGCTTGCAAAAAAAATGCTTCGTTGATGGAATTTTGGACTTCTTCTCAATTATTTTGCCCCAGTATTATAGCTTGTAGGAAAAATTTTGATGTAATTTTTGAGAGGATTTGAGATCCTCTCAAAAATTCTGCCTCAGTTGTGGCTTGCTAGAAAAAAAATTTCTTTGATGAAATATTTGAGACCTCCTCAAAAATTCTGACCCTGTTACACAACAAAAGGGGAAAATGAAATTTTTATTAGGATAAGACCGAAATCCATAGGAGAGCCTACGTATTCCTTCTTAAATGGAAATCAGGTCTCACATAGTTCCAAATACAAAGTAAAAAGAGCATAACACAAAACATTATTAAGCAACAAACTGAAGGGATAGTTTCTGACAAAACTTTATTATCCATATGCTAACAGGGGTACTTTAAACGGCCCAAGCCCTTATTGGAAACTGCTTCAAACAATTTTCAACATGTTTTCTATTGGGCCTACTTTGGCACAAGGTATGTCCAGTGTATGACCTTAGCATCAATCAACTATTGAATGTTGTTTCTTAGAGCACAACATTCTTCAGTAGTATTTCCGTTCATCCCTGAATTATTCTCACAAATTTTGTTGGGATCATACCATTTGGATTGAGTGTTTGGATTCTTGACAGGCATAAGTGTCACACAGCCAGCCACTTTAAGATTTTCATAGACTTGGTCAATGGATTTATCTAAAGAAGCATAAATTTTGATGGGCTTCTTCTTAGCATTGAAAACATTTTTGCAAATTTGAGACTGAGTAAGGGTTTTGACATTATGGATAGGATATGCTAGTTTTTGATATGGTAGAGGATGGCTTTGACATGGAGGCATTTGATATGGAGGAATTTGAAATGGTATGAGAGGTGCGGGATAACAAGGAACCTAATGCAGAGGCGTCTCATATCGAGGAGCTTGAAGGGTGGGATTCTACACGCACGGAGTGAGATATGGAAGTCTAGAAGCATAAGCACGATATTGTGGAGGATAGGGGTAATTTGGAAATTAAGTATTCCCTTGAGGCATATGAATGGAGCTTTTTTGATTTGAGGATGAGAATTAGGGTGAGTTGGTGGAGGATTATTTTGGAAAGTGGCTTGGCTTATGACAGGCTTCTTATCCATGTTTGTCTCCAAAGTGGGATTGGCGGAGAGTAACAGCTTGGCCTACTCGCGCATACCAGATATCTCTTCTTCTGATTTTCTTATTTTCTATTCCAAACTTGAGACCAGCTTGTTCAAATGATGCTCCTTTTGAATAGCTCAACCCATAATCTTATCATTACTCACCTTCTTCTTTCCTTTGTGATTCTCACTTGAAAGGGAAGGAAGAGCGCCTTTTTATCGTGTGTGGTAAACCACGGTCTACAGATCAACCATAGGGGAAGGGTAAAAATAATAAAAGAAAAAGAAAACCCAAGTTAGAACATTGCATAGAATGAGATAGCAAACACATTACTTTAAGATAAAAGCCCTAAATACAAGGAGCCTCGTTGAGCCAGAGATAGGCCTAAAATGACTCATAAGTGATGCACAATAATTAATTTAAGCCTCATTTGCCAATTTGGAATTTAGGTTAGAGGAAATAAATCAACTTTCATTTATTATAGAATTCAACCATTATATCATAATTGAAGACGAAAATTGAAAATAAACTAAAGGGAGAGGGGTAACATGAGAAAGTCATCCTAAATTCTGAAATCTTAAAGATTCGATTCCAAGATCTTGGCGCCAGTTGACCTTTTGGATATGAAGTAACTTGATGCCCGAGGTTAAACAGGTTGTGTGCCCATATGTTTTTTCTTTCATCAGTGAGCCCATAGTATCCTTCCCCACTCAATTCTCTACCCTTAGCCTCTTTTAGGATCCATATATAGTACTCAAGTGTACAAAAGGCCCTTTGTGCACCCATAGAAATGGTTACCATACGCTCCCACTTTTGAAGTATGTTGTGGACTTGTGGATTATCCAATCCAAAGTCATACTTAAATTGATTACCATATGGTAGACATGGAAGACAGGAATACAATATCAAAACTAAACAAGAAGAAAAAATAAAGATAATAACTTTGATGAACATAACTAATATACCAACCATAGAACTTAACAACAATTATTTTGAAGACAACCATAAAATAATTATTTTTAAAATATTAGAAAAAATAAATGAACCTAGTATTAGAAAATTAATTTGGGAAAAATTAATAAAATCTGAAGAAGATGAAATAAATAACTTACTAAGACAAAATTGGTTTGACGACATAAGAGCAGTAATGCAAGAATTATATGATAGTACAGATTACATAGATATGTACCACCCAAACTACGATAGTGACTACAATAGTGATTAAAATATGATAAATGAAGAATATTTCCAACTTTGGAAAGAAACTATGACTGAAATAGATTCATGGGAAAATATTATAAAAACATATTTAGAAGAATACCTTAAAACACAAGACATACAATACCTAAAACTACTAATAGAAGGAGCCCAAATGATTCTACATAAAAAAGAAAAAGAAGAAGAATTTTACAAAAAAGCATTTATTTGATAAAAGACTATGACAAACTTAAACATAGCCCGAATTCCGCACTTACCCCAATTTGTAAAATATTGGGATAACGACAACTCAAAACACATTAGACCTGGTAAATGTCAATAGTTATAGAAATCATGCGTATAACTCATACACGTCGAACCAAAGAGAGTCAAACATTAATAGTATTGATCCTACAAGTCTTATTTCCTATATTACGTCGATTTGATAAATTGTGAATCATTACTTATATTTCTTACTAAAATGAACTCCAATTAAGTAATTTTTTTAATTGTTATGTTTAAATGAAATTGAACAATATATTTAAATAATTTTTAAATGTAATTTGTAAAATATTGGGATAACGACAACTCAAAAGATATTAGACCCGGTAAATATCGATAGTTATAAAAATCATGTGTATAGTTCATATATGTCGAACCAAAGAGAGTCAAACATTAATAGTATTAATCATACAAATTTTGTCACCTATATTACGTCGATTTAATAATTATGAATCATTATTATATTTTTTACTAAAATGACCTAGAAATTCCAATTAACTATTTTTTTTAACTATTATATTTGAACAAAAAAAAGAATGGGTAAATTTAGTTAACACTAATCTTTTGGCCATAATCTGGTGTAATATTAGTTAGGTAATTTTTTTTTATTATAATACAACCAACAAGAATATAATGCGTAATATAACGTGAATTTTTTGTTATTCTAATATAACCAACAAGAATACAATGTAATTCAAAAAATATTTTTTTTTACTACTGATGTTACAATTTTTATTGCTTTTTGTAAAACATAATTTGAACATTTTTTTTATAGATTGCATGAGATCACTTAATGTTTTTTTTTGTTGAAATTTATAGTCTTTTTTCATAATTGACTATGGAATCATCATTAATGTCATTAATTATTTTCAATATATTGGAAACATAATGGAAGATTATAGAGATCTCAAGACTGTATTCAATTTTCAAGCTAAAAGGGTAAAATTGTCCAAAATAAAATTAATTTATAGTGTGAACATGTCCTTTTACTATTCTGGCCAAATTATGGCCAAACTTTTATGGCCAAAAGGATTTTTCCTTTAATTTATTAGCATGCTAGGAAACACACATAATTAGTGAAAGGTCTCATGCTAAGTGTGTTCACATAAACAAACATATAAATAGGCATTATAACGCTAATTACTGCTTAAATTAATGGGGCAAAACAATGATCACATATGCAGAAATAATTTATTAATTAGTTTTAGGTGGCAAAACAATTAATTATGATGCAGAAATTAATTATTTTGGGTGCAGAATTTAATCAGAGCAGCAAATATTCAAAATGGCAAAAGCTAAACAGATTGCAGAAATTATTTATTTATCAACTGACAGAGAAATATTTCAGCTAACAGAGCAGAAAATAGTCATACATAAATAAATTACTCCGTTATAATATGCTAGAATTTATTTTAATCTGATAAATATATAAATCTTATTAAGTCCAATGGGCATGATTTCAAGGTAGTCAACATATATCATCACAATATTATAAAAAAAAAAATACAGATTTTGAGTTAGCAACTTTTTATGAGCATGATTTCCTATTCACACAAGATTCTGACATTTATTAACATTGACGTGCATTAAAATTTGACCAATTAATGTGCAGAAGTTCATAGGAATCTGGTCTATTAAATTGACCAATCAAAATCTACTTAATTGACATGCTAAATTTATTAAAAGTCTAATTGATTAACATGTTAAACTTATACATTCAAACCTATAGACATGCTTGCTATGTGAATTCGTACTGAAATTAAGTGAAGCTCAAATGTCAACAAGGGCCGATCTGCATTAAAATAGCTCAAGTTTATTCCTTTTAGCATGCTTAAAAAAATATGAAGGGCTTAACTGCATGGTTTCCTACGCCTGAATTATTTATTTAAATCCTATAAACATTGCATCTAACCTTACTCCAGAACTAATAAACATTAAGTACACAAATTCAACATGTTGACAATTTCGCAGGTTATAGAGGGGGTAGGTGGAATTCGGGCTATGTTTATGTTTGTCATAGTCTTTTATCAATTAAATGTTTTTTTGTAAAATTCATCTTCTTTCTCTTTCTTATGTAGAATTATTTGGGCTCCTTCTATTAACATTTTTAAGTATTGTATGTCTTGTGTTTTAAGGTATTCTTCTAAATATGTTTTTATAATATTTTCCCATGAATTTATTTCAGTCATAACTTCTTTTCAAAGTTGGTAATATTCTTCATTTATCATAATTCAATCACTATTATAGTCTGAATATACGTCTAAATATTCATAACTGTCATATAATTCTTGCATTACTGCTCTTATGTCGTCAAACCAAGTTTGTGTTATTAAGTTATTCATTTCTTCTTCTTCATATTTCATTATTTTTTCCCATATTATCTTTTTTATGCTAGGTTCAGTTATTTTTTCTAATATTTTAAAGATAAGTATCTTATAGTTATCTTCAAAATAGCTATTGTTAACTTCTACAGTGGGTATATTAGAAGTATTCATTTTTTCTTAACAATTTGTTTATCAATTTATTTAGCAATTTATTCCTGCCTTCCATGTCTACCATATGGTAATCTTATGATAACTTATTATGACTTAGAGTATTCATATTTTATCATCCGGTCACTACTAGCATGATACTTTTTTCAGATACTATCTTCCTAAACAGCGCATCAACACTTAGGTACTCCCTTAATACGGCCTTCTTGCCTTTTCCGGTTTCCCATCTTTGGATGCATAGTTCTAGAAGTTTTCTCCTACTTTTTTCTATGCTAGCAAACTAGATAATAAATATCGAATAATTCTAATTCATAATAACAATCATAAGTATATCACATAATATTATGGTTGACAGGAATTAACTATTTAGCTAAACATAATCATAATCAAGTATAAATCATAATCATAAATCATAATGATTATTAACTTAAGTATAAATCATAAATATCATAAATAGGTATATAGATATACCTCCGTTGCAGTGTTTGCTAAGTTTTTCTCCATTATATGGGGATTTTAAAGTAATTTTTTATTGAATATATTTTTTACAAAGTTAGAAATCTAAGAGAGAGATGTGGTGAGATTTTCGGATGATCTTTACAAATGAAATCCTATCCTATATATACTTACAAACTAAGGATCTAAGTTGCAAAATAAGAAAGTTAATTACAAAGTAAGTCCCTAAATATTTACATCTTAGTCCCCGTCTTTATGTCAATCCTTCTTTATGTCAATTTGTCTTTACGTCTTCTTTATGTCTTCTTTACGTCGCTTTCTTTACCAATATCACATGGCTTTGTCCTTCTTTTTGGAAAGTTGATTAATAGTTGCTTTTCTCTTTATCTCTTGTCCGTCCACTTGTTGTCAATAATTGCTGCTTGTTAATTTTTTGTCCGTCCATCTGTCTTCTAATCTATGTCGACATCTGGTATGTAGTTGTTTGTACCGCTGCATCTGCTACATTCATGTTCCGTATACTTTTTTCCAATAAGTTTACAATACTGATCTAAGCTATCTTCCGAAATAAATCCTTTCCTTATTGCTTTTGTTATAGGTTCTTGCTCTGGTCTAAGTACTGCTAAGGCCCAATTTTTTACTTCTAATTTGTCTATATGTCTTAATTCCTTTGCTGTAGAGTAGATCAATAAGTGGTTCCTCGAACAATATTTCCATATATAATTCGTTTCCTCATAGACATTTGATAATTCCGTTAATATTGTGCTAAGTCCAATAATTCTTTTATTTGCGTAAAAATCTGGTAACTCTGCTTTTTGTATAACTGGTTGGGCTGTAATCTCCTCTGGTATAATATAATCTTTCGTCATTCCTATCTTTATCACCGTAATAACTGGTTTGATTTCGTCAAATAATATCTCTGCTGTAGCTGAATAAAATCTTACATAGAATAATTGTCCTTTAGTAACTCGTTTATAATTCATAAACGCTTGATATAATTCTGGTATTAGGCTAAGTTCATCTCCCGTAATTGTATATACAGTCGAAATAAGTCCATAAGAGTAACATGTAGCTACTAAGTTTGGTTTGGTATTTGGTAATGCAATCAGTTTGTTATAATTTTGTAATTTCTGGGTGATATATCCTTGATGGGTTTTCAATTTTTCTGGATTTTCTATAGGTTGAGTATTTAGGAATTTTTGGATTTTTTCAATGTTTTCAATATATGTGCGGGTTATATGGTTATAAGTTTTCTTGCTTTGGTTTAAGGATGTTGCATAAGTATGTATTTGAGGTGGTATAAATAATTCATTTTTCTGTATGTGAGGTGGGGCATAAGGCTTATCAAATACCTTATTCAAATTATAATTTTTCTTTTTTGTCACTGTTGTAAATGATTCCTTTGTAGATGTACCTGCATCAACAACTAAATCGTTAATAATTTGGGTTTTTAGGTGTTTCCCATCGTCACCTTCTAGATCTAGTTTTTTAGAGTGCTCCGACTGCACTACTAGATCTGGTTGTTTATTGTGGTCCTTCTCCACATATCTTGTTTCCATAATTGATACTCTTCTGTTGAGCATCTTAATTTGTTCTAGTAATTCCTTCATAATTATTGCATTGGTAATTTCTTCCTCAAAGTCCATTTGCACGGCTTTGTCTTGATAAGTAGTCTGCAATAACATTCTTGTCAGTCTTAATTACTTCAATGGTAAAAGTAAAGTTTAAAATATTTAATACCAATCTTCTTATTTCTTTTGTAGTAATTGAGTCTTGTACCTTTCTTGTTAACCACCATTTTACTTGTGTATTGTCTGTTCTAACAATAAATTTGTTATATACAATATATGGTTCAAATGCTAATAAACATTTATATAATACAAATAATTCTTTTCTATTAATTTTCCATTTACCTTCTGTTTCCGTAAATGTTCCTGAGTAATATCTGCAATGATGTTCTATTTTTTCATTTTCATATTTATATTTTAATACTCCTCCATAATTATTTTCACTTGCATCAGATTCTACTATATAATTGAATTTTTTATTTTCATCTGGAAAACATAACTTTGGTAATTTTTTACATTGTTCTTTTATTTTTTGTACTTGTTTTTGATCTATTTCATCATAATTATATTCTACATCTTTTTTCAATTTTCTTTGTAATGGTTTTAAATATTCTGCTAATTTAGGTATATATTCTCTTACTTGATTTACTAATCCTAAAAAGGATTGTAATTTCTTTTTTGTATCTAATATTTCTTCTGAATTTATAATTTTTTGTACTATGTGTTGCTGCATTTTTATTCCATTTTTATCTATTTGTATTCCTAAAAATTCTATCTGGGTTTTCATAATTTCTGCTTTATTTTTACTTAAGCTTATTCCTGATTCTTCTACTATGTTGATAAATTTTTCTAATAATTTTATATGTTCATCATATGTTTTAGAATATAATAGTATATCATCTATATATACTATGCAATTTTCTAGTTTTGTGAAATATGTGTCCATAAAATGTTGAAATCTTCCTGGTGCATTTTTATATCCAAATGGTAATACATTCCATTCATAAAATCCTTGTGGTACAGTAAATGCTGTTAATTTTTTAGATTCTTCTTCTAATTTTAAGTGATAAAATCCTGATTTACAATCAAATTTACTAAAATAATTATATCCTTGTATCTGTCTTATTTTTAATATTTTATTGGGGATTGGATAATTATAAGTTTTAGTTTTTGCATTTAAATTTCTATAATCTATAACCATCCTACTTTTCCCTCTTTTTTGTTCACTATGTTTATTAACTATAAATGCTGGGCTAGTATGTTTACTATTGCTTTCTTGTATGTATCCTTTTTCTAATAATTCTGTTATGTACATTGTAAATTCTTTTAAGTCATCAAAATTGTATTTTAAGGGTTTTTGTGTTATTATGCTATTTTGGTCTATTAATTCTATTTTTACAGTGATTTTATGTTTATTCCATCCTTTTAATGGATCTTCACTATATAATTATTCTAGTCTATCTTTTATTGGACTTAACTTATCTATTGTGAATACTATGTATTCTATATTATTAGTATTAATTGGCATATTTTCTAATTTTTGTGTAATATTTTCACTTCTTTTTATCCATTCTGTATCTTTTCTTATTTTATTTCCTACTCTTTTAGCTCCTATTTTATGATTACATGGTGTTGTTAACCACCAGTGAGTTTTAGTTATTATATGCGGATAATATTTGTCTAGAAATGGTATTCCTAGAATTATGTCTTTTGTAGGTAAATCATAATTATATATTTCGTCTATCTTAAGTATCTTATCCTATATTTGTATTTTTACATCTTTTGCTTTAAAGTGTATTAAGCTTCCTTCATTATTAAATCCTTTTACTACTATAGGTGTTTTTAATTTTATCCACTTATCTTTTGGTAAACAATTATATTTACATATGTTAACTTCTGCTCATGTATCTATCATTGGTGTATAATATCTATTATAATATCCTTCTATTATTATTATTTTCATAAGTACATGTATTTTCATATCATTATTCTTTTTATTATCGTTATCTTATTATTATAAGTAATAGTTATATAAGTAGGTTCTATTTTATAAGGTTTCATTTTTTCTAACCATTTTAATCCAAATATTATATCTGCTTGTTGTTCTTCTTTAATTTCTAATTTTATTTTCATAGGTATATCTGCTATTATTATCTCTTTTTCTACTTCTAATTGAGCATTTATTAATGCTGGTAAGTCTGAGCATTTTTATTTTGTCATCTTATTTATTTCCATTTCTTCTTTATTTAATAATTTATCTATTATGTAATTGTCTTCTTGTTTTGTGTCTACTAATATTAAATGTTCTTTTTCTTCTATTATTCCTATTATGTAGTATTTGTTAGGGATTATATCATATGCTATCTTTTTCGTATACTCTCTTTGTAGATTATTTTTAAGTTTTCTAGTTCTTCCTATCCTTTCTTCTATTATTTCTAAGTTTTCACTAGTATTTATTTCTTGGTATGAGTAGTTATTATTATATATTATTTTAACAAATTGTTCAAATGGCGTTTCTATTTCTATTCCTTTTATTTTACTTTTTGCAGTTACTTTATGTTTAGTAGTTAGTACATATAAATTTTTACATCTAGCTGTACATATTTTACTTCCTGGGGTTAAGGTTATTCCATTTATTTTCCAATATAGTACTAATGATTTATCTATATTCTGATCTGTTAGTGCTACTGAATAATTAGTATTAACTGTAAATTTAAATTTTTGGTAGATTAAGTTTCCTCTTACTGCTGTGATTACGCTTTTTTCTATAGGTTCTATTATTCTATCATCTGCTAAATATATTTCTATTGGGGTATCTATTCCTTCTTTAAAACAAGCTTATATAAGTATTTCTATTCCTCCTAAATGTACATATTTAATTTGTTCTCTACTTTTTATTTTTTGTATCTCTTTATTTAATTCTCTTTTATTTATAATTGGTACTTCAGCTTTTCCTTGGGCATATTTACAATCTATAATATGTTCTTTCTGACTAATTATATAAAACTCCTCTTTATTCCTTTTAAAGGGATTCTTTATTAAGGGTATACTAAATATTTTTTCTACACTTAAATCAATTTCTTTTCCTTTTACCTTTTCAAATATGTTATTATCAAAAATTATTTTTTGTTCAGAATAATCATCTGTTATATATTCTTCTCTTATTATTTCTATATCTTCTTCAGTCATTTATTTGTTCTATTTCTTTATCTGTTTGGCATTCTTCTTCATTATTAGATATTTCATAAATACTATCATCACTTTCTAATTCATAATCTAAATATTCTAATTGTAAGCAAACTTCTTCTTCTATAATTATTTCTGATATTTGTTTTTTATTAGGATTTTTTGGTACTTTACAATCTTTTGCTATATGTCCTAATTTTCCACAATTATAACATTTACATTCACTTATACTTTTCTTTCTTCTATATGGTCTTTTAGATTTTGTAAAATATCTTTTTCTTGGATTTCTGTATTTATGTGTCGTTTTCTTATAATTTTTAAACCTTTTCTTTTTATGTTTTTTATAATATTTATCATCACAACCAAATTGTGGTGCTATTTTATCTTTACAACATGCTAAATTTTTTATTATTGTTTTTTCCATTTTTATATTTTCTCTATATTGTTCACACATATTTGCATACCATTGTTTTACAAATTTTATTCTAGCTCCTAATGTATCATGTAATTTTGCTTCTTCCCATGCTTTTATTATTTTTGAACTAAATGGTTCTGGTAATTTCGTAAAATATAAATGCCTTATTCCTGAACTTTCTTGTGTATTATAAACTCCTTTATAATAATATTCTTTGTAAGCACAAGTATATTCATCTAAATAACACATATTACATATTCCTAATTCATTCATTAAATTTCTATTTATAATTTTATCTTTATTTCGTTCTTCTTCCTCTGTTGTCATACTACTAAATTCATTTCTTATAGCTGTTTCATATTTATAAAGTATGTCCATTACTGATGTGGTTTCTTTAGCTTGTATATCTTTACTTGATCTTAATGTCTTTTTACTTTCTTCTTCTAAATTTAAGAACCATAATTTTACTTCTCCTATAAATGTTCTTTCTATATATCCTGGTACTTCTATTATGTTAATTTTATTATCTATTATTTGTTTTGCTATGTAACCTATCCATAATTGTATAGTTTGATTTATATCTGTTACACAGTCTAAGTTTAAATATTTAGGTTGTAAATTTATTTGTTTAGGACTCCATTTTTTTTATATTTAATATTTTATTCCATAGTGTTTCATTTAATTAATTCTTCCAAATTCCCAAAAGAAAACCAAATTACTCTAAAATATTATCTCTCTAGAACTTCACGAAGAAGAAGAAGAAGATTCAACCTAGGATTTCAAGCTAAGCTTCCAACTTTTCAATTGAAGGCTAGCATTTGGATTCAAGGTATGGTAGTTTACATCCATGAATCTCTTTCATTCATGGAGTCCCCGAATTCCTCTATTTCAAAAGGTAGAATTCCGCAAATTAGCTAGGGTTTTCTTCAATCACTATGGGTTCTTTTGAATATTGATCTTAATGATTGAATTATGTTTCAATATGCATGAATTGATGGTTTAAATTGTTTTTATGATATTTCCCCTATGAACCCATGCAAACCCTTATGTTTTTCAAAATTGTGATCATATGATGTGGGTTGTTGATTATGGAAGAGGAATATTATGATCTGAAGCATGAAGTGATATCATCACATGAATTTATGATATATTCTCTATCTAATGCTTGAATTCAAGATTTGGTGATTTAAAGTAACCTTTGAACCTTGAAAGGGAAAAGTATGAGTTATGCATGATTTTATGAAAACTATGTAAATCTTTTAAGGGTGCTTTGAAGTGAAGTGCCAATGATTTTGTTATTGTTGTGTTGTTGAAAGGATATTCTCATAAAAAATTACAACCATGATGTGAAAGGTTTTCTCACATAGAAATGATTCTTATGTTGAAAGGCTATTCTCACTTAATTGAATCAAGGAGTAAGAGCTATCCTAATGAAACTAGCTTGGCTTGGTTGTCCAAGGACACCTTTCCATGAATGATAAGAATAAGTAAGAATTGGGTATTCTTTGGGAATTATGCTTAGCACCGAGTGGATATTGATGTGAGATGGAAGCTCTCCCGTTAGTAAACGTCAGGTTTGTAGAAGCAATCTCTTGAGATGAAAGCTCTCCCGTTAGTAGAGGCTGCATTTCTAGCAACAATCTCCTTATCCCATAAACTATGTGTCCTCATAGGATGATTAGCTAAAGGATCAACTTAAGCTAGAAGTTCATGGTTCTATATTAGGCAAGTAGAACAACCCTTTTTGGTGTGGGAGACACTGGGGATCATGTTACAGCTCACATGGTCTCTATGTCAGTTAAGGCTAATTCTCCCCCAACAAGACTAAAAGTTAAACAAGGTTACTGAAGGAGTATCTCATATGTGTACAAAGATTAAAAGATGATTTAGCTTGCATTGACCATAATGTTATGACTTATGTCTTCTAACTCTCTTATATCATGTTTTAATTGGTCAATTGCATGTCATGAAATTATATGTTCCTTCTTAGAATGTTTTAAATGTTTTTATGCATAGCTATCATACTTAGTAAATTTTTGTACTAATTGATACTCTTGTCTACATTTTCCCAAAATGTAGGGTCGTACAGTCAAGGTCACCAGTTTCATGGCTAAGTGATGAGTTCGAGATTTTTAATCTTTGGTGAGTGCACATGCTTCGAGGATGGAGTTTATTGTTTTAGTTTCATTCTTGTATTTTATTTTTGGACATGATGTGTGGGCTAGGCCCAATTTTATTCTTGTGTAACAGACCACTATGATGAGACAAAATGTCTAGACTTCCGCTTTTCTATAAATTGTTTTGGACTTAAAATGTTGTTTTACTCTTATTGTTCTATTTCTTATGTTATGAAAGCTAAGTGGATGGTATGGAGTCCTTCGGGGTTCTACACACCATGTTGCATCTAAAGGGTACCCCTGATTCGTAACACTATCTTTCAACTATTCTAAACATTTCTCACAAGCTTCCGACCATATGAATTTAGCTTTCTTTTAAGTCAAAGCCGTCAAAGGAGAAGCAATGGAGGAAAACCCCTCAACAAACCTTCTATATTGGCTGGCCAAAACCAAGAAGCTTCTAATATTTGAAGGAGTTAGAGGTCTAGGCTAACTCTTGACTGCATCCATCTTAATAGGATCTACCTCAATACCCTTGCTTGAAAAAATATGATCGATAAAAGCTACGGACCTTAGCCAAAATTCACATTTGCTAAACTTTGCAAAAAGTTCTTGGTCCTTAAGAATATGAAACACGATCCTCAAATGATCAATATGTTCATTCTCACTTCTCGAATAGATAAAAATATCATCACTAAACACGATTACGAACATATAAAGGTATTGTCCAAACACCCTATTCATCAAATCCATAAATGTTGAAGGAGCATTAGTCAACCCAAACGACATTACCAAAAACACATAATGACCACAATAAGTTTGAAAAGAAGTTTTTGGAATGTCCCTATTATTCACCCTCAATTGGTGGTAACCCAAACGATTGATTTTAGAAAAATAATTGGCCCCTTGAAGTTTATCATACAAGTCATTTATCCTTGAAAGAGGATACTTATTCTTAATAGTTAGCTTGTTCAACTGACGATAATAAGTACACCTATGAAGGGAACCATCTTTCTTCCTAACAAACAAAATTGGAGCACCCCATGGAGAGATACTCGGTCAGATGAAACCCTTATCCAACAAATCCTTCCATTGATCTTTCAACTCCTTAAGTTCCGCTGGAGCCATTCTATTAGGAGGAATAGAGATCGGTTAAGTATTTGGGAGAAGGTCAATACCGAAGTCTATATGTCCCTTTCGGGAGGAATACTGGGTAACTCATATGGGAACACTTTCGGAAACTCATTTACAATGGAGACCAACTCAAGAGTAGGGGTTTCAAAATCTACGTCGCTCACCCTAACTAGATAATCAATGAAACCTTTTGAAATATGTTTCTAACTTTCAGAAAATAGACAAACTGACCCTTAGGTATGGAATTTTTCCCTTTCCACTCTAGGATAGACTCATTTGGAAACTGAAATCTTACCACATGAGTCCTACAATCTATAGAAGCATAACAAGAATGCAACCTATCCATCCCAAGAATAAAATCAAAATCTAACATGTCAAGCTCTACCAAGTCAACAAGAGTAACTCAATAGGGAAAAGGAAACATGACAGATTCTATAGACCCTCCCAGCCACAATAGAATCACCAACATGAGTAGAGACAGAAAAGGGATCTAATAACACTTCAGGAAGCACATCAAACCTCATAGCCAGATATGGCGTCACAAAAGACAAAGTAGCACAGGGATCAAGTAAAGCATAAACATCAAGAATGAAAACTTTCAACATACCGGTAACCAAATCGGGAGAACCCTCTAGTTTGTATAGAGTCTGATTTGAATAGAAGTGTTTTTTCTTGGGAGAATTGAAACCCGAACCACTAGGAGTAGATTGCTTGCCTTTCTCCCCTTAGCCGTAAGAATTGGGCAATCCCTTATTTTGTGACCACTCTTCCCATAACTAAAGCAACCATCCGTGCTGGCTAGACACTTTCATCATGCTTCTTCCCACACTTAGCGCACAAGTAGACCTAGCCAATGATGATCCACCACCATTCCCTCCTTGAGGCTTAGGGTTAGACACCCTATCCTTGTTAAACTTAGGAGGAGCATTGGAGGAACCTTGACCGAAAAACCCTTGTCAATACTTGGGACGACCATGTCCATTAGAACTAGCATGAGATAAATTACCTTCATCAGTCTTAGCCCTTTTTACCTCTCTAGACTTTTTCTTGAGTTTCTCCTCTTGAATTTGTTGTACATGCACTATGAGATAGGATATATCCATATCACCATTGAGCATGGTGGTACGACACTCTTTAACCACTATTTCGGACCCACTCAACACCAACTTACTCATCCTTGACCTAGAATCAACAACCATTATTGGAGTGTATTTCGATAATTTTGTGAATTTTAGAGCATATTCCATCACACTCATACTTCCTTGGCGATGGTTAATGAAATCAACAACCTTTTCTTCCCTCATCTCAAGGGGAAAGTACATATCAAGAAAAGTATATTTAAACATTTGCCACTCTACGGGACCCACTCCTATCTATCTCAATTCTTTCCGTTGATTGTACCACACGTAAGCAACACCTTTCAATTGATTAGCGACCAATCACACCTTCTCCATTGGAGTCACTCCCATGAGAGAAAGTACCTTATAGACCTCATCGATAAACTCTTGAGGATCTTCCTTAACCTTAGAGCCATAAAATTTTGGAGGGTTCATTCTCATAAATCCCTCATTCTTGACGCCGCCGTACCCACATTTGGGTTCACAGAGACTACCACCTCTCTATTGACTTGGGTTGTCACAGCTCGAGCCAACAGTTGAAAAGAAGATCTAAACTCCGCATTTGTAACTTGTTTGGTCGAAGGATTGACCTGATCATGCGGATGAGCTTGGGGAGGAGCTTCTTATTCCACATTCTCCCTCACATTCCTTATAGCATAGGCCCTTCGAGTAGACATATCCTATTGAGCATAGGATAATGATTAGGAGAGAGACCTTATAGAGTTAAACTCTATGGCATGACTTTTGTGTAATGAAAGAAGTGGAGTTTCCGAATAATCTTGTATCCTCTCATTATTAAATGTGGCACGCTTCACACTCATGAAAAAGATTCTAATAGACGTTGCTTATAAGACATCCTAGGACCATTCTAAACCTTATGCTCTGATTACCAAGTTTCTCACGACCCAAAGGTACCCCCTTGATTTAACATGGCGTATAAAACCCCGAAGGACTCCCACTTAGCTTTTATAACATAAGAAATAAAACCATAAGATTAAAACAACAATTTAAATCCAAATGAAATTTTATAGAAAAGCGAAAGTCTAAACTAATGTCTCATCATAGCCATCTAATACAATAGAATGAACTTGGGCCTAGCCCATACATCATGTCCCAAAAAGGAAATACAAGAAAGAAACTAAAATAATGGAATATGTCCTCGAACCATGAGAACTCACCAAGCTCAGGAACGGTCAAATCCAAGCTCTACCCACAATATTGGGAACCTTGTCTATCGGACCCTATGTTTGGGAAAAAATTAGGCAAGAGTATGCGTTAAGTACAAAAATGCACTAAGTATGATAGCTATGCATCACCACATTTAAAACATGCTAAGAAGGGATATTTCATTTCATGACATGCAATTGACAAGGTAAAACATAATATAAGAACGTTAGAAAACATAAGTCATAACATCATGGTTAATGCAAGATAACATCATCCTTTAAACCTTTCAACACATATGAGACACTTCTTGAAGTAACCTTACTTCACTTTTAGTCTTGTTGTGGAGAAATTAGCCTTAACCAACATAGAGACCATGTAAACTACAACATGATCCCCTGGTGTCTCCCATACCGAAAAGGGGTGTTCTATTTGCATAAGGTAGAACCATGATCTTCTAGCTTAAGTGGATCCACTAGATAATCAACCTATGGGGCCACATAGTTTAAAAGATAAGGTGATTGTTACTAGAAGCCCGACCTCTATTAACAGGAGAGGTTCCATCTCAAGAGATTGCTTCTAGAAACTCAGCCTCTACTAACTGGGGATCTTCCATCTCACATCAATATCAAGTTGGTGCTAAGCATAATTCCCACGAAATAGTTAATTCTTGCTTATTCTTATCATTGATGGAAAGGCATCCTTAGACAACCAAGCCAAGCTAGTTTCATTAGGATAGCTCTTACTCTTTGATTCAAATAGGTGAGAATAGCCTTTCAACCTAAGAATCCTTGTCATGTGAGAAAACATTTCACATCATGCTAATATGTGTTTGTGAGAATAGCCTTTCACAACACAACATAGAACATCATCATTTGGAACTTTACTCTCAAATTATTATTATTATTATTATTATTATTATTATTATTATTATTATTATTATTATTATTATTATTGTTATACCTACTTTGCCCTCATACAATATTACAAAAATGATAATTTTATTATTTTGCAAAGAAATAAAAAGATTTGGGTAAACTGAATGCTGCAAAAACTGAAAGGTCTTCGTGAAAGCAAGTGCCAGACAACCATAATCTTTTTGAATGCAAGCGCCATCTCGCTAATGCAATTTTAACGAAAGAAAAATCATCAAATAGACCCTCGAGATTCGTTCAAAAATCCATACACACAATTCGTATAGAAAAATTGACTATACTCAATTTTTTGAACAAAATGAAATTATTGAAACACGAATCTGTAGTCTCCTTGGCCCGAAACTTGTGAAAGTCACAAGAAACTAATCACAACGCCTAAAAAGGCTAAATCAAGCTCGAGACCTCCGAAAATGCAACCAAGACCTCGCCTAGTCCTAAAATCATCCCCTAAATCCAACAAAAGCATTCAAAATTCCTATTCGATCATCCGGACTTTAAATATTGACAAAAGTCAATGCAAAGGATAAAATTACACAATTATCCAACTTAAAATCTCAAATCCTCAAAAAAGACTCTAAATCTGAAACTGAAAACTCTCTCAGAATAATTTCCACCTTCCGTAACTAATAGAATTTATGGAATTCCAGTACGACACTCAAAACTCTAAAAGACATCAAAAATAGCTTTTTAACACATTTAGCTATTCAAATTTTTAAAATTTCCCTTATTCACAACTTTTAACTCTAAACTTGAAACCACTTTCAAAACTCATTCGAAAATGGCTTTTGATGAAAATTGCAAAAAAATAATTTACTGGGACATTACATATGTACCACTAAAATCCATAGTCATCCTCAAACATAGAGTAAAATAAAGTACTTGGAGCCTCAAAAAGGTAAGGATATCTGTCACACATATCAAACTTTGTCTCCCAAGTTGCCTCACCAACTAAACGGTGCTTCCACTGCACATTCATTGAAGCAATCTCCTTCATCCGAAACTTTCAGACCTGCTTATGAAAGGTGCTATAGGTGTAACACCTCAGTTTTTTCAAAATAACTAAAGTGAGGTTCGTACAAGTCACCATTAGTTTTTAGTTTTACGTCAACTTCAAGCGACCATATCTTTTAGCACATAAAAAGTTAGGTGGCTCATAACCTATCAAAGTAATGATATTTTAGTTATCTTTCTAACACCACCAAGTTTGCTTAATTTTGAGCTCAGAGTAAAATATAATACCCGTTTGAGTGAAGCCTCTCTATTTAAGGCATCTTATACGTTTTATAAATAGGTATTTTGGTCTTTGTCTTTTCCAACTAGGCCTAAAACATTTTGTTCACCCCAAATAAGGGTCTAATCAGATTAATACCACTTTTTCACGTTCCAAAAACACTTAGAAAAAAATAAGAGAAGAGTTCTAGAGGAGAAAGAGCTAGGTTTTGAACGTTTGTCAAGATTCCGTTGATTTTCACCAAGAACATTGTTCGTTCCTGGTATGTAAGGCTTCTCACAGTGTTGGACATGTTCGTCCTCACACCATACATAAGAATTTACTCATGAAATTGTTGTATTCAAGAGTTCTTGTGTAGTTCTTGATTTTTGTTCAATTCTTGAAAAATGGAGGTTGGGAATTCTTTTGTGGTGTTGATTTTTGGTGAATGTTGTGTTGCACAATGGGATTGTGTTAAATTCCTCATGTTTTTGTGTTGGGTTTGAGAATCAAGAATAGTTTAGGAGAATTTTCCACCATTCTAAACAAGTTAAGACCCTAAATTGAGCATAAAAATTCGTCAGATTTTCTGGGTAGGAGTGTGGGGTGGTGCGCCACCTATAGTGCCAAGGCTGAACTTCAGTTGTTTAGGCCCTACCGCAATGTGCCAGCAGTATGCCAAGGCCTGACTTCTGAATTTCAAGCCCTGCAGTGACATGGCAGCAGTACACCAAGGTTTACTAGGCTAATTTTTTCTTTGTTTCATCCGGTGAATGATCCTTTAAGTTGTGCTCACTTTTCCCTTCTCTATGCTAGCTCCTATAACCTTTGAAAGTTCCTATATATCCTAATAAGGTGTCAAAGTGTACATACAAACTAAAGCTAGTTTACATGAAAGTTTTAAAGGATCTATTTTTAGAAAAATATAGGAGTTTTCAATTGCTATGCACATTTATTTTGGACTTGAAAGATAAGTCCATAAAAATATGTTTAAATGGAAGTATGAGTTATGTTTTTGAAAAGTCCTTTAGTAAAGTAAAAGTCAATTTCTTCGCAAAGGGTGAATTGAGCATGATTGATATTATTTATTATTTTGGGAGTAATTTTGAGCACCGAATCGAGTTAGAGTCTTTTATAACTCAAAGTCCCATAAAAAAACGTAGCAAGAGTAGCATAGGATAACATTGACTTGTCATGCGACTTCTCATTGCCTCTGAGAAGGCCTATGAAATTGATCCATAGTTACAGTACCATATCATCCTATACCTCGACAAAGTATAGTTAGACCCTTGCAATGTTGTCAAATGTTGTATCATTTCTAGGCTCATGGTAATGGTTGTTGGTTAGAGAAAATCCCCTAAAGTAAAGTATATTATTTTATATATAGCTTTTATTGCATATCTTATGGTAAAGTTTAAATGGTTTACACTTCATGTTCATGTATTGATTCAATTGAGTTGCTTTCGATCATTCTGTTCAATTTCTATTATACTTAGTGATATTACATACTTGTACATTCAATGTACTGACGTCATTCAACTGACATCTTTTATGATGAAGATACAGGTGTTCAGGATCATCAACAGGTGTTTCATTGAGATCATCTTATAGTTGTAGACATTATTTACTATGGTCTCCTTACTTTCGAGAGACTCCATTTTCATTTCCATTTTAGTAATATTCGAGGTGTCGTGCATCTTATCCCAACATCTATCTTGAATTGTTAGAAGCTTCATAGACAGATAGAATTAGATATGTCCGTTGTTTCTCAGGTTGTTTGTTTAACTTATGACTTATGTTATGTATTTCAAGATAGTCATTCAACACTTTTCTAAATGCTTATCTATTTAACTTCCACGTATTATATAGAGTCATGTGAGTCAAAGTGAGTCAGGCCAAGGGTTCACTTGGGGATCAAAAATGGTTCTCGAGTATCGATCATGTTTACAATGTAGGCTCAAGTTATGACAAACTATATATCGAATTCTAGAGTTCAAAAGTCATAGGGTTTCTATGATGCCATGTCTGTAGAGTCCTTTTTATCGGTGTAAACCTCACCACATCTATAATTAGGAGGTGATGACATTTAGGAAACAGTTCACTTCCTTCTTACTCCTTTTCGTGTGATAGAGTTCAACTCTATGAAAGTTTCTTCTAATTCTTGGTTACGCGTATCTTTTAAGATCATGCCTCCATGAAGAGTTGTTTGAGGATGCCCTGCTAGGAGGAATGTGAATCCTCAAGGTCAAGAAGCTCCCAATGCACTAGAAGTGTAACCATATCAGGGAGATGTCACCAATGACGAGTTCAGGAATGCAAATAAGATGTTGACTCAAGTGGTGACAAGCCGACCATTAGGATGAGAATTATGCATCCACAGTTCAAGAATTTCTAAGAATGAATACCCAGGAGTTCACTGGGTCGAAGCTCAACGAGGATCCCAAAAACTTCATGGATGAACTTTAGAAGGTGTTTGAGGTAATGCATGTTGCTGATGCTGAGCGTGTGGAGTTGGCTACATACTAGCTCAAAGGTATTTCTAGGATATGGTTTGATTAGTAAGAGAAGAACAAGGCTGATGGGGCACCATAGTTCAGTTAGGTTGTGTTTGAAGATCCTTTCTTAGGGCAATTATTTCCCCGAGAACTAAGAGAAGCAAAGGTAAGTGAGTTCTCTAATCTGAAGTAGGACTGGTGTACAAGAGTACAACCACCAGTTCACTCAACTTTCCCTCTATGCTCTTGAGACGGTGGCTGATATCAGGAGCAAGATGAGTTTGTTTTTGTCTGGACTATCTCGCTTAACGAGTAAGAAAGTTTAGGCGGCTATGTTGATAGGAGACATGGATGTAGCCAGGCTTATGATTCATGTGTAGAAGGTTGAGGAAGACAAGTAGTTTTATAGTTAGAGCTTTAAGATAGAAAGTCATAAGTCCAGCCAGTAGAAAATTGGAAATGTAAATCGATCATCTTATCAGCAGAGGTCATCTGGATCTGACCCATCGTCAGCTAGTGCACCTCCATCAAGGAGCACAAGTTATTACAAAAATCAATACTCCTAGAATTTCAGAGCTTAAAGTTCTTAGTCGCAGGGCAGTGTGGCACAAGGGTACAGTTCACTCGTAACCTACTCTGTGGTAAGCTTTATCCTAGAGAATGACGTGTTGGTACTTATGGTTGCTACATGTATGGAAAGAAGGGTCAGATTTCTATGAAATTCCCTAAGAACAGGCAGGGTAATGGGGGCACTAAAGCCCAATCTTCTTAAGCAGCTCCAACAAAATTTAGATTTGATAGGGAGCTTCATTTGGCCGTCAATGGAAACCTAAATTTCTTTCCCTTTATATATATATATAAATATATATATATATATATATATATATACATACTAGTTTTTCGACACGTGTGTTACACGTGATTACTGATTCAAAGAATTTGTTGCAGCTCGATATCATCTTCTTCGCTCTTGTAACCGTTGTTATTTTTGCTAATATAGATGATATATGAATTCAGTGAGGTAGGATTAATTTCAAATTTGCTATAGTTCAAGATTTGCAAATCTGTTGAATACATTTCAACTTCATCGAAATTAACGATTGTAAACTTGTTGATTCCATTTTGACCTTGTTCGCCGTAAAAGATTTCTAAATTTTGTACCTTCTATGGATTGTGGAAATTCTTAGACCATCTTGATGATGAAAACCTTTTCTTTTCCATCTTTAACTTGGGCTCCAAGAATTTAGATTTGATAGGGCACTTCATTTGGTCCTCAATGGAAGCCTATATTTCTTTTGCAGTTTATGCATATATGTTGTATACATACATACATACATACATATATATATATATATATATATATATATATACACACACACACACACATACTATTTTTATATCGTGATGATAAACAACTTTTGTTTTCCATCTTTTACTTGGGCTGCAAGAATTGAGCTTTGATAGGGCACTTCATTTGGTTGTCAATGGACGCCTATGTTTATTTCTCAATTTATATATATATATATATATATATATATATATATATATATATATATATATATTTGTTTTAGAGATGTGCATTGTACGTGATTATCGATTCAAAGAATTTGTTAAAGGTTGATATCATCATCTTCACCATTGTAACCATTGTAATTTTTTCTAATATTGATGACATCAGAATTAGTAAGGTAGGGTTAACTTTAAATTTTCTGCAGTTCAAGATTTGTGAATCCATTGATTCCATTTCAACTAGATTAGAATTAAAAATTTATAAATTTCTTGTTCCATTTCAACATCATTGGCCTCAAAAGATTTATGAATTTTATGCCTTTTATTTAGTTTGCAGAAATTCGTAGACCATCTTGATGATGAAAAACTTTTGTTTTCTATTTTGGACTTAGTTCACAAAAATTTTGATTTGATAGGGCGTTTCATTTTGTCGTCAATTGAAGCCTGCATTTCTTTTCTAGTTTAGGCATAAAAGTTTTGTATATACATATATATGTATACGTATATATATGTGTATATATATATAGACACACTAATTTTTGACATATATGTGTGTTGTACATGATCACTTATTCAGAGAATTTGTTGCAGGTCGATCTCATCATCTTTGCTATTATAACCGTTGTCATTTTTAGCAATGACATCAGCGAGGTAGATTAGCAATAAATTCATTGGAGTTAAAAATTTGCAAATCCGTTGATTCTATTTCGAAATAGTTGGCCGTGAAAGGTTTATATATTTTATGCCTATTGTAGAGTGTGCGGAAATTCTTAGATCATCATGATGATGAATAACTTTTGTTTTCCATCTTTGACTTGGGCTGCAACAATTTAGATTTGATGGGACTATCACGCTGTGTGGCTACCCCCTAGACGTAAACAAGGGTCCTACGATCACGAGTGACTCCAAGCTAACCCTGAGTTGGCATATCATAAGCAAACTGAATATATCTATAATAAAATGAACTAATGTGGAAGCTAAATCATCAGATAACTGAGTGATGGGGAATACCTAATACTAGTCTGTATATATATAATATAATAAGAGTTTAGTGATACTGAACAATCACTCAAAAACTAAAGCTGAATCTAACTATGTTTGAAAAAGCCTCTAACTAACTAGAGTTGCTGGGACATGTCCCCAGCTAACTCTAGCAAAACTAAAACTGAAATGAAAGACTGAATATAAAAACATGTCTATTGTCCTCGAAGTCTGAGGACTCATCACTGATGCTGCCGAGTATGGATCAGGTGCCGATCTACGCGTGATCTGAATGCTAAGGGCTGAACCTACATAACAAAAAGATGTAGCACAGAGTATACGTCAATACTTGGAAGGTATTGAGCATGCAGGATAGGATCAAGTTGAACAAAGATATAAATTGAACAAAGCATTTTGAATAATGATAAAATCTGATCATGATGAAGATACTGAAATATATAGAAATGAACTAAACTGAATGTAATGACGAAGTACATAACATGCTGGGACTGAATACCAAAATAAAACTAAAAACCTGGTCAAATACACTAGAATTTGACTGTGGGAGCTACTACTAACCGGCATAACTACCACGTGAGCTAATCGTGGTGTCCTATGTATGCACCTCATTGAAGGGCCTAATATACCTTGCCAGGGGTATAAAGGCATGACTGGCGTGATCACTAAAATTGATGCTGATAAAGGAGACTTAACCTAAGGGGGCACATAGTTCTGGGACTATGAGGGTACGCTGAAACCCTAGTCCACTCGGTGCTAGGCCTACTCCCAACTAATTATGTATATGATACATGATCACTGAAATACTAAATAGCTCAAAATACTGACATGTAAATCTAAGAATGTAACAATTATATACTGTTTAATGTGACATTCAAAAGCTGAAGCATGTATATATGTTTAACTGACCAAGCTTGTGTAATTCATGAACTAAAAATACCTACACAACTAGGGCTCTGAGTTTCATGCAAAGAAATAAGACATGATTCCATGAAAACATGATAATCTAATTAGGAATACTTTAACAACTAAATCACAACTAATATCTAAGGTTTTAAAAACCCTAGGTCTAAGCAAGATTCTGAAATCAAGAATCTGACTGAATATAGGGACCTAGTGGATGAAGGAACCTGCTAGTTAAATCCCACATACCTAGTGACGAAATATACGGAGAAATCCTTTGGATTTCGAGGCTGAATCTTGAATAACACTATTTCTAGTTCTTAGGAGGTTTGGTCAACTTTTCCTCTTCTTTTTGCTCGAAGTTTGGATAATTTTTGGAGAATGAGGGTTCTGGGTAAGTCTAACTAAGTTATTAGGCTTAGACTAAGTAAAATGACATAGTTTAGGCATTAAACAATGTAGTTTAGGGGCCCCAACGCATAGGAAAACGATTTAAATGAACCTAACATAAAAGCTGATGTAGGATATCCATGGAGGGACCTACAGACCGTCGGTTGACCTACTAAACGTCAGTAAGGGTCGTCGTTCAAACTCTGCCAACAGGGCTTCACTAAAATGAGCATAACTTTTTACACCGAAATGGTATTTTAGCAAACTTAGTGGCGTTGGAAAGATGATTAAATTATCTTTTGTTTAATACATCATGGACCACTGAATTCATTCATTGCTAAAAGATATGGCTAATTGAAGTTGACCTGATAGCCAATTCCCTCCAATTGGTTGCTGAACCTCACCTATGGTCCATAGGTCCAACCACGAACTGTCCTGGTCAACCATGGGTGGGGTCCGAGACCATAAATATTTGGTGTCCAATGCTGGACCCCACCTACAGACTATGTGTTAGACCACGGACTGTCGGTGGCTTCCGTGGTTCTTGCACCAGGTTTGGAAAGCTGCATTTTTTTCTATTTTCTCTAATTTGAGGTGTTACTGGGATGCTTCCTTTAGTCGTCAATGGAAGCCTATATTTCTTTCTCAATTTATGCATATAAGTTGTGTATATATATATACATACATACTTACATACACACACTAATTTTTTGACACGTACGTTGTATGTGATTATCGATTCACAGAATTTATTGCAACTCAATATCATCATCATCGCTCTTGTAACCGTTGATATTTTTTCTAATAGCAGTGGCATCAAAATTTAGTGAGGTAGGATTAAATTCAAATTCGTCCGAGTTCAATATTTGCAAATCCGCTGATTTCATTTAAACTTGATCAGAATTAATGATTTGTAAATTTGTTGATTCCATTTTTACACATTGGAAATGATAGATTTCTTAAATTTATGCCTATTGTGGAGTCTATGGATATTCTTAGACCATCTTGATCATGAACAACTTTGTTTTCCATCTTTGACTTGGGCTTCAAGTTAGATTTGATAGGGCGCTTCATTTGGCCATCAATGGAAACCTATATTTCTTTCTCAATTTATGTATATAAGTTGTGTGTGTGTGTGTGTATATATATATATATATATATATATATATATATATACTGGGTTTTCGACACTTGCCTTGTAATTAATTACCGATTCAGAGAATTTGTTGCATGTCAATATCATCATCTTCACTCTTGTAACCGTTGTCATTTTTTCTAATAGCAATAACATAAGAATTTTGTGAGGTAGGATTAACTTCAAATTCATTGAAGTTCAACATTTGCAAATTCGTTGATTTCATTTGAACTTGATAGTAATTACCAATTTGTTAATTTAGTTGATTCCATTTCGACATCGTTGGCCTTGAATGATTACTTAATTTTATGCATTTTGTGGTCTCTCCAGAAATTCTTAGACAATCTTGATGATGAACAACTTTTTTTCCATATTTTACTTAGGCTGCAAGAATTTAGATTTGAAAGGGCACTTCATTTAGTCGTCAATGGAAGCCTATATTTCTGTCTCAGTTTATATATATATATATATATATATACTAGTTTTGGACACGTGTGTTATACGTGATTACCGATTCAAAGAATTTGTTGAAGGTCGACATCATCATCTTCGTTCTTGTTATGTTATTCTAATAGCAATTACATTAGAATTTAGTGAGGTAAGATCAACTTCAAATTCAGTGGACTTCAAGATTTGCAAATCCATTGATTCATTTAAACTTGATAATAACTAACAATTTGTAAATTTAGTTGATTCCATTTCAACATTGTTGGCCAAAAAAGATTTCTTAATATTATGCCTTTTATGGAGCTACAGGTATACCTAGACAATCATGATAATGAACAACTTTTGTTTTCCATCTTTGACTTGGGTTGTAAGAATTTAGATTTGATAGGCCTCTTCATTTGGTTGTCAATGGAATCCTATATTTCTTTCCCAGATTATGCATATAAGTTGTATATATATATACACACACACACACACACACTAGTTTTTTGATCTTGATGATGAACAACTTTGTTTTCCATCTTTGACTTGGCTTGCAAGAATTAAGATTTGATAGGGCGCTTTATTTGGTTAGCTAGAGTTCAAGATTAGAAAATCCATTGATTATATTTTAACTTGATCGGAATTAACGATCTATAAATTTGTTGATTCCATTTCGACATCATTCGCCGTAAAAGATATCTTAATTTTATGCCTTTTGTGGAGTCTGTGGAAATTATTAGACCATCTTGATGGTGAACAACTTTTGTTTTCCATCTTTGACTTGGGCACCAAGAATTTAGATTTGATAGGGCGCTTCATTTGGTCCTCAATGGAAGCCAATATATCTTTCCAAGTTGATGCATATATATATATTTGTCACGACCTAGGGGTACCCCCTAGATATAACATGGCGTATAGAACCCCCAAGGACTCAGTACAAGTCACTTAGCTTTCATAACATAAGAAATATAACCATAAGAATAAAACAACAATTTAAATCCAATAGCAATTTTATAGAATAGCGGAAGTCTAAACTCATGTCTCATCAATATAATACAATAGAATGCAATATGGCCTAGACCATACATCATGTCCCAAAAAGGAAATACTAGAAAGAAACTAAAACAAAGGAAACCATCCTCAAACCATAAGGACACACCATGCTCGGGAACACTCAAATCCATGCTCTAGCCACAATATTGGGAACTCTGTCTGTTAGACCCTACATTTGGGAAAAATGTAAGCCAGAGTATGCGTTAGTACAAAAATGCACTAGGTATTATAGCTATGCATAACAACATTTAAAACATGCTAGGAAGGGATATTTCATTTCATGACATACAATTGACCATGTAAAACATGATATAAGAAGGTTAGAAAACATACGTCATAAAATATTTGTCAATGCAAGCTAACATCATCCTTTAAACCCTTGAACACATAGGATATACTTCTTGAAGTAACCTTAGTTCACTTTTAGTCTTGTTGTGGAAAAATTAGCCTTAACCGACATAGACACCATGTGAGCTACAACATGATCACCCGGTGTTTCCCACACTAAAAGGGTTGTTCTACTTGCCTAAGGTAGAACCATTAACTTCTAGCTTAAGTCGATCCAATAGCTAATCAACCTATGAGGGCACATACACAACATCAAAAATGATCTTTAACGGCATTTAATTATCAATTCCCACTAAATATGTATTTTTAGCGGCAATTAGCACTCTTTATATATGTCCCTAAAGGCTTTAGCGACGTTGGATCTAATGGCACATAACTAATGCCAGTAAAGACTTTAGTAGTCTTTATTAATGTGTCTATTTATTGCCACTAAAAGTTGTTTTTGTTGTAGTGATAGTTTAAGGGAAAAGGAGATCGTTACTAGAAACCTGACCTCTACTAACGAGAAAGCTTCCATATCAAGTATTTCTTTGAGAAACCCGACATCTACTAACGGGTCGGTGCTAAGCATAATTCCCATAGAATAATCAATTCTTACTTATTATTATCATTCATGGAAAGGTGTCCTTGGACGACCAAGCCAAGATAGTTTCATTAGGATAGCTCTTACTCTTTGATTCAATTAGGTGAGAATAACCTTTCAACCTAAGAATCCTTCTTTGGTGAAAAAACATTTCACATTATGCTAATATGTATTTATGAGAATAGCCTTTCACAACACAACATAAAACATCATCATTTGGCACGTTATTCTCAAAGCACCCTTAAACATCTACATATGTTTGATAAGATCATGCATAAACACATACTTTTCCCTTTCAAGGTTCAAACCTTACTTTCAATAACCAAATCTAGAAATCATGGATTAGATAGGGACTATTTCATAAATTAATTTGATTCTCTCACTTAAAGCTTTAGATCATAAAACTCCTCTTTCATAATCAAGAACCCACATCATATGATCACAATTAGGAAAACATGGGGGTTTACATGGGTTCATGGGGGAAACATCATAAAAGCATTGCAAATCATCAATTCATGCATATTAAAACATAATTCAATAATTAAGATCATTAATCAAAATAACCCATGGTAATTGAAGAAAATCCAAGCTAATTTGGGGAATTCTACCTTTTGAAGTATAGGAATTTAGGGACTCCATGAATTGAAGAGATTCATGGATGAAAACTACCATACCTCAAGTCTAATTGCTACTCTTGAATGGAGGAATTGAAACCTTATCTTGAAACCCTAGATAAATTCTTGTTCTTTTCATCAAGTTTCTACAGAGAGAATATTTGGGAGGAAGAATGAAGTAAATGGGGTGAATTTGAGGGTAAAAAGACTTATATAAGGGTCCTAGAATTAAGCAAACTCACATAGTATAAGAATTATTTAATTAGGAAAAGACCCAACTGCCCCTAAAAATAACTACAGGCTGACCACCGACGCCCATTGACCGACGGGCCGTGGGTGGATCTACGGTCCGTCCTTCCCCTTCCGATGGTAGATATAGAGAGTTTTACCTAGATTTACGGCCACCCATAGACAGGTCGTGGACTGACCTATGGTCCGTCCTGCATGACCATTGATGTTGGTCAGAGACATGACATTTGGGCCTTGAACCATGGACCACGATCACAGACTGTGGTCGGACCTACGACCCATAGGTATGGTCGTATTTCTTGGCCTCAATTTGCTTGGAAGGGTGGCTAACCCACAGACCTACCTATGGTCTGTGGTTCAACCCATAGGCCATGGTTGACCACCGTGGCTGGCACCTGTAACTTCCCAAAATCTGATCTTTTTCCCTTTTATGGATATGAGGTGTTACAATATCTCCATCTTTGGATCATTTGTACTCCAATGAGATTTCTAGGCATATCTTAAACGAAAAAGACTCAAGATTAGAAGCCCAACATGCATGCAACTCCTCAAAATGCACATAATCGAGGAGGAAACATCAACTCCAAGCTAAACACACTCAATGCATCATAAAGAAGTAGGAACTACATCTAACAACCTAATATGTATGAAAGTTTCAGATTTCTCATATTCAGGGAGGAACTACCTTCTCCAAGCTAAAAGCATGCTCAACAGAATCTCATAGAGCCTTTATGCAATTCATTCTCAAAAGAAATATGTACTGCATGTTCAACAATCATCTCATGAACTCTATAGGCATCTCATACTCAATACACAACAACATGAGGAAATAAATCATATAAGCAATTTCTTTCAAAATTTAAGATTTTTCATGAACATGCATAACATAATGAAATCATGGAAACACATAAATCACACATGACTCCCAAAGATAGAACAAACCAAGAGGAACTCATTACCTCAAGCTAGAGTAGGAGTAGAAGGAAAGAGATGAGGATATCAGGACATCATTTCGGCCTTAGCCTCCCAAGTAGCACCCTAAACTAAATGATTCCTACATAGAACCTTCACAAAAGAAACTTCTTTATTTCTCAATTTCTTGGCTTGCCGGTCTAAAATCTCAACAGGAACCTCTTCATAAGCAAGATTCTCTTTAACTTCCAAACCCTCTAAGGAAACTATGGATGTTGGATCCCTAACACATTTCTTCAACATAGAGACATGGTAAACTGGATGCACCGATGCAAACTCATTGGGCAACTCAAGATCATATGCAACCTTACCAACACGTCTAAAAATTTGGTATGGGCTTACAAAATGGGGACTAAGTTCCCTCTTTTCCCAAACCTCATTACACCTTTCATGGGTGAGATTTTCAAATAAACCAAATCATGAACCTCAAATTCAAGGTCCCTTCTTCTAACATTGGCATAAGAATTTTACCGACTCTAAGCCGTTCTCAACCTCTCTCTAATAAGTTGAATCTTCTCTATGGCCTCATGTACCAATTTGGAACCTATGAGAGCAACTTCACCCATTTCAAACCAACGTATAGGAGTTCTACACCTCCTACCATAAAGAGCTTCAAATAGAGTCATATCAATACTCGAGTGATAACAATTATTATAGGCAAACTCAATTAATGGAAAATGGTCATCCCAATAACCCTTAAAATCAATTACACAAGCCCTTAACATGTTCTCTAAAGTCTGACTAGTATGCTCCACTTGCCCATCGGTTTGGGGATGAAAATCTATGCTAAGGTTAACTTTTATACCAAGACCCTTTTAGAATGACTTCCAAAATTGAGAAGTGAATTGGGTACCTCGATCGGAAATTAGACACAAGGGCACTCCATGCAACCTTACCATCTCTTTCAAATATAACTTAGCATAATCTTCTGCCGAATAGGAGACCTTGACGGGAACGAAGTGAGTAGATTTCGTCATCCGATCCACTATTACCCAAATCGTGTCATGTTGTCTCCGTGTACGTGGCAACCCTACAATAAAGTCCATATTCACATCTTCCCACTTCCAAGTAGAAATACCAATGTCTTGGGATAAACCTCCAAGTTTCTAATGCTCAACCTTCACTTGTTGACAATTAGGACACTTAGCAACAAATGTTGCAATATCCTTCTTCATCCCATTCCACTAATAGATTTCCCACAAATTATGGTATATCTTAGTGGATCCCAGTGAATAGAATACCAGAACTATGGGCTTCTGCTAAGTTCTGTTCACTCAAGGCATCAACATTTAGAACACACAAACGACCTTGATATCTAAGTACCCCATCTCCCCTTTGGGAGAAAGCCTCAACGGACTTTTTGAGCACCGCTTTTTTCAATTCTACACAAATTTGATCAAGATCTTGCTTAGCCTTCACATCCGTCAAAAAAGATGATTCCCATTATGAACCATAACACTTCCCTTGGTGAAATCCACTAATTGAACACCTAATCGGGCCAATATATGAACATCTCGAACAGAGTGTTTCTTTTCTTCATCTATATGAGACATAATACCCATAGACAACAGGCTAAGAGCATCCTCTACCACATTAGCTTTACCGGGGTGATAAAGAACATTCATGTCATAATCCATCAATAATTCTAGCCACCTTCTTTGGTGAAGATTCAAATCCTTTTGACCAAACACATATTTCAAACTCTTATGATCGGTGAACACATTAACATGAACCGCATACAAATATTGCCTCCTTATCTTTGAGGCAAAACCCATCGCCGCTAATTCAAGGTCATGGGCAGGATAATTCTTCTCATGGATATTAAGTTGTCTTGAAGCATAGGCAATAACCTTACACTTCTGGATAAGCGCACATCCCAATTCAAATCTAGAGGCATGACAATATACCACAAAGTCATCCGTACATTCCGGTAAGGTCAAAACCAGAGCGGAAGTAAGTCTATATATAATACCCCGTATCCAGAAAAGGGAGTTTAGTCAAATTGTAGAACTTGCAGGTGCCAACCATGACTCGTGGGTTAAACCAAGGACCGTATGTGGGTTCGTGGGTTGGCCACCCTGCCAATCTAGTTAAGTCCAAAAATGACGATCAGACCTACTGACCGTAGGTCAGACCATGAATCATGGTTCGAGGCCTAGACATCATCTCTTTGACACCAATCAATGGTCCACTAGGATGGACCGTAGGTCTGACCATGTAGTTTGTCGACTGGGGTCCGTAGGTCAGCCCAAAATTCTTTGAAGTTACTTACGTACGTGAAGGATGGACCGTAGGTCCATCCATGGTCTATCGGTCCATCCACAGTCCATCGGTTGTGGGGCATCAGTGGCAGCTGGCAGTTATTTTTAGAGGTAGTTGGGTCTTTTTCTAATTAATTAATCCATATACTATGTCGTTTTGCCTAAGTCTAGGACTTTATATAAGCTGTTTTACCCCCAAATTTACCCCATTTAATTCATTCTTCTAAATTACCAAAAGAAAACCAAATTACTCTCAACTATTCCATCTCTACAACTTGAAGAAAAAGAAGACGAAGATTCAACCTAGGGTTTCAAGATAAGGTTCCATTTCTCCATTGAAAGCTAGCATTTGGATTCAAGGTATGGTAGTTTCATCTATGAATCTCTTTCATTAATGGAGTCCTCTATTTGAAAAGGTAGAATTCCCCTAATTAGCTAGGGTTTTATTCAATCACCATGGGTTCTTTTGATTATTGATATTAATGATTGAATTATCTTTTAATATGCATGAATTGATGATTTACAATGTTTTTATTAAGTTTCCCCAATGAACCCATGCAAACCCCTATATTTTTTTTCCAAATTGTGATCATATGACGTGGGTTGTTGATTATGAAAGAGGAGTTTTATGATTTCAAGCATGAAGTGATAGAATCACATGAATTTATGATATAATCCCTATCTAATGCTTGAGTTCTATATTTGGTAATTGAAAGTAATCTTTGAACCTTGAAAGGGCAAAGTATGAGTTTATGCATGATCTTATGAAAACAATGTAACTATTTTAAGGGTGCTTTGAGAGTGAAGTGCCAATGATGTTGTTGTTGTGTTGTTGAAATGATATTCTCATAAAACTTACAACCATGATGTGAAAGTTTTTCTCACATAGAAAGGATTTTTAGGTTAAAAGGCTGTTCTCACCTAATTGAATCAAGGAGTAAGAGTTATCCAAATGAAACTAGCTTGGCTTGGTTGTCAAAGGACACCTTTCCATGAATGATAAGAATAAGTAAGAATTGACTATACTATGGGAATTATTCTTAGAACCGACTAGATATTGATTTGAGATGGAAGTTCTCCGTGGAGGCTGAGTTTCTAGAAGCAATCTCTTGAGATGGAAGCTCTCTCGTTAGTAGGGGCCGGGTTTCTACTAACAATCTGCTTATCCCATAAACTATGTGCCCTCATAGTATGATGAGTTCTACCTTAAGCAAGAATAACAACCATTTTCAATGTGGTAGACACCGTGGGATCATGTGAAAGCTCACATGGTCACTATATCGGCTAAGCCTAATTTTCCCACAACAAGACTAAAAGTGAACTAAGATTGCTCAAGTAGTATATCATATATGTACAAAGATTAATAGATGATTTAGCTTGGATTGACCATTAGGTTATGACTTATGTCTTCTAACTCTCTTATATCATGTTTCAATCGGTCAATTGCATGTCATGAATTGAAATGTTCCTTCTTAGCATGTTATAAATGTTTTTATGCATAGCTACCATAATTAGTCTATTTTTGTACTAATGGATACTCCTGCCTACATTTTCCCCAAATGTAGGGTCCGACAGTCAGGGTCACTAGTTTCGTGGCTAAATATTGAGTTCGATATTTCTGAGCTTTGATGAGTCCTCATGCTTTGAGGATGGAGTTTATTATTTTAGTTTCTTTCTTGTATTTCCTTTTTGGACATGATGTATAGGATAAGCTCAATTTCATTCTATTGTAATAGATGGCTATGATGAGACAAAGTGTCTAGACTTTCGCTTTTCTATTAAATTATTTTGGACCTAAATTGTTGTTTTACTCTTATTGTTTCATTTTTTATGTTATGAAAGCTAAGTGGATTGTATGGAGTCCTTTGGGGTTCCATACGCCATATTAAATCTAGGGGGTACCCCATGGTCATGACACTATCTTTCAACTCTTGTAAACTTTTCTCACAAGCTTCCGACCATATGAATTTAGCCTTCTTATTAATGAAAGCCTTCAAAGGAGAAGCAATGGCGGAAATCCCTCAAAAACCTTCTATAGTAATCGACCAAACCCAGGAAGCTTCTAATAACTGAAGGAGTTAGAGGTCTAGGCCAATTATTGACTGCATCCATCTTAGTAGGATCTACCTCAATACCCTTTCTTGAAACAATATGACCGATAAAAGCTACGGACCTTAGCAAAAATTCACATTTTCTAAACTTGGAAAAAAGTTGTTGGTCCTTAAGAATATGCAACATGATCCTCAAATGACTAATATGCTCATTCTCACTTCTCGAATAGATCAAAATATCATCAATAAACATGATTATGAATATATCAAGGTATTATCTAAACACCCTATTCATTAAATCATTAGTGCCGCCAGAGCATTAGTTAACCCAAACGACATCACCAAAGACTCATTATGACCATATTAAGTTCGAAAAGCTGTTTTGGGAATATCACTATCCTTCACCCTCAATTGGTGGTAACTCGAACGACGATCAATCTTAGAAAAATAACTGGTCCCTTGTAGTTGGTCAAACAAGTCATCTATCCTTGGAAGAGAATACTTATTCTTAATTTTCACCTCGTTCAATGGACGATAATCAATACATATATGAAGGGAGCCATCTTTCTTCCTAACAAACAAAACTGGAGCACCCTATGGAGAGACACTCGGTCGGATGAAACCCTTATCTAAAAAATCCTTCAATTGATCTTTTAACTCCATAAGTTCAACCGGAGTCATTCTACAAAGGAGGAATCGAAATAGGTTGCATATCTAGGAGAAGGTCAATACCGAAGTCTATTTCCCTTACGAGAGGAATACCGAGTAACTCATCTGGGAACACTTCTAGAAACTCATTTACAATGGGGACCGACTCAAGAGTAGGGTTTTCATAATCTACATCCCTCACCCTAACAAGATGATATATTCAACCTTTCAAAATCATCTTTCTACCTTTTGAGAAAAGAGACAAATTGATCCTTAGGTATAGAATTTCCCCCCTTCCACTCTAGGATAGGCTCATTTGGAAACTGAAATCTTACCACACGAGTCCTACAATCTATAGAAACATAACAAGAATGCAATCAATCCATCCCAAGGATAAGATCAAAATCTAACATCTGAAGCTCTACCAAGTCAACAAGAGTAACTCTACGGGATAAGGAAACGAGATACTTTCTATAGGCCCTCCTAGCCATAATAGAATCACCAATAGGAGTAGAGACAGAAAAGTGATCTAATAACAGTTCAGGAAGTACATCAAAGCATGAAGGTGGAAAACTTTCAACATATTGGTAACAAGATAGGGAGAACCCTCTTTTTTCCCTCGAGTCTGAAGTACATAGAAACATTTTTTCTTGGGAGCTTTGGAACCCAAACAACTAGAAGTAGCTTTCTTTCCCTCTCTCCCCTTATTCGTAAGCATTGGGCAATCCCCTATTTTGTGACCATTACTCCTACAACTAAAGCAACCATTTGTGCCAGATAGACACTTTCCATCATGCTTCTTCCCACAAATAGCACAAGTAGACCTACCCAATGATGATCCAATACCATTCCCTCCTTGAGGCTTAGTGTTAGACACCCTATCCTTGTTAAACATAGGAGGAGCATTGGAGGAACCTTGACCGGAAAACCCTTGTCAAAACTTGGGACGACTATGTCCATCAAATCTAGCATGACAGAAATTACCATCACCGGTCTTAGCCCTTTTTACCTCTCTAGATTTTTCCTTGAGTTTCTCCATTTCAATTTGTTCTATAGCACCATAAGAAGAGAGAAGTCGATGTCACCAATGAGCATGGTGGTACGACACTCTTGAACCACCATTTTGGAGACACCCAACACGAACTTACTCATTCTTGCCCTAGAATTGGCAACCATTGTTGGAGCATATTGCAACAATTGTGTGAACTTTAGAGCATATTCCCTCACACTCATACTTCCTTGACGAAGGTTAATGAACTCAAGTACCATTTCTCCCCTCATCTTAAGGGGAAAGAACCTATCAAGAAAAGTAGATTTAAATATTTTCCACTTTACAGGACCCGCTCCTACTGGTCTCACTTCTTTCCATTGATTGTACCACACTTGAGCAACACCATTCAATTGATAAGAGGCCAATTCCTCCTTCACCACCAGATTCACTCACATGATAGCAAGTACCTTATAGACCTCATTGATAAACTCTTGAGGATCTTCCTTAACCTTGGAGCCATAAAATTCTAGAGGGTTGCCCTCACTTTTGATGTCGCTGTACCCACATTTGGGTTCATTGGGACTACCACATCTCTATTGAATTGGGTTGTCACGGCTAGAGCCAACACTTTAAAAGTCGATCTAAAGTCCGCATTTATAACTTGTGCGGCCAAAGGATCGACCGGGGCATGAGGAGGAGCTTAGGGAGAAGCTTTTTGTTCCACATTCTCCCTCACATTTCTTCTAGTATAAGCCCTTCGAGCAGACATATCTTGCATAACATATGATAAGGATTAGGAGAGAGACTTTATAGAGTTAAACTCTATGGCACGACTTTAGTGTAATGAAAGAAGTGGAGTTTCCTAATCATGTTGTAGCCTCTCATTCATAAATGTGGCGCACTTCATGCTCATTAAAAAGACTCTACTAGACATGGCTTATGAGACATTCTAGGACCATTTTAAACCTTGTGCTCTTATTACCAAGTTTTTCATGACCAATGGGTACCCCTTAGATGTAACATGGCCTATAGAACCCCGAAGGACTCCATACAAGTCACTTAGCTTTCATAAAATAAGAAATATAACCATAAGAATAAAACAATAATTTAAATCCAAAAGCAATTTTAGAGAAAAGTGGAAGTCTAAACTCATGTCTCATCATAGCCATCTAATACCATAGAATGAACTTGGGCTTAGCCCATACACCATGTCCCAAAGAGGAAACACAAGAAAGAAACTAAATCAATGGAATCCATCCTTAAACCATGAGGACTCGCAAAGCTCGGGAACACTCAAATCCAAGCTCTAGCCACATTATTGGGAACCCTGTCTATCGGACCCTACATTTGGAAAAAATTTAGGCAAGAGTATGCGCTCATAAAAAATGCACTAAGTATGATAGTTATGCATAACAACATTTAAAACATGCTAAAAAGGGATATTTCATTTCATGACATGCAATTGACCAGGTAAAGCATGATATAAGAAGGTTAGAAAACATAAGTGATAACATCATGGTCAATGCAAGCTAACGTCATCCTTTAAATCTTTGAACATATATGATATATTTCTTGAAGTAACCTTAGTACACTTTAAGTCATCTTGTTGGAAAATTAGCCTTAACTGACATAGAGACCGTGCGATCTACAATATGATCCTCGGGTGTCTCCCATACCGAAAAAGGGTGTTCTACTTGCCTAGGGTAGAGCTATGAATTTCTAGCTTAAGTGGATCCACTAGCTAATCAACCTATGAGGGCACATAGTTGAAGGGATAAAGAGATTGTTACTACAAACACATCCTCTACAAATGGGAGAGCTTCTATCTCAAGAGATTGCTTCTAGAAACCCGACCTCTACTAACGGGGGAGCTTCCATCTCACATCAATATCCACTCGATGTTAAGCATAATTCCCACGGAATATCAATTCTTACTTAGTCTTATCATTCATGGAAAAGTGTCCTTGGACAATGAAGCGAAGCTAGTTTCATCAGGATAACTCTTACTCTTTGATTCAATTAGGTGAGAATAGCCTTTCAACCTAAAAACCCTTGTTATGTGATAAAACCTTCCACATCATGCTAATATGTGTTTATGAGAATAGCCTTTCATAACGCAACGTATAACATCATCATTTGGCACTTTACCTTAAAAGCACCATAGGTTTCATAACATCATGCATAAACTAATAATTTTCCCTTCATTCTTTAGATCATAAAACTCCTCTTTCTTAATCAACAACCGAAATCATATAATCACTATTTGGAAAACATGGGGGTTTACATGGGTTCATAGGGGAAACATCATAAAAGAATTTTAAATCATCAATTCATGCATATTAAAACATAATTCAATCATTAATATCACTAATCAAAAGAAACCATGGCAAGTGAAGAAAACCCTAGCTAAATTGGGGAATTCTACCTTTTTAAATAGAGGAATTTGGGGACTCCATGAATTGAAGATATTCATGGATGAAACTATCATATCTCAAGTCCAATTAATTATCTTCAATGGAGGAATTGAGACCTTAGCTTGAAACCCTAGTTGAATCCTTGTTTTGCTTTTTCAGGTTTCTAGAGAGAGAATATTTGGGAGGAGATTTGATCTTCTTTTGGGGATTTGGAAGAATGATGCAAATGACGTGAATTTGGGGCTAAAAAGACTTAAATAAGGCTCCTATACTTAGACAAAACAACATAGTATAAGAATTAATTAATTAGGAAAAGACCCAACTGTCCCTAAAAATAACTGCCAGCTGACCAACGATGCCCCTCGACGAACGGACCGTGGGTGGACCTACGGTCGATTGGGCCCCTCCGTTGGTTGATACTGAGAGTTTTTCTTGGACCTAGGGCCACCTATCGACGGGCCATGGACCGACCTACGGTCCGTCCTGCACGACCATCGATAGTGGTCAGAGACATGACATTTAGACCTCGAACCACAGACCGTGGTCTGACCTACGGTCTGCATGTTTGGCCATAGTTCTTGGCCTAAATTTTCTTGGTAGGGTGGCCAACCCAGGGACCTACCTACGGTTTGTTGTTCAACCCACGGGCCGTAGCTGGCATCTGCAACTTCCCAAAATATGATCCTTTTCCCTTTTTTGGATACGGAGTGTTACAAAATATATATATATATATATATATATATATATATATATATATATATATATATATATATATATATATATTCATGAGGAACAACTTTTGTTTTCTATCTTCGACTTGGTATACAAGAATTGAAATTTCATAGGGCTCTTCATTTATTTGTCAATGGAAGCCTATATATATACATACTAGTTTGTTGACACGTGCGTAACATGTGATTACCGATTGAGAGAATTTGTTGCAGCTTGATATCATCTTCTTTTCTCTTGTAACCATTGTCATTTTAGCTAATAGCGATGACATTAGAATTCATTAGGAACTCCAATTTCATTTAATTTTGAACTTAATCAACTGTTTCAAATAAAAGTGTGATACTTTAAGAAGAATAAGAGTAGAAAACCTAATAAAATTGTAGTTTAAAAGTGAGAACCCCTATATGTATAGCTAACAATCAGTATTATGAATAGGTATTGATTGTGCCTTATTAGAAAAGTCACAACCCTTCGAAAAAGTCACCACTCATCGGAAAAGTCATAACTCTTTGAGAAAGTCACAACTCATCGTGTAAGGCACATCTCTTTCGTCAAGTCACAACTCTTTGAAAAGATCACAATTCTGTGGAAAAGTCACAATTCTTTAGTGTGAAAAGTTATGCACTTTTAATATAATATAATTCAATAAATAAATAAAATAAATTTATTATTTTTAATTAGGGTATTATAGTAATTCAACATTCATGGTCGGTAGTTCATGTTTTTAAGATAGTATAGGTATAGATAGCTATATATATAAATAGATAAATAGATAGATAGATATAGATACAGAAGATATTTTCTATCATTTTGATCCGGTAAAAAAATTATTGACTTATTCATATTCTATCATTTTGATGATCTCACATCGCAAAAAAACATTGACCACTGCTCGTGTGATAGAATAATAATAAACATGTTTATGGATCTTGTGCTCAAACAAAGTGGATATATGATGGATGACATTGATTTGAAAATGATATCATATGTATAATTTAACCTCAAAAACTAACTTGAAAGTTGAAGATTTCAAAATTATATATGTAGTGAGATAAATTGTAATGTCACCCACTGATTTGTACTATTAACGTCTCAATATGTCTAGGTCTGACAATTAAAATGTGTATCAAATAGTATAGGAGCCTAACATCAAGTGAGACAAGAATTGGATTAAGTTTACTCTAATCATGACACTAAAAGGACAATTATATTGTCTTGCATAATCCTCAGCAAAGTTAAACTCAACACATTTGGTGATGTAACAGAATTTCACCATTAATAATCCCTATGCTTCTAGCTTATGGGGCAACACTGACGAACAAAGGAATGTGGCATTGGTTTCTTGGGAAAAAATCTATTTGCTAAAGAATTTGGTGATATAAAACTTAAATGTGGTAAAAAGTGAAATGTTGCATTTGTGAGAAACTTAGTCACCAAAAGCTTCAAATGGGAGTTTCACGGACACTCCACTAACTTGCAAGTAGACAATAAAGGCTGTTTAGGGGGTAGCGGAAGTTGAGAGTAAAATATGAAAAGTGGGAGTTGAGGGATGAGGATGGTTCTCCCCTTCTCCTAACTCATATATATATACAAAATTTACATGGCTACTATTCATGAACAGTATCATAAATAGTGACTGACTCTTACTATTTCCATAGTAACTTGACCTCTACTATTTACACAGTAACCGACTCTTAACCTCTACTATTTACACAGTAACCGACTCTTACTATTCACATAATTGACATTTTACTATTTATGAATAGTATTTTTTGTTTTTTACTATTTATTAATAGTATCCTGTCGGTGACTCCTAATAAAAACAAACTACTTTACTTTACTTTACAAAAGAAAACAAATAACTTTACAAAAAGGAAGATAAGATTCCGATCCTACTTTTGACTTTATAAATGTCTTCGTCTTATCTTTTGTTTTGTCGGTTGTCTTCATCAGTCTGCCGGCTATTTTGTATCTTCTTTGTGATAGTTTTATTTCAGCTGTATGGTTGGGACATTGTTATCTTCTCCGTGACATTTGGAGCATATGTGTTCTGAATATTTACTGCTGATTGTTGTACAATATCTGGTTAATAATGCTGGAGAAATAAAATTTTTCCTTATAGCTCTTGTAGTTGGTGTATTTTCTGGTTTAAGGAGGCTTAGTATCCATTGTCGTATTTCCTCCATATCTCCTTCTCTAGTTTCTCGACAGTTAGAATATATCATCGTATTATCTCGGCTATAGTAACTCCATATTGTATTGTTGTTTAGGTAATTATTTGCTAACTCCGTTAATATTGTAGCTATTCCTATAACTCTTTTGTTGGCATAAAAGTCAGGAATATCTACAATAGGTATCTCATCTTGTTTCTCTATTTTTTCTGGAACTAACATATTTCTGGTCAAACCTATCTTTATGACCTGTATAACCGGTTTTATCTCATCGTATAGTTTTTCTGCAGTGGCTGTATAGAATTTAATGAAAAATAGTGTTCCTTTAGTAATTCGTTTGTACGTTAAGAATGCTTTGTATAATTCGGGTATCTTCGATATTTCATCTCCTGTAGCTGTGTACACTGTACTAAGTAGTCCGTAGTTATAACAAGTTGTAACCAAATTTATATTTGTACCTGGTAGGGCAATTAGTTTGTTGTATCCTTGTAGGTGTTGGGTAATGTAATCAGTATTTGGTTCTTTTATGTTTATAGCTCTGGGGTTTTTGTTTAAGTAAGTTTGGACTTTGTAAATATTTTCTGTATAGGTACGGGTGATGTGGTTATATGTATTTTTTTGTTGGGCTAGGTTGTTTTTATATGTAGTGGTTTGTGGAGTAGGTACAGATTTTTGTATCTTTGGTGCTGTATATGGTTTATCAAAAAGTTTGTTCATATTTGTATTTGTATAACTTTTCTCTTCTGTGGCTTTTTCTTTCTTTGTAACTCCTGATGTACCTGCAGCTGTATTTAAACAAACATTAGGGGTTTTATGGAGTTTCCCAACGTCTCCTTCTAGTTCTGGAATTTTAACGTCTTCCGATCGACGTAGCTCCGCATTTTTAACGTCATGTCACGATCGCTAGCTTGCTCTTTTAGCTTCTATATCTCACCATCCATACTATCCACTTTTTTACAAAGTGTAGTTAGGAGGTTGAGTATTTGATCCATTGTATTTGTTTTTTCAGTATATTTGTCTTGAGAGGTGATCTGCAATCACATTCTTGTCAGTTTTTATAATTTCAATTGTAAATGAAAAGTTTAATATATTTACTACCAGTCTTCTTATTTCTTTTGTCGTAACTGAGTCTTGTACTTTTTTTGTTATCCACCATTTTACCTGTGTATTATCTGTTATAACAATAAATTTGTTATATACAATATATGGTTCAAAAGCTAATAAACATTTATATAAGGCAAATAATTCTTTTCTATTTATTTCCCATTTTATTTGTGGGTCTGTATATGATCCTGAATAATATCTACAGTGATGTTCTATTTTTTCAGTTATATATTTATATTTTAATACTCCTCCGTAACTATGATCACTAGAGTCTGTTTCCACTATATAAGTAAATTGTTTATTTTCATCTGGAAAGTATAATTTTGGTAAATCTTTACACATGATTTTTATTTTTCTGATATGTTTTTTATCTTGTTCATCAAAGTAATATTCTATATCTTTTTTTAATTTTTTCTGTAATGGTTTTAAATTTTCTGCTAATTTTGATATATATTCTCTTACTTGGTTAACTAATCCTAAAAATGATTGTAATTTTTTCTTAGTATCTAATAATTCTTCAGAATTAACTATTTTTTGTACAATATGTGTTTGCATTTTTATCCCATTTTTATCTATTTGTATTCCTAAGAATTCTATTTGATTTTTCATAATTTCACCTTTCTTTTTTGATAAGCTAATTCCTGATACTTCTATAATATGTATAAATTTTTCTAATAACTTTAGATGTTCTTCTTTTGTTCTTGAATATAATAATATGTCGTCTATATATACTACACAATTTTCTAGTTGGTTAAAATATATATCCATAAAGTGTTGATATCTACCTGGTGCGTTTTTATATCCAAATGGTAAAACATTTCATTCGTAAAATCCTTGTGGTACGGTAAATGATGTTAAATGTTTAGATTCTTCTTCTAGTTTAAGGTGGTAAAATCCTGATTTACAGTCAAATTTACTAAAGTAATTATATCCTTGTATTTGTCGTACTTTTAATATTTTATTAGGTATAGGGTAATTATATGTTTTAGTTTTTGCGTTTAGATTCCTATAATCAATAACCATTCTACTCTTTCCTCTTTTACATTCACTATGTTTATTTACTATGAATCTTTGGACTATTATGTTTACTATTGCTTTCTTGTATATACTTATTTTCTAATAATTCATTTACATGCATTTTAAATTCTGATTGGTCTTCAAAATTATATCTTAATGGTTTTTGTGTTATTATACTATTTTCATCTATTAGTTCAATTTTTACTTTTGTTTTGTGTTTATCCCATCCTTGTAATGGGCTTTCGTTATATAATGAGTTTAATTTATCATTTATTGCTTGTATTTTATCTCATGAATATTATAATTTCTATTTTATGATCATTAGTTGTTATATTTTCTAACTTTTGGGTAATTTTTTCACTTCCTTTTATCCATGGCGTATTTTTTCTGATTTTATTACTAACTCTTTTTGCTCCTATTTTGTGATTACATATGGTAGTGAACCATCAATGTGTTTTTGTTATAGTGTGGATATAGTTTTTCTAAAAAGGCATTCCTAATAATATATCTTTATTTGTAAATTCATAATCAGAGATCTCTTGATTACTAATATTTTATCCCATATTTGTGTTTTTATATTTTTAGCTTTATGTGTTATCATGCTTCCTTCATTATTAAATATTGTTACTATTAATGGTGTCTTTAATTTTTCCCATTTACTATCTGGTAGACAATTATGTTTAAACATATTTGCTTCGCTCTGTGTCTATCATAGGTGTGTAATATCTATTATATTATCCTTCTATAATTATTTTTGCTAAAATATATATTTTTGTCATTAAGATGTTGAACTTTTAGTTTGTCATGTAATTGTTCTTTTAATGAGTACCTTCTTGTTTTCATCAGTTATTGTTAGTTGTTTATCATCTATATTATATGGTTTAACTGTTTCTAGCCATTTTATTCCTAATGTAATATTATTATTTCCTTGATGTATTTTGAATTTAATTTTTATTGGTATTCCTCCAATAATTAGTTCTTGTTCAGTAGTTTCTTCTATGTTTACCAAAGCTCTAGGTAATTCTGTGTTTATATTTTCTGCTGTAATTATTTTATGTTCTTTGACTAGTTCCCTTATGATTTGGTTTTCTACTTGTCCTATATTTATAGTTATTAAATATTTTCTTTGGTCTAATATTCCTGTAATATAATATTGATATGGTTGTATTTCATCTTTCTTTTGCTCTAATGATTTAGTTATTAAGTCGCAATCTAATCTTCTAGATGTGGTATGTATTAGGTCACAATCTAATCTTCTAGATGTACTAGTTCTTGATGATGAAGGTATATTATAACTTAATCTTTTAGATGCATTTAATCTTTCTTTTACTATTTCTAAATCTTCTTCTATATCTATTTTTTTATAACTGTAATCATTATTATCTATTACTGTAATTATTTTATCAAATGGATTTTCTATTTTGATTTTTTGAATCTTATTTTTTGCTGTTATTTTATGTTTTGTAGTTAACACATATAAATTTTTACATCTTGCTGCAAATATTTTACTTCCCGGTTCTAATTCTATGCCTGACATTTTCTAGTATAGTACTAGTGATTTATCTATGTTCTTATCTTCTATTGCTACTGAATAGTTTGGCGCTTATAATAAATTTAAATTTTTGATATATTAAATTTCCTCTAACTGCACTTATTATACTTTTTTCTATAGGTTGAATTATTCTATCATCTGCTAAATATAATTCTATAGGTGTATCTATTCCTTCTCTAAAACATGCTTTCATCAATATTTCTGTTGCTCCTAAATGTACATATTTTATTGGATTTTTTGATTTTAATTCTTGGATTTCTTTATTAATTATTTTTTTATTTATGGTAGGTATTTTAGCTTTACCTTTAATATATTTACAATCTATTACATGTTCTTTTTGGCTTACTACATAATATTCATCGTGTTGTAATTTGAATAAGTTTTTTAATCTAGGTACTTCTAATATCTTATCTATGCTTAAGTCTAATTCTTTTTCTTTTATTTGTTCAAACATATTATTGTCAAATATTATTTTTTTGTTCTGTATATTCATTATCTTGATATTCTTCTTTACTTATTATTTTTATATCGCTTTCAGTCATAATCAGAAGCTGTTTCTATTTCATCTTCTAATTCAATATCTGTGAATTCGTATATGCTATCTTCATTTTCTAATTCATAATCTAAATAATCTATCTGTTTATATTTATCGTTTTCTATTATTACCTCTGTTATTTGTTTTTTCTTTAAATCTTTTGGTAATTTACAGTTTCTAGCTAAATGTCCTAGTTTTCCACAATTATAACATTTACATTACATTATATTTTTCTTAACTCTATGTGGTCTTATTTGTAAATAATAATTTATATAATATCTTTTTCTTGGAATTTTATTCTTATATTTTGTTTTAAAGCGTTTATACTTCTTTATTCTTTTCTTTTTATATGGATTTTTACATCCGAATTGGGGTGCTAACTTGCTTGTACAATATGCTAAGTTCTTTACTAATATTTTTTCTAGTTTTAATTCTTCTTTATGTTTTTCGCATAGTTTCATAAACCATTGTTGCAAGAATTTTATTCTAGCTCCTAGTGTATCTACTGTATTTGATTCTTCCCAATCTTTTATTATTTTTGAACTAAATGGTTCTGGTAATTTTGTGTAATATAATTTTCTTATTTCTCTACTTTCATCATTTGTATATATTCCTTTATAGTAATATTCTCTAAATGCACATGTATATTCATCTATGTAACTCATTTTACATATTGCTAATTTATTCATTAAATTTCTGTTTATTATTTTATCTTTCTGTTGTTCTTCTATTTCTGTTGTCATACTTCCAAATTCATTTCTAATTGATATTTCATATTTATTTAATATGTCTATTGCTGATGTTGCTATTTCATTATTAGATTTCGTATTATTTCTTAGTGTTGCTAAGCTTGTTGGTGTTAAATTTTGTAACCATATTTTTACTGTTCCTATAAGTGTTCTTTCTATATATCCTGGGGCATCCATTATTGATATCTTGTTATCTATTAATTGTTTTGATATATAACCTATCCATAATTGAATTATTTTATTTGTATCTCATACAGTCTAAATCTAAAAAATTATTTTGATTTGCAGTTTGTCTAGGTATCCAATTTTTATTCAATCTTTTATCCCATAAAGCTTCTTTTTCATAAGTATAATATGTAGGGGTTATATCCATTCGTGTTCTAGGATTCGAAGTACTAGGTTTCTCATCTAAATTTCCTACATTTATTTCTATATTTTTATCTTTTTCTATAAGTTCAGTATATGTTTCAGAATATGTTTCAAAATTATTTTCTGAAATATTATCATTTTCTTCATTTATTTCGTCTATTCTTAATTCGTCTATTTTTAATTCAGGTAATTCTTCTGTTTCTTCTAACATTGTTTTAAATTTTTCTATTTCTTGATTTAACTTTAATTCTTCAGTTCTTTTCTTATATTCCTCTTTTGCTTTTAATTTTTCTTCATATAATTGTTTAAGTCTTTCTAATTCTTTTTGTAATTCTTGTATTCTAGTATCTTTTACTTCTTCTATTTGTTTAATTTCTTTTTTAGTTTGTTCTCTAATTTTTTCAATTTCTTTTTTTCTATCGATTTCGTCATTTTCTTTATTTAATCGTACCATTGTTGTTAGACTATCTTCTAATTTTGCTGATTCTCTATCTGGCATTAAGTATAATTGGTTTCCTATTTTTTTATATCTTCTTTCTAAGTTTGAATGTATTATTTTTATTTCTAATCCATCTTGACTTTTATATATTTTTTCTTCTACAACATATTCTTCTTTATTCATTATAAGTTATGTTGATATTTATATTCTAAGTGTTGTAATTGTAGATCTAATAAGAATATCGTTTTTCTTTGTGCTTTTATAGATTTTTGGCATACTCCTGCCCATATATTTTCTTCTAATCTATTTTGTCTAAATCTTAATTCTTGTTTTATTTCATTAATTTTTTCTAATAATTGTTCTCTATAAGTTTCATCCATTATAAGTTTGAAAACATTTTTTCATAATATTCTTGTTTCTTTATTATAAGATTTTGTACTTCTTTTGTATTTTCTAAAATATATTCTAAATATTCCATATCTTGGGTTCTTCGGTATATTATAATATTATTTATTAAAAGCTTATTTAGTAGATCTAAATTTTCCATAGTTTGTAACCAATATGTTAAATATTCGTAGTTTATCATTAATCTGAAAAGTGGGAGTTGAGGGATGAGGATGGTTCGCCCCTTCTCCTAACTCATATATATATACAAAATTTACATGGCTACTATTCATGAACAGTATCATGAATAGTGACTGACTCTTACTATTTACATAGTAACTTGACCTCTACTATTTACACAGTAACCGACTCTTACTATTCACATAATTGACATTTTACTGTTTATGAATAGTATTTTTTGTTTTTTACTATTCATTAATAGTATCCTGTCGGTGATTCCTAATAAAAACAAACTACTTTACTTTACTTTACAAAAGAAAACAAATAACTTTACAAAAAGGAAGATAAGATTCCTATCCTACTTTTGACTTTTTACATAAATGTCTTCGTCTGATCTTTTGTTTTGTCGGCTGTCTTCATCAGTCTGCCGGCTATTTTGTATCTTCTTTGTGATAGTTTTATTCCAATATGCGGTTGGGACATTGTTATCTTCTCCGTGACATTTGGAACATATGTGTTGAATATTTCTTTCTTGATTGTTGTACAATATCCGTTAATAATCTTTGGAGAAATAAAATTTTTCCTTATAGCTCTTGTAGTTGGTGTATTTTCTGGTTTAAGGAGGCTTAGTATCCATTGTCGTATTTCCTCCATATCTCCTTCTCTAGTTTCTCGACAGTTAGAATATATCATCGTATTATCTCGGCTATAGTAACTCCATATTGTATTGTTGTTTAGGTAATTATTTGCTAACTCCGTTAATATTGTAGTTATTCCTATAACTCTTTTGTTGGCATAAAAGTCAGGAATATCTACAATAGGTATCTCATCTTGTTTCTCTATTTTTTCTGGAATTAACATATCTCTGGTCAAACCTATCTTTATGACCTGTATAACCGGTTTTATCTCATCATATAGTATTTCTGCAGTGGCTGTATAGAATTTAACGAAAAATAGTGTTCCTTTAGTAATTCGTTTGTACGTTAAGAATGCTTTGTATAATTCGGGTATCTTCGATATTTCATCTCCTGTAGCTGTGTACACTGTACTAAGTAGTCCGTAGTTATAACAAGTTGTAACCAAATTTATATTTGTACCTGGTAGGGCAATTAGTTTGTTGTATCCTTGTAGGTGTTGGGTAATGTAATCAGTATTTGGTTCTTTTATGTTTATAGCTCTGGGGTTTTTGTTTAAGTAAGTTTGGACTTTGTAAATATTTTCTGTATAGGTATGGGTGATGTGGTTATATGTATTTTTCTGTTGGGCTAGGCTGTTTTTATATGTAGTGGTTTGTGGAGTAGGTACAGATTTTTGTATCTTTGGTGCTGTATATGGTTTATCAAAAAGTTTGTTCATATTTGTATTTGTATAACTTTTCTCATCTGTAGCTTTTTCTTTCTTTGTAACTCCTGATGTACCTGCAGCTGTATTTAAACAAACATTAGGGGTTTTATGGAGTTTCCCAACGTCTCCTTCTAGTTCTGGAATTTTAACGTCTTCCGATCGACGTAGCTTCGCATTTTTAACGTCATGCTGCTGACTGCTAGCTTGCTCTTTTAGCTTCTGTATCTCACCATCCATACTATCCACTTTTTTACAAAGTGTAGTTAGGAGGTTGAGTATTTGATCCATTGTATTTGTTTTTTCAGTATCTTTGTCTTGAGAGGTGATCTGCAATCACATTCTTGTCAGTTTTTATAATTTCAATTGTAAATGAAAAGTTTAATATATTTACTACCAGTCTTCTTATTTCTTTTGTCGTAACTGAGTCTTGTACTTTTTTTGTTATCCACCATTTTACCTGTGTATTATCTGTTATAACAATAAATTTGTTATATACAATATATGGTTCAAAAGCTAATAAACATTTATATAAGGCAAATAATTCTTTTCTATTTATTTCCCATTTTATTTGTGGGTCTGTATATGATCCTGAATAATATCTCTGATGATGTTCTATATTTTCATTTATATATTTATATTTTAATACTCCTCCGTAACTCTGATCACTAGAGTCTGTTTCCACTATATATGTATATTGTTTATTTTCATCCGAAAGTATAATTTTGGTAAATCTTTACACATGATTTTTATTTTTACGATATGTTTTTATCTTGTTCATCAAAGTAATATTCTATATCTTTTTTAATTTTTACGTAATGGTTTTAAATTTTACGCTAATTTTGGTATATATTCTCTTACTTGGTTAACTAATCCTAAAAATGATTGTAATTTTTCTTAGTATCTAATAATTCTTGAATTAACTATTTTTGTACAATATGTGTTTGCATTTTTATCCCATTTTTATCTATTTGTATTCCTAAGAATTCTATTTGATTTTTCATAATTTCAGCTTTCTTTTTTGATAAGCTAATTCCTGATACTTCTATAATATGTATAAATTTTTCTAATAACTTTAGATGTTCTTCTTTTGTTCTTGAATATAATAATATGTCGTCTATATATACTACACAATTTTCTAGTTGGTTAAAATATATATCCATAAAGTGTTGATATCTACCTGGTGCGTTTTTATATCCAAATGGTAAAACATTTCATTCGTAAAATCCTTGTGGTACGGTAAATGATGTTAAATGTTTAGATTCTTCTTCTAGTTTTAGGTGGTAAAATCCTGATTTACAGTCAAATTTACTAAAGTAATTATATCCTTGTATTTGTCGTACTTTTAATATTTTATTAGGTATAGGGTAATTATATGTTTTAGTTTTTGCGTTTAGATTCCTATAATCAATAACCATTCTACTCTTTCCTCTTTTCTGTTCACTATGTTTATTTACTATGAATGCTGGACTATTATGTTTACTATTGCTTTCTTGTATATACTTATTTTCTAATAATTCATTTACATGCATTTTAAATTCTGATTGGTCTTCAAAATTATATCTTAATGGTTTTTGTGTTATTATACTATTTTCATCTATTAGTTCAATTTTTACTTTTGTTTTGTGTTTATCCCATCCTTGTAATGGGCTTTCGTTATATAATGAGTTTAATTTATCATTTATTGCTTGTATTTTATCTACTGTGAATATTATAATTTCTATTTTATGATCATTAGTTGTTATATTTTCTAACTTTTGGGTAATTTTTTCACTTCCTTTTATCCATGGCGTATTTTTTCTGATTTTATTACTAACTCTTTTTGCTCCTATTTTGTGATTACATATGGTAGTGAACCATCAATGTGTTTTTGTTATAGTGTGTGGATATAGTTTTTCTAAAAAAGGCATTCCTAATAATATATCTTTATTTGTAAATTCATAACTGTAGATCTCTTCGATTACTAATATTTTATCCCATATTTGTGTTTTTATATTTTTAGCTTTATGTGTTATCATGCTTCCTTCATTATTAAATCTTGTTACTATTAATGGTGTCTTTAATTTTTCCCATTTACTATCTGGTAGACAATTATGTTTACACATATTTGCTTCTGCTCCTGTGTCTATCATAGGTGTGTAATATCTATTATAGTATCCTTCTATAATTATTTTTGCTAAAATATATATTTTTGTCATTAAGATGTTGAACTTTTAGTTTGTCATGTAATTGTTCTTTTAATGAGTACCTTCTTGTTTTCATCAGTTATTGTTAGTTGTTTATCATCTATATTATATGGTTTAACTGTTTCTAGCCATTTTATTCCTAATGTAATATTATTATTTCCTTGATGTATTTTGAATTTAATTTTTATTGGTATTCCTCCAATAATTAGTTCTTGTTCAGTAGTTTCTTCTATGTTTACCAAAGCTCTAGGTAATTCTGTGTTTATATTTTCTGCTGTAATTATTTTATGTTCTTTGACTAGTTCCCTTATGATTTGGTTTTCTACTTGTCCTATATTTATAGTTATTAAATATTTTCTTTGGTCTAATATTCCTGTAATATAATATTGATATGGTTGTATTTCATCTTTCTTTTGCTCTAATGATTTAGTTATTAAGTCGCAATCTAATCTTCTAGATGTGGTATGTATTAGGTCACAATCTAATCTTCTAGATGTACTAGTTCTTGATGATGAAGGTATATTATAACTTAATCTTTTAGATGCACTTAATCTTTCTTTTACTATTTCTAAATCTTCTTCTATATCTATTTTTTTATAACTGTAATCATTATTATCTATTACTGTAATTATTTTATCAAATGGATTTTCTATTTTGATTTTTTGAATCTTATTTTTTGCTGTTATTTTATGTTTTGTAGTTAACACATATAAATTTTTACATCTTGCTGCAAATATTTTACTTCCCGGTTCTAATTCTATGCCTGACATTTTCTAGTATAGTACTAGTGATTTATCTATGTTCTTATCTTCTATTGCTACTGAATAGTTTGCGCTTATAATAAATTTAAATTTTTGATATATTAAATTTCCTCTAACTGCACTTATTATACTTTTTTCTATAGGTTGAATTATTCTATCATCTGCTAAATATAATTCTATAGGTGTATCTATTCCTTCTCTAAAACATGCTTTCATCAATATTTCTGTTGCTCCTAAATGTACATATTTTATTGGATTTTTTGATTTTAATTCTTGGATTTCTTTATTAATTATTTTTTTATTTATGGTAGGTATTTTAGCTTTACCTTTAATATATTTACAATCTATTACATGTTCTTTTTGGCTTACTACATAATATTCATCGTGTTGTAATTTGAATAAGTTTTTTAATCTAGGTACTTCTAATATCTTATCTATGCTTAAATCTAATTCTTTTCTTTTATTTGTTCAAACATATTATTGTCAAATATTATTTTTTGTTCTGTATATTCATTATCTTGATATTCTTCTTTACTTATTATTTTTATATCTTTAGTCATAATCGGAAAATTTGTTTCTATTTCATCTTCTAATTCAATATCTGTGAATTCGTATATGCTATCTTCATTTTCTAATTCATAATCTAAATAATCTATCTGTTTATATTTATCGTTTTCTATTATTACCTCTGTTATTTGTTTTTTCTTTAAATCTTTTGGTAATTTCAGTTTCTAGCTAAATGTCCTAGTTTTCCACAATTATAACATTTACATTCTTATATTTTTCTTAACTCTATGTGGTCTTTTGTGTTTATAATTTTTTATATAATATCTTTTTCTTGGAATTTTATTCTTATATTTTGTTTTAAAGCGTTTATACTTCTTTATTCTTTTCTTTTTATATGGATTTTTACATCCGAATTGGGGTGCTAACTTGCTTGTACAATATGCTAAGTTCTTTACTAATATTTTTTCTAGTTTTAATTCTTCTTTATGTTTTTCGCATAGTTTCATAAACCATTGTTGCAAGAATTTTATTCTAGCTCCTAGTGTATCTACTGTATTTGATTCTTCCCAATCTTTTATTATTTTTGAACTAAATGGTTCTGGTAATTTTGTGTAATATAATTTTCTTATTTCTTTACTTTCATCATTTGTATATATTCCTTTATAGTAATATTCTCTAAATGCACATGTATATTCATCTATGTAACTCATTTTACATATTGCTAATTTATTCATTAAATTTCTGTTTATTATTTTATCTTTCTGTTGTTCTTCTATTTCTGTTGTCATACTTCCAAATTCATTTCTAATTGATATTTCATATTTATTTAATATGTCTATTGCTGATGTTGCTATTTCATTATTAGATTTCGTATTATTTCTTAGTGTTGCTAAGCTTGTTGGTGTTAAATTTTGTAACCATATTTTTACTGTTCCTATAAGTGTTCTTTCTATATATCCTGGGGCATCCATTATTGATATCTTGTTATCTATTAATTGTTTTGATATATAACCTATCCATAATTGAATTATTTTATTTGTATCTGCTACACAGTCTAAATCTAAAAAATTATTTTGATTTGCAGTTTGTCTAGGTATCCAATTTTTATTCAATCTTTTATCCCATAAAGCTTCTTTTTCATAAGTATAATATGTAGGGGTTATATCCATTCGTGTTCTAGGATTCGAAGTACTAGGTTTCTCATCTAAATTTCCTACATTTATTTCTATATTTTTATCTTTTTCTATAAGTTCAGTATATGTTTCAGAATATGTTTCAAAATTATTTTCTGAAATATTATCATTTTCTTCATTTATTTCGTCTATTCTTAATTCGTCTATTTTTAATTCAGGTAATTCTTCTGTTTCTTCTAACATTGTTTTAAATTTTTCTATTTCTTGATTTAACTTTAATTCTTCAGTTCTTTTCTTATATTCCTCTTTTGCTTTTAATTTTTCTTCATATAATTGTTTAAGTCTTTCTAATTCTTTTTGTAATTCTTGTATTCTAGTATCTTTTACTTCTTCTATTTGTTTAATTTCTTTTTTAGTTTGTTCTCTAATTTTTTCAATTTCTTTTTTTCTATCGATTTCGTCATTTTCTTTATTTAATCGTACCATTGTTGTTAGACTATCTTCTAATTTTGCTGATTCTCTATCCGCATTAATTATAATTGGTTTCATATTTTTTTATATCTTCTTTATATTTTTGAATTTATTATTTTTATTTCTAATCAATTTTTACTTTTATATATTTTTTCTTCTACAGCATATTCTTCTTTATTCATTATAAGTTATGTTGATATTTATATTCTAAGTGTTGTAATTGTAGATCTAATAAGAATATCGTTTTTCTTTGTGCTTTTATAGATTTTTGGCATACTCCTGCCCATATATTTTCTTCTAATCTATTTTGTCTAAATCTTAATTCTTGTTTTATTTCATTAATTTTTTCTAATAATTGTTCTCTATAAGTTTCATCCATTATAAGTTTGAAAACATTTTTTCATAATATTCTTGTTTCTTTATTATAAGATTTTGTACTTCTTTTGTATTTTCTAAAATATATTCTAAATATTCCATATCTTGGGTTCTTCGGTATATTATAATATTATTTATTAAAAGCTTATTTAGTAGATCTAAATTTTCCATAGTTTGTAACCAATATGTTAAATATTCGTAGTTTATCATTAATCTGAAAAGTGGGAGTTGAGGGATGAGGATGGTTCTCCCCTTCTCCTAACTCATATATATATATACAAAATTTACATGGCTACTATTCATGAACAGTATCATGAATAGTGACTGACTCTTACTATTTACATAGTAACTTGACCTCTACTATTTACACAGTAACCGACTCTTACCGTTCACATAATTGACATTTTACTGTTTATGAATAGTATTTTTTGTTTTTTACTATTCATTAATAGTATCCTGTCGGTGATTCCTAATAAAAACAAACTACTTTACTTTACTTTACAAAAGAAAACAAATAACTTTACAAAAAGGAAGATAAGATTCCTATCCTACTTTTGACTTTTTACATAAATGTCTTCGTCTGATCTTTTGTTTTGTCGGCTGTCTTCATCAGTCTGCCGGCTATTTTGTATCTTCTTTGTGATAGTTTTATTCCAGCTGTACGGTTGGGACATTGTTATCTTCTCCGTGACATTTGGAACATATGTGTTCTGAATATTTGCTGCTGATTGTTGTACAATATCTGGTTAATAATGCTGGAGAAATAAAATTTTTCCTTATAGCTCTTGTAGTTGGTGTATTTTCTGGTTTAAGGAGGCTTAGTATCCATTGTCGTATTTCCTCCATATCTCCTTCTCTAGTTTCTCGACAGTTAGAATATATCATCGTATTATCTCGGCTATAGTAACTCCATATTGTATTGTTGTTTAGGTAATTATTTGCTAACTCCGTTAATATTGTAGTTATTCCTATAACTCTTTTGTTGGCATAAAAGTCAGGAATATCTACAATAGGTATCTCATCTTGTTTCTCTATTTTTTCTGGAATTAACATATCTCTGGTCAAACCTATCTTTATGACCTGTATAACCGGTTTTATCTCATCATATAGTATTTCTGCAGTGGCTGTATAGAATTTAACGAAAAATAGTGTTCCTTTAGTAATTCGTTTGTACGTTAAGAATGCTTTGTATAATTCGGGTATCTTCGATATTTCATCTCCTGTAGCTGTGTACACTGTACTAAGTAGTCCGTAGTTATAACAAGTTGTAACCAAATTTATATTTGTACCTGGTAGGGCAATTAGTTTGTTGTATCCTTGTAGGTGTTGGGTAATGTAATCAGTATTTGGTTCTTTTATGTTTATAGCTCTGGGGTTTTTGTTTAAGTAAGTTTGGACTTTGTAAATATTTTCTGTATAGGTATGGGTGATGTGGTTATATGTATTTTTCATTGGGCTAAATTTGTTTTTATATGTAGTGGTTTGTGGAGTAGGTCTGATTTTTGTATCTTTGGTGCTGTATATGGTTTATCAAAAAGTTTGTTCATATTTGTATTTGTATAACTTTTCTCATCTGTAGCTTTTTCTTTCTTTGTAACTCCTGATGTACCTGCAGCTGTATTTAAACAAACATTAGGGGTTTTATGGAGTTTCCCAACGTCTCCTTCTAGTTCTGGAATTTTAACGTCTTCCGATCGACGTAGCTTCGCATTTTTAACGTCATGTCACGATCGCTAGCTTGCTCTTTTAGCTTCTGTATCTCACCATCCATACTATCCACTTTTTTACAAAGTGTAGTTAGGAGGTTGAGTATTTGATCCATTGTATTTGTTTTTTCAGTATCTTTGTCTTGAGAGGTGATCTGCAATCACATTCTTGTCAGTTTTTATAATTTCAATTGTAAATGAAAAGTTTAATATATTTACTACCAGTCTTCTTATTTCTTTTGTAGAATCGAGTCTTGTACTTTTTTTGTTATCCACCATTTTACCTGTATTATCTGTTATAACAATAAATTTGTTATATACAATATATGGTTCAAAAGCTAATAAACATTTATATAAGGCAAATAATTCTTTTCTATTTATTTCCCATTTTATTTGTGGGTCTGTATATGATCCTGAATAATATCTACTGATGATGTTCTATTTTTTCAGTTATATATTTATATTTTAATACTCCTCCGTAACTATGATCACTAGAGTCTGCTTTCACTATATAAGTAAATTGTTTATTTTCATCTGGAAAGTATAATTTTGGTAAATCTTTACACATGATTTTTATTTTTCTGATATGTTTTTTATCTTGTTCATCAAAGTAATATTCTATATCTTTTTTTAATTTTTTCTGTAATGGTTTTAAATTTTCTGCTAATTTTGGTATATATTCTCTTACTTGGTTAACTAATCCTAAAAATGATTGTAATTTTTTCTTAGTATCTAATAATTCTTGAATTAACTATTTTTGTACAATATGTGTTTGCATTTTTATCCCATTTTTATCTATTTGTATTCCTAAGAATTCTATTTGATTTTTCATAATTTCACCTTTCTTTTTTGATAAGCTAATTCCTGATACTTCTATAATATGTATAAATTTTTCTAATAACTTTAGATGTTCTTCTTTTGTTCTTGAATATAATAATATGTCGTCTATATATACTACACAATTTTCTAGTTGGTTAAAATATATATCCATAAAGTGTTGATATCTACCTGGTGCGTTTTTATATCCAAATGGTAAAACATTCCATTTGTAAAATCCTTGTGGTACGGTAAATGCTGTTAAAGGTGTAGAATCTTCGTCTAGTTTTAGGTGGTAAAATCTGATTCTGATCAAATTTACTAAAGTAATTATATCCTTGTATTTGTCGTACTTTTAATATTTTATTAGGTATAGGGTAATTATATGTTTTAGTTTTTGCGTTTAGATTCCTGTAATCAATAACCATTCTACTCTTTCCTCTTTTCTGTTCACTATGTTTATTTACTATGAATGCTGGACTATTATGTTTACTATTGCTTTCTTGTATATACTTATTTTCTAATAATTCATTTACATGCATTTTAAATTCTGATTGGTTTTCGAAATTATATCTTAATGGTTTTTGTGTTATTATACTATTTTCATCTATTAGTTCAATTTTTACTTTTGTTTTGTGTTTATCCCATCCTTGTAATGGGCTTTTGTTATACAATGAGTTTAATTTATCATTTATTGCTTGTATTTTATTTACTGTGAATATTATAATTTCTATTTTATGATCATTAGTTGTTATATTTTCTAACTTTTGGGTAATTTTTTCACTTCCTTTTATCCATGGTGTATTTTTTCTGATTTTATTACTAACTCTTTTTGCTCCTATCTTGTGATTACATATGGTAGTGAACCACCAATGTGTTTTTGTTATAGTGTGTGGATATAGTTTTTCTAAAAAAGGCATTCCTAATAATATATCTTTATTTGTAAATTCATAACTATAGATCTCTTCGATTACTAATATTTTATCCCATATTTGTGTTTTTATATTTTTAGCTTTATGTGTTATCATGCTTCCTTCATTATTAAATCCTGTTACTATTAATGGTGTCTTTAATTTTTCCCATTTACTATCTGGTAGACAATTATGTTTACACATATTTGCTTCTGCTCTTGTGTCTATCATAGGTGTGTAATATCTATTATAGTATCCTTCTATAATTATTTTTGCTAAAATATATATTTTTGTCATTTAAAGATTTAGTTTATCATATAATTGTTCGTTTAATAATTACTTTCTTGTTTTCATAAGTTATTGTTAGTTGTTTATCATCTATATTATATGGTTTAACTGTTTCTAGCCATTTTATTCCTAATGTAATATTATTACTTTCTTGATGTATTTTGAATTTAATTTTTATTGGTATTCCTCCAATAATTAGTTCTTGTTCAGTAGTTTCTTCTATGTTTACCAAAGCTCTAGGTAATTCTGTGTTTATATTTTCTGCTGTAATTATTTCATGTTCTTTGACTAGTTCCCTTATGATTTGGTTTTCTACTTGTCCTGTATTTATAGTTATTAAGTATTTTCTTTGGTCTAATATTCCTGTAATATAATATTGATATGGTTGTATTTCATCTTTCTTTTGCTCTAATGATTTAGTTATTAAGTCGCAATCTAATCTTCTAGATGTGGTATGTATTAGGTCACAATCTAATCTTATAGATGTACTAGTTCTTAATTATGAAGGTGTATCGTAACTTAATCTTTTAGATGTACTTAATCTTTTTTTTACTATTTCTAAATCTTCTTCCATATCTATTTCTTTATAACTGTAATCATTATTATCTATTACTGTAATTATTTTATCAAATGGATTTTTTATTTTGATTTTTTGAATCTTATTTTTTGCTGTTATTTTATGCTTTGTAGTTAACACATATAAATTTTTACATCTTGCTGTAAATATTTTACTTCCCGGTGCTAATTCTATGCCTGACATTTTCCAGTATAGTACTAGTGATTTATCTATGTTCTTGTCTTCTATTGTTACTGAATAGTTTGCGCTTATAATAAATTTAAATTTTTGATATATTAAATTTCCTCTAACTGCACTTATTATACTTTTTTCTATAGGTTGAATTATTCTATCATCTGCTAAATATAGTTCTATAGGTTCTCTAAAACATGCCTTTATCAATATTTCTGTTGCTCCTAAATGTACATATTTTATTGGATTTTTTGATTTTAATTCTTGGATTTCTTTATTAAATATTTTTTTATTTATGATAGGTATTTTAGCTTTACCTTTAATATATTTTCAATCTATTACATGTTCTTTTTGGCTTACTACATAATATTCATCGTGTTGTAATTTGAATAAGTTTTTAAATCTAGGTACTTCTAATATCTTATCTATGCTTAAGTCTAATTCTTTTCCTTTTATTTGTTCAAACATATTATTGTCAAATATTATTTTTTGTTCTGTATATTCATTATCTTGATATTCTTCTTTACTTATTATTTTTATATCGCTTTCTACCATAATCGTAAGTCGTTTTCTATTTCATCTTCTAATTCAATATCTGTGAATTCGTATATGCTATCTTCATTTTCTAATTCATAATCTAAATAATCTATCTGTTTATATTTATCGTTTTCTATTATTACTTCTGTTATTTATTTTTTCTTTAAATCTTTTGGTAATTTACAGTTTCTAGCTAAATGTCCTAGTTTTCCACAATTATAACATTTACATTCTGTTATATTTTTCTTAACTCTATGTGGTCTTTTGTGTTTATAATTTTTTATATAATATCTTTTTCTTGGAATTTTATTCTTATATTTTGTTTTAAAGCGTTTATACTTCTTTATTCTTTTCTTTTTATATGGATTTTTACATCCGAATTGGGGTGCTAACTTGCTTGTACAATATGCTATGTTCTATACTAATATTTTTTCTAGTTTTAATTCTTCTTTATGTTTTTCGCATAGTTTCATAAACCATTGTTGCAAGAATTTTATTCTAGCTCCTAGTGTATCTACTGTATTTGATTCTTCCCAATCTTTTATTATTTTTGAACTAAATGGTTCTGGTAATTTTGTGTAATATAATTTTCTTATTTCTCTACTTTCATCATTTGTATATATTTCTTTATAGTAATATTCTCTAAATGCACATGTATATTCATCTATGTAACTCATTTTACATATTGCTAATTTATTCATTAAATTTCTGTTTATTATTTTATCTTTCTGTTGTTCTATTTACATTGTCATACTTCCAAATTCATTTCTAATTGATATTTCATATTTGTTTAATATATCTATTGCTGATGTTGCTATTTCATTATTAGATTTCGTATTATTTCTTAGTGTTGCTAAGCTTGCTGGTGTTAAATTCTGTAACCATATTTTTACTGTTCCTATAAGCGTTCTTTCTATATATCCTGGGGCATCTATTATTGATATCTTGTTGTCTATTAATTGCTTTGATATATAGCCTATCCATAATTGAATTGTTTTATTTGTATCTGCTACACAGTCTAAATCTAAGAAATTATTTTGATCCGTAATTTTTCTAGGTGTCCAAGTTTTATTTAATCTTTTATCCCATAAAACTTTATCTCTATTTTCTTTTTCATAAGTATAATATGTAGGGGTTATATCCATTCGTGTTCTAGGATTCGAAGTACTAGGTTTCTCATCTAAATTTCCTACATTTATTTCTATATCTTTATCTTTTTCTATAAGGTCAGTATATGTTTCTGAATATGATTCATAATTATTTTCTGAAATATTATCATTTACTTCTTCATTTATTTCATTTATTCTTAATTCGTCTATTTTTAATTCAGGTAATTCTTCTGTTTCTTCTAACATTGTTTTAAATTTTTCTATTTCTTGATTTAACTTTAATTCTTCAGTTCTTTTCTTATATTCCTCTTTTGCTTTTAATTTTTCTTCACATAATTGTTTAAGTCTTTCTAATTCTTTTTGTAATTCTTGTATTCTAGTATCTTTTACTTCTTCTATTTGTTTAATTTCTTTTTTAGTTTGTTCTCTAATTTTTTCAATTTCTTTTTTTCTATCGATTTCGTCATTTTCTTTATTTAATCGTACCATTGTTGTTAGACTAAGTTTGAATGTATTATTTTTATTTCTAATCCATCTTGACTTTTATATATTTTTTCTTCTACAACATATTCTTCTTTATTCATTATAAGTGATGTTGATATTTATATTCTAAGTGTTGTAATTGTAGATCTAATAAGAATATCATTTTTCTTTGTGCTTTTATAGATTTTTGGCATACTCCTGCCCATATATTTTCTTCTAATCTATTTTGTCTAAATCTTAATTCTTGTTTTATTTCATTAATTTTTTCTAATAACTGTTTTCTATAAGTTTCATCCATTATAAGTTTGAAAACATTTTTTTCATAATATTCTTGTTTCTTTATTATAAGATTTTGTATTTCTTTTGTATTTTCTAAAATATATTCTAAATATTCCATATCTTGGGTTCTTCGGTATATTATAATATTATTTATTAAAAGTTTATTTAGTAGATCTAAATTTTTCATAGTTTGTAACCAATATGTTAAATATTCGTAGTTTATCATTAATCTGAATATAAATCATATAGTTCATCTATACTCTGGATAGTTAGTTCCTGCCAATTTTGTTCTATTAATCCATTATTTGTTCTAGTTCTATCATTTCTTCAATAATTAAAAGGTCATAAATTTTTCTTTTCATATCAATATTAAGTGTTTTAAGGACATATAAAATAAGTATTTTATAATTATAATCTTCATCTAGTAAGTATGTGTTCATCATTTTCATGATTTCTAAACAAGTTTATTCCTTCTAACCTTCTTGTTTGTTATTATCAATTATCAAATTATATTAAAGTTATCCTAAATAAATTCTTTTGGTCACTACTATGATTTTCAGCTTCAATCGCTACTCCTAATAAAGACCTTCAACAAGTTCGTACTTCCCCTCAAACGGCTTCTCTTTTGCCTAACTGGGTTTCCGGTTTCGGATGGCATAGTCTGGGCTTACCTATTCTCAGCCTACCTTCGTTCATAGCTAACTACTTCGAATTTAATTCAGCATAACAATACTATAACATGATAATAATCAAATAATAATCAAGAGATTATCAGGAATAAGAAAGTTTAGTTGTTCATATTGAAATATGAAAATACCTCTGTTTGTAGATTTTCTGGAACTGGTTCCTTCGTAGTTTCCTGGTTGTTGTTAGATTTCTCCATTTAGATTTTCTTATCTAGCTCTGATACCAGTATAAGGATCTTGCGGAAGTTGATCTTGATGAAATGGTCTTAAGGAGGAGCTCACTTTGAGAGATAAAGATTGACACTGAAAATTATACCTCAGGTTTTGGTAATGTCAATTATTCTTAGTTCATCTTCTTTATATTCGAGGACAAACATGGTTTTTAGCGGTGGATAATGTAATGACCCGGAAGGTCATTTTTGGAAATTTTTTAGAATTACCATTTTACTCCTCTCAATGGTTGTCTCGAGTAATTTCTGATCAGTCGATAAAGTGTGTATGGGAATTTTTGAACTATTCGATAACTACGATTATTTAATTGACAAATAATTGTTTTTTTATAAATAATTTAGTTTATGACTGATGGGCCAAGTCCATTATTTATTTAATATCCTATAATATATTAATATAAGTTAGTAGGGTTTAGTATTTATTTTATTATAACTTGGAGAAACAAGAGAAAAAAAGAGAGCCAGAACTTACCTTGGCGGACGACGGGAGAGGATAACACGGTACATCAGATTCACGTAAACAAACAGACGATGCGTAGTATTAAAATTTCTTTAGTTAATTATATATATATATATGTGTGTGTGTATTACATGATATCCCATTATCAGTATTTTAAATGGGTTGGAAAAGGAATTTGGAAGTTGCATGTAGACCTAGAGTAGGTTTCTTTTTTTGGGATTTGGGGAGCCAAAATATTAAGGGGCTAATGATTATCAATGATTAGTTCCAATGATTGGATGTGGGTAATGGATGAATTGTGAGTAAATAGTGGATAGATTGAAGTTTACAATTTAATTTCCAGTGATGAACTTACTGGTTGGTAGTCGATCATGATATTTCTTTCCATTTCAAATTATTCTTATAATTATCACATTATAATTCAAGTTTTGATATCTTGAGATAGGTAGTTAAATGTTAGATATATTGTATTATTTGAATACTATTAGATTTATGAACTTTGGAGAAGTTAAAACTTGACCCTAGGGCATGAAATTTAGGAAATATGAGACTTGACATCTTAATTGACATCAAGATTAGAGACTTGATTATATATTTGGGTGAAATTTTGAGTCTAAGCTAGACATATAGTAATATGGTTCTTGTTAGTTTTGAAATCTTATTGTGATTATTTATTTGAATAGATTGTATTGATTTGGAAGCCCAACGAAAGGAACAAACTCAAGCCCCGGAGTGATTTCGACTATTTGAGGCAAGTTGCTTTCAAAACCCTTGTTAAGTGTATGGAATTGTGTATTTCGTTGTTGTATGTGTTGGGGAGTAATGGGACTTGGTGATGGGTTGACTTGTCCATATTGAATTATTCTAATGATGAAAAAAGGGTAATAAAAGTCAATGTGATTAATTGTTAGTTTGTGATGTGTTGAGAATGGTTTGAAAGGCTTATTGACTCACTGTTGATGTTGTATCACTATTGAATTGTTTTAAATTGTGCAACATTATGAAAATAGACATCTCCTCATTATTTGTGTGAACATGTCATTTGAATTATTTTGACGTATGTTTGTGAGAAATGTTATGTGAATTGAGAAAGAATAAAAAATTAAAGTGGAGTTACCATTTCGAGGGACATGTTGCGCGCCGTGACAGATACTATATTTTGAGGGATGTGTCACTCGCTGCGACATATTCTATTATCAAGGGACGTGTCGTGCGCCACGACAGATACTATATATCGAAGGTTGTGTCACAAGCCACGATGAATGCATGAACAAATATGTCCCCCATGGGTCCTGAACTAGGAGACAGTAGGTGCGTATCGTTAGGTCAGACATGTATCACTATACTTGACAATGCATTGCATATCTTTATTATTGGTGAACTTGATGTTGTGTTGATTATCTTGTAACTGCCTTTCTGTGGAACTTGTGACTGATGAATATTGAGCTTGTTGTTGAGGATATGTAATTGTTAGAGTGTAGTTGTTGACATGTGTGCTATGTAAATTATGAACTGTTAGGTTGGGCTTGTCTTATGCAGGTTGTAATTGTGGAGGTTTTATTTGGGTGTACGGAGTACTTGTATTCTATTCTCTTAGATTGTGTTTAGAAGTTTACGTGCCGAGTACCGTGTGGTTTGGTACTCACCCCTTGCTTCTACATTTTCGTAGGTTACTAGCCCAGATCTTAGTGATACCTTCTATTCTCTTCTTGTTCGAGGCTTCCTGTGGAGATTTGTGAGGTAGCTGTTTGTCATCTCAACTGACCTTCTTACTCCTATTTATGATCTTGTTCTATTCTAGATACGATGTCGTTTGAGACTTATGTTTTTCTTTTGAATCAATTGTAATACTTTAGAGGCTTGTATACATGATAACTAGGTTTTGGGGTTTTTTCTTAAGTTAACTTAGTTATCCGCATTTATCGTATTATTTGGGTTTTAGCTGAGTTCTCTTGGTGGGATAAGACGAGTGTCATCACGTCCATTTTGGGTTGTGACAAGAATTCCTTACCTGAATTTTTAGTTCGCACACTAAAAAAAAAGTCATTTCCCTTTGTTAGGGATTAAATAGAAAAGGTGACTTGGAACACCATAACTTAATTTCGAGTATCGACTCTAAAAAAACAAAAATAATTTCTAATCAATATCGTCACTTAAATTTGAAAGACATTATCCACCGTATGCAAAAAAGGGGTGTGAAATCGGACGACTCTGCTGGGGCATAACAAGAATTCAAATTTTGTTATATTGACTTTTACTTGATTTTATTATTTTATTTTATTGGATGTATTGTGCTTGATGGCCTAACAAGCTACTTGCTGCTCATTTATTACTTTTATATTGTTGAATTCTATTAAATTGTCTTCTTTTGCACAACCATTCTAAGTCTCTGAAAATACTTCACACACAATCACAAGAATGCAGTTATGCATCTCATTTTCTATTGGGATAAAGCTGTAGTGTCTTGGTACCAAGTGAAAGATTTTTAGTCATATATCTTAGGCGGAGTTGGATCAGTAATGAAGTTGGAATAGCGCTTCTAACGATAAGTTGCCCCTCCCTAGCTCGAGTTGTCCACTTGAGTAAGCCAAATATTTTTTCTTTTCATAATACTTTGAAAAATACTTCATTTGTCAAGTCAAGTTTCAATATGTAAAAGTTTTTTTCTTACTGTCCAATTTGAACGAACAACGCACACCTGATTCTCAACTCGATGAGCTACGTAGGCAACCCTCCTCAGGTTCGGTGATCCTTATTTAAAAAAATGTTGTGTTTATAAGCTTATGTTTGACCTGATTCTTGCTTTGACAAGATGCGTAGACAACCTTATTTTTAGGTTCGGTCCAACCAAAAAAAGAAAATCTAAAAAGTCCGCATCACAAACTGGGGCAAAAAAACAGATTTTTTTTATTCAAGGTTCTAATAAAAATGTTTCTCTTTCATATTTTTTATATTAAAAAAATTCTTTAGTGTACAATATTTCTTTAAAAAGATATTTATTTATTTATTTAAAAAAAAATAATTAAAAAAAATTCTTGACTTGGTTGGTACTAACATATTTAAGATATGCATAAACAAAAAGAGAAGTATTAAACTATTTGGCAAGACAGACCAACTTTGTTGTGACCTATAGACTTCTTTTGATACCTCTTGATATATTTATGTAATACTTGAGAAACTATTTTGCTTAAAGTTAAGGCTAAAACAAATTCGGACTCATGTTTTATGTGCATTGTGTGGTGAGCTTTAGATATAAAATTCAAAGGCATGACTTTGTTAATCTATAACTTGGACTGAATGTAGGTTGAGGCGAAATTTTGAACGAAATTTAACTTGGGAAAGAATTATAGGATTTCTTTGATTCGATTGTGCCTTTCAAGCCTACCAAATGACATGTTATCCATAGAACTTTCATTTTGAGCATAAAACATTTTTATTTGAATAACTACATCTTAGCATATATCCTTTTGAGTGCATAAATGCACTATTTCTTGGTCTCACCTCCTTGGTGCACTATCAATTATCTACACAGTGCCAAATATCTAAGTTTGGTAACATAAAGAACAGATCAAATATGTGAAAGTAAAAAAAAAATGACAAAGGAAAACTAGAAAGAAAAATTTCCAACTAAAAGAAGAGAAAATGAGAAAAAAAGAAGAGGAAAATAAATGAAGAGGAGCTTTCAAGAAAAAAAAGGTCAAATGCGAGAATGAAAAAATATTGAAAGAATTGTACATATTTTTAGGAGGAAATAGTGACCTTATCCCAAATGAGTATTCTACCTTTCCCTAAGCCTATATTACAAGTTAATGACAAGTCCTACTTCATTTCATTTTTTGTGTTCTCACATTAGTGGATACTTTCATAAGGGCCAAGCATATGGTATTTCAATCTCATGCATTGAATATTTTTCTGAGTGTGACTGACTTTCAAAAATATCCTACGATCTAAATTATTTTATAGTGTGTGGAAAATGACTTTATTTGTTGTAAGAGCCCTTGAAATACGAGGATATGAATAGTTCTAATCCCTTAATTTAGGAAAGATGGAATGATCTTGTAAATACTTAAGTACGTTTGAGATACCATTTGAAACTATAGGAATTAGTCAAAGTTGACCTCAAATTTGTCTTAAAAGTAGTTAAAGGTGATTCATATGCATAATATTAATTGTTGGTACCAACTAAAGTCAAAACAATCTCAATCATGAATTAATTTCTTTCTTTTCTCCTCTAGTATTTTTTTTAAAAGTGGTCTTTTGCAAAAAAAAAAAAAAAAAAAAAAAAAACTAGAAAAAATAAATAATATTTTTTGACTTATATGAAACTATGTTTGACCTGATTCTTGCCATACAAGATACGCAAGCAGTCTTACAATGGGTTCGGTCTCAAAGAATAAAATTTTATATCATTGAAGGAATGAAATTGGATCTTTTTAAAAAAAAATCGAAAAAATGATAAATTAAAAAGAGTTTCAAAGTTCCTCAATTTAAAAATTGGGGCATATTTTAATTTTTTTTTTTAAAAAAAATCACTCTCATCTCTAGGAAACAAACATCCTAGTTGCATTTTGACCTTTGAGAACAAGCAACCTAGAAGCATTTAGGGAAGAAACACCCTTTAATCTTGCATTTTTATGGAACAAGCACCCTAGTTATATTTTGACCTTAGGGAACAAACTCCCTAATGGTTTTTGAGAGAACACACTCAACCATCATTTATTTCAAGGGATCAAACACCCTAATACATACCTGTCATGTATTTTTCTTTTGGTATAAGTATTTCTCATTTATTTTAATAGCTTAAATAATATTTTTCATGTGCAAATTAAGCAAAAAATAATGTTGTGATGATTTTATTTAATGATTTTTTAAGTGAGATCTTCCTAAGTTATGAGATTTAGTATAGCAGGACCCTCCTAAACAATGAGATTTAGTATAGCAGGATCCTCCTAGACAATGACAATTAGTATAGCAGGACCCTCCTGGACAATAGGAATTAGTATAACAAAACCCTCCTAGACAATGAGATTTAGTATAGCAGGACCCTCTGGACAATGAGAATTAGTATAGCAGGACCCTTCTAGATAATAGAACTAGCAGGACCCTCCTGGATAATGGGACATTAGCAGGACACTCCTAGATAATTGGACCCTAGCGGGACCCTCTTGGATAATTGGACTAGTAGGACCCTCCTGAATAATGGGAAGTAGTGACGAAGTTCCTCTAGGAAATCAAGGAAATCAAGTCCCGGTGGATCCCCCGACTATGACCAATGAGGAAGTTAGGTCGGCTCTTTTGATGATGGCTCAAGCCGTAACTACTCAAGCTCAAGCCATGACAGCTCAAGCTACTAGGGGTGTTGAGGCTAGTGTGAACCCCAATGTGAGTACTATGGCTTCTAGGTTAAGAGACTTTGTGAGGACTAATCCTATAGTTTTCCTAGGTTCTATGGTGGGAGAGGATCCCTAAGAGTTTTTGGATGAGGTGTATAAGATAGTCAATGCTATGTGAGTGACTTCTATTGAAAAAGTGGAACTTACCACCTATCAATTGAAGGATGTTGCCCAAATTTGGTTTACTCAATGGAAGGCCAATAGGCTGGTTGGAGCGGGTCCCATAGAATGGGAGTTGTTTAAGGAAGCATTCCTCAGTAGGTACTTTCCCCATGAGAAGAGGGAGGTTAAGGTGGAGGAGCTTATCAACCTTAGGCAAGGTAACATGAATGTTCAAGAGTGCTCCTTGAAATTTACCCATTTGTCTAAGTATGCTCCATCTTTATTGGTAGACCTAATGTTGGTGGCCTTTCTTGGAAAGTCAATGAGCTATCCTTAATGTACCTTGAATCGGTAGACCTAATGGAGGTGGCCCTTTCTTGTGTAATGTGCCTTGGGTTGGTAGGCCTAATGTTGGTTGCCCTCTCAAGTACAATAATGTCGATGAAAATGAAATACTCTATGGGAATGTAGGCTAAGCACTGAGAGGATATGGTTAGATAGAGGTTCTCCCTACGTTAGGCCAGATGTCAATGAACATCTTTCATATCCCATAACTTTGTGCCCATATAGGATATTATCTAGTGGATTCCATCCATGCTAAAATGTTACTAGGTCTACCATAGGCAAGTAGAACACCTTTTTACGGTGTGGGGCTACATGACACCGGATTCCATGATTTAGCTCTCATGGTCTATGTCGGTCAATGCCTATTCCCATCATGTGAGATGTGTATTATGGTTTCTTTAAGTTCGTCTTGGAAATGACAAGGTAATGAAAGTAGACGGGAAGGGTACAATCACTCTAAAAACTTCTGATGGTAATGAACAACTTTGGAATGATGTGAAGTATGTTCCTTATTTGGCCCATAACTTGTTGATTGTTAGGCAACTGATGAATTGTGGATATTCTATTTTGTTTGATGACAATTCCTGGAGCATAAAAGATAAAAATCCAGGACACAAACTTTTTGACATTCACATGACTCAAAATAGAATGTTTCCTCTTGAAGTTTATGATGTTAAAAGTTTTGCTTTAATTACCAAAGGCAATACGAAAGATAATTTGTGGCATTTGCCGTATGGTCACTTGAATGTCAAGGGGTTACAATTATTAGGTGGTAGAAATACGGTTCTTGGTTTGCCTAGAATTGATGCTCTTGAATTTTTTGGAGGATGTTTGTATGGGAGGCAAAATAGAAATTCATTTCTTGTAGGTAAGTCTTGGAGAGCATCTGTTTGTCTTGAATTGGTGCATGCTTATCTATATGGTCCTATGAGTGTTGAGTCCTTTACGGATGATTATAGTCGAATGAGTTGGGTATACTTCTTGAAATTCAATTCAGAAACATTTTAGAATTTCAAGATATATGATTATTTTGTTGAGAGACAAATTGGTTGTAGAATTACGACTCTTCGAATAGAGAGAGGTGGTGAATTTATATCAAATGAATTCATCACCTATTGCGAGGAAAATGATATTCATAGAGAGCTCATAACACCATATACTCCGAAGCAGAATGGTGTTGCCGAATGAAAGAATCAGACAGTCGTTGAAATGGGTAGAAGCATGATGCAAGCTAGAGGTGTACTAAAATATTTTTGGGCTGAAGCTGTTCCAACTTCTGTGTACATGCTGAACATTTCACCCAACAAGCTTGTTCTTAATAAAACACCATATGAAGCATGGAGAGGTAACAAGCCCAAGGTAAGCCCCTGACGTGTCTTTTGAATTATAGCTTAATCTTTGGTGAATTCCCAAGCTAGATATAAGCTTGATGAAAAATCAATGAAATGTATCTTTTTTGGATATAGCACACAATCCAAAGCTTATAAGCAATATAGTCCATTGAGTGGAAAAATTCTGATCAGTAAAAATGTTATGTTTAGTGAAGATGCTAGCTGGAACGTTGATTCAGAGATTATTCTTTTAAATATTAAATTGTCACCTACTGATAAAGCATTTAAGCAAGAACCTACAGTAGTTTCTGTTCCAGGGAACGCATCCAGCTTTTCTCCAACAAGTAGCAGACGCGCTACTCATCAATAAAGAACCTCTGCCCAGCAATTGATCATGGCTTAACCTCTCAAGGAAGTGGCAGCAGTTCTTCTTCAAGTGATTCTTTCAGTGAGACTCCACTAGTGAAATTCATATCGCTATGGGAGGTTTATGAAAATTTTTCTTTTGCTTTGTGTGTTACTAAAACCAGTTGTTTCAAGGAAACTGTAGAAAGTCAAGCATGTAAAATGCAATGATAGAAGAGATGCAAGAAATTGAGCAAAATCAAACATGGGAATTGGTGAATCTACAGGAAGGAAAGGAACACATTGGACTCAAATGAGTGTTCAAAATCAAGTGTCATGCAAATGGGATCATACAACGATACAAAGTAAGGCTTTTAGCTAAAGGGTATGCACAACACCAAGGTACTGATTATGATTAGACATTTTCACCTATCGTTCGCTTTGAAACGGTGAGAATACTCTTATCTTTGGCTGCTAAACTGAGCTGGCTTGTTTATCAATTTGTTGTTGAATCTGCATTTTTAAATGGGGATTTGGAAGAGGAAGTTTATGTTTCCCAGCCTGAGGATTTTGGTGTTAGTGGCAATGAGAGCAAATTATACAAGCTCAAGAAGTCTCTTTAGGGGCTAAAACAAGCGCCACGGGCATGGTACAAAAATATTGACTCGTACTTCCTGAGGAATGGATTTGAAAGGAGTGAGAATGAGACTATGTTGTATGTCAAGAAACAATGTACAAGTGATTTTTTAATAGTTTGTCTCTATGTGGATGACATGATCTATATGGGGTCATGTGAAACTTTAGTTGCTGAGTTTAAATCTTGCATGATGAAGTAGTTTGAAATGTCAGATTTAGGTATTTTGCAATACTTTCTTGGTCTTCAAGTGAAACATGTAGAAGACGGTATTTTTATTTCTCAAACGAAGTATGCAAAAAACCTCTTTTTCAAGTTTGGTATGCATAACTAGAAAGCGGTTGCCACACCGATGAATGTAGATGAAAAATTTTAGCTTGAAGATGGAACAAATCTTGCTGATCCTAGTCACTACAGTAGCTTAATTGAATGTTTGAACTACCTAACACATACTCTTCCTGATATTATATTTTCTGTTAGTATGTTGTCTAGGTATATGTATAGTCCTACCAAGCAATATCTTGCTGCTGCCAAAAGAGTTTTGCATTAAGGTACTGGGACAGTTGACTTCGGGATTTGGTACTCCAAAGATGCATATTTCAGCTTGACAGGATAGAGTGATAGTGATTGGGCAGGAAGTATAGATAATACAAAGCCTACTTCTCAAAATGTGTTCAATTTAGGATATGGAGCGATTTGTTGGAGCTCAAAGAAACTGGATGTGGTTGCATTATCATCAACGGAAGCAGAATATGTTGTTGTAACTTCAGTAGCTTGTCAAGCCTTATGGTTACGAAAAATGTTAGTTGATATTTTCTATCGGCAAGAGCTGCAATAACAATAATTTACGATAACAAGACAACAATTGCAATGACAAAAAATATGACTTTTCATAGCAGAACAAAGCACATAGACATCTGTTATCATTTCATTCGTGACCACACAGCAAGAGGTGATATAGAGTTGAAGTTTTGCGGTACAATGGATTTACAAATGGTGTCAGCAAGGCCCTCCCACAAGCCAAGCATGATCAGTTCTGGCAGAAACATGGAGTTTATAATTTTGAATCAAGGAGGAGTGTTGAATATTGATTCAAACATAATTAGAGGTTCCTATTAAGTTGGCAGAGTACCACGTTTGTTAGGAGTCCTAGTTGAGTCAAAGCATGTCTTCTGTTAGTTGCTAATATTTAGCTTAATGGATAAGGTTGTGGTTAAGTTAGTGGGTCAATTTTCTCTTAGGTGGTTGAGTCTTAATTCCTATTTAAAGTGTCCTATGTGTTTTCTTTAAAATATCATAAATATAACGTGAAAGTTCTATGCAACTCTTCTTTTATCTTCTACGCCGTTTCTTCTTTTTTTTATTCTCCTACAAAGGTAGGATGTGTTTCGACTTCTAGCTAAAAGGACCAGGGTTTTCTTGTGATTTTGTAAGTAATATGGTTAGAGGGAGTTCTTAAGGTTTCTTAGAGTTAAGGAACACGAATTTCACAAGAGGAGGTATGAAAATATAGTCACCAAAAGTGATGTTTATTATTTTAAAACTGTCCTTTAAAGGTTCTGCCCAAACAAAAAGTGTGTTGCCCAAAATGCATACATATCTACCTATATGTATATCCGTCAACTCCATTTCAAGTTATAGGTAAATATAATTAGAATATTACGTAAATACCGCACACAATCCCTTAAATTACGATCACAATTATGTTAAGAAAGTTTGCAAATATCAAAAAATTTCAAGTTCCCAAATTGAGAATAAAACATATTGTAGTAATTAAGCAATGGTATATCGATATGCGACTCTTGGTTAGTATTTAGGGGTGTTACATGTATGGGGTCCTTCGGGCTTCTATACGACATGGTAAATCTAGGGGTACAAGGTTGTGACAGGTTCATCTAGTTTTCGATGTCTCTTTCATGAAGAAATACTTTAGTGATCCAATATCAATTGTGCTATTGGAGAGTCTTGGCATAAATTAGACTTTATCATGAAGAAGATCTAGTCGAGATCTTTGACAGGTAAGTTAAGGATTTGAGAAATAAGGAAGTTGAACCCCTGAAAGTTGTAAGCATGAATCAAAGAATTGACGGTGCTACATGGGAGGCCGAGGACAATATGATGTCCCATTATCCCCATCTCTTTCCCTTCGATTGTGTTCTAGCTTTAGGTATTTAGCTTCTTATTGTTCATCATTTTTTGTTTCATGTTTCTTAGTTGTTCTCATATTTTCTCATGCATGCGCAGTCATGAAAATTTGATCTTATAGAAAATGAGGAAACTTGATTGAGTTCTTCATGACAATATGAATTTGAGTATGATTTTAATGTATACCTTATGAAATGATGTTTTGAATATGTTAAATCTTAAAGTTGATATTCATCCTTGATAATGTGTTGATGATAAAGTTCAATTCTTGTTTGGTTGTTAGATCTCTTCCCCTACCATCCTTATGTTTCCTTGAGTCCCATTTTGGGAAGAATGTTCCCAAGGGAAGATATTGTAACACCTCAAAATTTGGAAAAGGAAGAAAGGAATTTTAGACTGAAGTCTTGTTTTAAGGGACCCACTTACTGACCATAAAGGCTTCTACGGGCCGTATATGGAAACAGTTGGAAGTGGGAAAATAATTTTCTTAAATCAAGTCCCAGTGCCCCTTTTTAAGGATTACCAGGATGGTTCATCAACCCTTGTAAAAGTCGTAGATAGGTCTCATAGGTGAGTTTCAGACTTATTGAAATTTGGAACATCAAAGTTGATTTCTACGGTTTGTTTTTACGGAGCGTAGAAAGACCTATGAACCATACATAGTGTCCTTCAAAAGGTCTCCAAATAAAGGGCCTTTGATCATTTCTATGAATGACCAGACGGTCCGTAGAAGGACCAACGGATCATAAGCAAAAATAGTTGGAATGTATCGGTAGTTATTTTCAAGGGCTTTTTGGTCTTTTCCCAAATTTTTAAAATCAAAACTATGTAATTTTACCTTCTATCCTAAGCCATATATAAAAATTTTAAACACCAAATTACCCATTTTCAATTCATCCTCCTAATTTCCCTAAACTTGGCCAATAGCACTCTCAAAATTCTCTCAAGCCTAGAGAACAAGAAGAAGAGTCAGGGTTTCAACCAAATCTCCAATCCCCCATCCTTTTGGCCTTGTAGCATCAATGTATTTGTGTATTCACCCATGGATTCCTTACATGCATGGTGTCCTTAAGGATTTAAATTTCCCAATTCAATTTCCCATTGATCAAATAAGGGTTTCAAATCAATAAATGTGGTTTTCTTCCAGTTATGATTGATTAAGTCTTGTACTGCATTATTTGATGTTAATATATGATATTTAGTTGAAATTGTATTTACCCATGCCTAATTTATTATTTTAAACCATGATCTTATGATGAACCGATCAACTATGGATTATGAATTTTCAAGATATGCATGTTTTTATGAAATGATTACAAATGATTTGTGGATGCTTTGAAAGGAATGTAATAATGCTACTCTGAAAGGATTTCTCAATTACTATAACGATCATGATTTTTAAATGTATTTTTCATAAATTAATTCATATTGGTGAAAGTTTTTCTCATCTATGTTGAATTATATTTAAGAAGATATTCTATAATTTTGATTCTAAAAGTTGTGGATTTGTATTGATCATTGTATCTCCTATGACAAAATGATATTTGACTTTTATCTAATCCGTTGGGATTTAGACTTAGCACTGGGAGGGCTTTGAGATGGAGACTCAAGTAGGATAGTCTCTAGAAGACACATGAATTCCTAAACTACACGCTCTCGAAGTTTTTCTTAAATGACCAATCTAGTTGATCCACTTTAGCAAATGATGATATATACAGATTCTACCTTGGTGAGTAGATTCCCCTTCTGTTTGTATGAGGGATATACTGGATTTCATGATATAGCTCTCATGGTTTTATTATCAGTTAAAGCTCAAAATCCCACTAAATGATTATATTTCCTTCAAGATTTTATTATGTCCTTTTATGTTGAAGTACTTGACATTGTTTAAATGATTTTCATGTCAACCCTTTGTTAAAACTTTCAAATGTTTCAATATGATCATGCCTACTCATTTTAATTAATTTATGTTGTGATTCTTATGTTTATTCATATTGCCTCTTTCTTAGTACATTCCATGTTGTAATGCATACTTGTGCCTACATTATTTCATAAATGTAGGGTTCGACTCTCCTAATTCCCATACTCCTGGATAGTTTATCCTTTTGGGGTTTTGAATATTGTTAAGTCCTCATGTTCTGAGGACTGGAACTCTTTTATTACTTCATGTCATTTTCATTTCAAACTTTAGATGTGATGTATGGGTTACGTTGTTAGGACCCAAGGGTATCCCCTAGATGATCATGGCATACAAGACCCCGAGAGGTCTCATATAATCTACTTAGCCTTCATAACATAAGATAATAGAAATGAGTGGAAATTTAAAACATTTTCAACAATATGAAAGTTTTTTATAAACAAAGCGGAAGTCTAATACACTTTGTCTCAAACCATCTAAAACGTGAATATCTTTCGGACAAAGTCCATATAATATTTCAAAATATAAAATAAAAGAACATAATGAAATATGGCTATATCCTCGAATGCTATGAGGACTCACCAATCTTTGAACCTTGGTTCTACTAAGATCCTAGCCACGGGGATGAGATTCAGTGTCACTAGACCCTATATCATATAAGAAATGTAGGCAAGAGCATGCGTTAGTACAAACATGTACTAAATATGATAACTAGAATTAACATCAACATAGGCATACCATAAGCATTAGTGAAAATAAGACATAAGCCATAAGCATTGGAGATAACAACATAAGTCATAAGCATAATCAATACAAACAGATCATCAAAATGTAAGAGGAACACTACTCAAGTAACCTCAACTTATCCTTAGTTATGAATTGGGTAATCCACCTCTAGTCAAATATATCAAGGAAGGCAACTCAACCAACAATCAAAGCTAACCTATCAACATACATGTAAATCTCATACTAAAACATGATGACAATACTTCCTTGAAGTAACTTTGTTTCATCATAAGTATGCTACTTTGATTAGGGACTAGTCCCTCTTTAGCTATTTCTACTATTCATGGAAGAGTACTTCTTTACTAGTCCAAGACAAGTCATTGTGACCCATGAATTGTTACTATTTACCAATTCAAGACTATCAAGGAAAAACACCTCATTATGCTAGACCAAGCTATAATGGAAGGCACCATCTCATGCAAGTCAAGGCTACTCAAGGAAGGGTACTATTGCTCAATCAAAGCTACCGATGAAATGGTTTGGCCTAACCAAGTCATGCTATCAGGCAAGCTCCTCTCATGCTAGTTCAAGCTAACCATTGGAAGTGTACTATTACTCAATCCAAGGCTATCCATGAGATCTACTAACTCGGACTACCATGCATGGTCTTGTATTACCAAGTTAAGATAGTCATGATAGAAGAATATCATTATTCGAATTCAAGCTACGTCTTGTCTTTCATAGTTCATAGATTCTTTAGTTCTTTTTAGGTGAGCAATTCTTTCAAACCAGAATAATTCTATATGAGAAACCTTTCATATTTATACATTCATAGAGTAGATCATGTGGGTAAATCCGTCCACATCAATTCTACCTATAATTAACATTCATCATATAAGCTTTACTCTCAAAGACCTACTAATCAACATTCATCACACATGCCTGAGCCTCTAGACAATTCTAATCTCAAAGCCTACAAGTCCTATTTCATCATGTATACTTTAAACTCAATCAATTCATATCTATATGCTTTAGTCTCAAGAAATCTACAATGCATATCATCAATCCTAGAAGAATACATTGAAATCCTCAATTTCCTATTTCATGGCATAAAACCCACTCACATGAATTTCATCTTTCTAGACATGTGTTATGCATTCTAGCATAAACAATAGTAATCCACTCAATTGGATCAACATTCATCAACCCACAGCATTGGAAGAAACTTGAACTCAAATTGGGGATTTCATCTTTTCAATTGGGGAAAACATAGGGACGCCGTGGATGAAAGGATTCCACGAATAAAAATCTATCTAACCTTGTTTACAAAGCCCACAAATTCTTAAAAAAATGAAGACTTGACCTTGATCATAGCTTCAAAAGTTTTCTTTTTCTTCAAGTTCTAGAGAAAGAAGTATTTTGGAGAGGAACCCAATTCTTTTGGTGAGTTTGAGAGAATGATCTTAATGAGCATAGCAAGTGTGGAACTAAACCATCCAAAGGATGACATCAAAATCTTGTAAAGCATAAGCATCGAATTGCAAAGCTTTCAACATATCGATAACTACATCAGGAGCACATTCTTGTTCACCTTAATCGAGAGTGCATAGAATCGATTTTGCTTCTTTCCTCTCATTAAACCAAATCTGAGTAACCCCCTTAAGTTGATAAGCGGTCAATTCCGCCTTCTCCACCACATAACTTCTAACACCTTATAGACCTCATCTATGAGATCTTGAAGATATTCCCTAACCTTTGACAGATAAAATTCAAAGGGATTCATTCTAGTAAAGTCCCTCACTCTAGAAGCCATCGTACCCACATTTGGGTTCACGGGGACTACAATCTCCCTATAGGATTGGGCCATCACCAATTGAACCAACAATTGAAAAGCAAACCTAAACTCTGCATTACTCACAATCTCAACCATAGGGTCGACAAGAGCTTGGGGAGGAACTTCTTGATCTATACTGTCTTCCTCATTCCTTCTAGCATGAGCCCTTATAGTGGCCATATATTAAAGATCATTGGGTAAGGATTAAGAGAAATACCTTATAGAGTTCAACTCCATCACACGACTTAGAGTAATGAAGAAGTAAAGTTTCCTAAGCATCTAATAACCTCTCATTCATAAATGTGGCGCGCTTCACACTTATGAACAAGACTCTACTAAACTTGGTTTTGAGACATCCTAGACGAATTCTAAACCTTGTGCTTTAATTACCAAGTTTGTCCTGACCCAGGGGTACTCCCTAGATGTGACATGGCATACAAGACCCCAGAGGCCTCATATAAGCCACTTAGCTTTCATAACATAAGATAATAGAAATGAGAGGAAATTTAAAACATTTTCAACCATATAAATCTCTTTTCTAAACGAAGCATCAGTCTAATACACTTTGTCTCATACAATCTACAACGTGAATATATTTTGCATACAACCCATACAATAGTTCAAAACATAAAATAAAAGAACATAAGGAAATGATGGCTATATCCTCGAATGCTATGAGGACTCACCAATCTTCGATCATTGCTTCTACTAAGATCCTAGCCACGGGGTGAGAGCCGATATTGTCGAACCCTACATTTGGATAAGAAATGTGGGCAAGAGTATGCGTTATTAAAAACATGTACTAAATGTGATATCTAGCATAAACATCAACTCATGCATACCATAAGCATTAGTTAACGTAAGACATAAATGTTAAGCATAGGAGATAACAACATAAGTCATAAATATAATCAATACACATAGATCAACAAAATGTAAGAGGTACACTTCTCATATAACCTCAACTTATCCTTCGTTAGGATTTGGGTAATCCACCTCTAGTCAAACATATCAAGGAAGGCAACTAATGCAATACTCCAAGCTAACCTATCATCATACAAGAAAATCTCATACTAAAACATGCTTACAATACTTCCTTGAAGTAACCTTGTTTCATCATAACTATGCTACTTTGATTAGGACTAGTCCCTCTTTAGCTATTTCTATTATTCATGGAAGAGTACTTCTTTACCTGTCCAAGACAAGTTATTACCCATGAATGGTTACTATTTACCAATTCAAGGCTATCAAGGAAAAAAACCACATTATGCTTGACCAAGCTTTCATAGAAGGCATCCTCTCATGCATGTCCAAGATACTCAAAGAAGGGTACTATTACTCAATTTAAGCTACCAATGAAATGGTTTGGCCTTACCAAGTCATGCTATCACTCAAGCATCATCTCATGCTAGTTCAAGCTAATCATTTGAAGGGTACTATTTCTCAATCCAAGTCTATCCATGAGATCTACTAATTCAAGCTACCATGAATCATCTTGTCTTACCAAGTCAAGCTATTCATGAAAGAAGCATTTCATTATGCTTATTCAAGCTCAGACTTATCTATAATAGTTCATAGATTCTTTGATTAATTTTAGGTGAGCATTCCTTTCAGCCTAGAATTATTTTATATGAGAAAACCTTTTAGATTTATACATTCATAGAGTAGATCATGTGGGTAAATCCTTCCACAACAATTCTACCTATAATCATCATTCATCATTTAGGCTTTACTCTCAAAGCCCTACTAATCAACATTGATCATACATGCCTTAGCCTCTAGACAATTATAATCTCAAAGCCTACAAGTCATAAAATATCATGTATACATTGATCTCAATCAATTCATATCTCTATGCTTTACTCTCAAGAAATTTACAATGTATATCATCAATCCTAGAAGAATATATCTAATTCCTCAATTTCCCCTTTCAAGGCATAAAACCTACTTACATCAATTTTATCTTTCTAGAAATGGGTTACGCATGGGTACATGCAATTTCACTCTAAAATCATTGAATCTATTAAATTCAAGCATAAGCAATCATAATCCACTCAAATTGATCAACATTCATCAACCCACAACATTGGAAGAAACCCTAACTCAAATTGGGGATTTCATCATATCAATTGGGGAAAACATAGGGGCTCTATGGATGAAAAGATACCATACCTTCATTACAAATCCCACAAATGCTTTAGGAACGCAGACTTGACCTTGATCCTGTCTGTACACTCTATCCTCTTCTTCAAAATCTAGAGAGAGAAATGTTTTGGAGACGAGCCCAATTCTTTTAGGTGAGATTGAGAGAATGATCTTTATGAGTGAATTTAAGGGTTAAAATAATTTATATAGACGTCCTAGACTTGGGTAAAATGACCACACTTTGATTTAATTAAAATCGAAAAAGAGCCATGTGCCCTTGATTAAACCTGCCACCCCACGACCCACGAGACCTCACTGATGGACTCTATGGACTGACCAATGGTCCATCCTAGTCAGTCATCACTAAGTAAAGATAAATTGGGTTCGACGTACGGCTCCCTAGAGACGAGTTGTTGAACCATTGATGGTTCGTGGGTCATGACCATGGTTCTGCCTATGCCAAATCCCTTGGTTCCCACCCACGGACCCACCTATGGTCCGTGGTCCCATCCACGGACCACGGGGTGGACCTCATGGGTTTGCACCTATAGCTCTGCAAGAGTGCTATTTACTCTTTTTCAGATATAGAGTGTTACACATCCTAATCACATTCATTATAATGTATAACGTGGATTTGAGACTTATGTTAGACATCCACTTGTCAAAAATTTTTGATAAATAAAATTCCATCTTTTAAAGTTTTTTTTTAATGTCTTGTATGATGTATGCTATGTGGCTTGGGTAGGGCATGTCAGGGTGTGATACTCCATGTTACGTCTGGGGTCTATTTTGGCTAATGAAAATTATTCTTCAACAAGGAAATATTAGTATGAAGGATTAATCTTTGAAGTTCACTCGATTGACTATGTATGCTCTGACTATGGTTGCTGTGATGGAAAGGATGAGTATGTTTGTGTCGGGTGTGTTCAAAATTGTAGTCAAAAGTTATCGAACCACCATGTTGATTAAAAGAATGGATATATCGTGTTTGATAACACAAGCCCTACAAATTGAAGAGGAAAGCTTAAGGAGAATCCTAGAGTAGAAAAGAAGGAAAAGATCAGTGATGGTGACTTTTCCAATTCGAGGTCAGGTAGACATGGTCGTTCTAAATCATGACAAAGGCTTTCCAGTTAAGGTACCTCTAATTCTCCGACATCTAAGTTCAATAAGGATAAAGTGTCTTACTCTAATCCTCAAGGAGGTAATGGTGGTGTATATTCTATGTCTAATTGCACTAGTTGTAGCAGGAAACATGATAGAAAATGTTTTTCCACTATAAATGCTTGCTTTAATTGTGGAAAGAGAAGTCCTAGGATGAGAGATTTTCCTTTGACAAGTGATTCTGATTTGGGTGCTCATCATCAGAATAAGTTCTATGCTCTTTAGATTCGATAAGATCATAAGGGTTCTCTGGATGTTGTGAACTGTATGTTGAAAGTATTTCATTTTTATGTGTATGCCTTGCTTAATCTCGGTGCTTGATAATGCTTAAACCACTCTACAAAACTAATCAAAAGAGTGAGAGATCGTAGTCAGTGAAAACCCAATGAAGAGTCGAGGTCGAACCCCATAGGGAATGGTATTTGTAGAGAACTCCTATAAAGAAATTTGGACTTTATATTCGCTCATTTGCAATATTAAGAACATAAGTTAGGTGGATGGTTCCTCCAATTTAATATGAATCTTAGGCTATCTGCTATATCAATTAAACTAAAATATAGAAGAAAATAATAGTTAACAAACCATTTAGGAGAGCAGTGATGGGAAATCCATGTCACATAGGAGTAATTGTGCTGCTCTATAGTGATGAGCTCTAATGAATAATCTAAGTCATCTTCATTAATGCTAATCATATGTTTATCTCAACGCATCTATGCATAGAATATCTTTTAGGTCTCATCTAAATGCAAAGCTAAACAAACCAATACCTTACTTTTTTCTCTCTCTTTCAAGAATAGGACAAATAGATCTAACCTATAACCTATATTTTCAAACAAGTTACATACATCAAACCTAAATTGCGTGTGTCAGACTAATTAACCACTCCAATCAATCTCTTTCGAGCATCAACCGGAGAACGGAAGTTGGAATTACATTTGAAACAATAACCTATAAATCAACCACATGCCAATTTGAAAAAATTAATTTATGCAGAGCAGCAAAATAGAGCAAGCACAATACCCACTATATTAAATCAACACCTAGCCCCTTAATTGAAAAACAAGATCTTAGGATTTTATTCACTCATCACAAAAAGTTAAGAAATTATACATCCATGAAAGCAGCCATTGGAAATTCTTGAAATCAAGTCATTACAAGTAAAGCTATTTTCGATTCAAGTTCAATTTTTTTAACATTCAAGAACAAAGTTGTAAAACCCCAAAAGCTAGACAATTGTTTTTTAGAAGTAAAGTCTTTTCTCTCCCTAAGATCTTCACACAAAAATGATATTTTCTATTCTATCTCTCTGTATTAATTCTCCTTGGGCTATCTATAATATCCCAACATTAGGCCAAAAATTCAACTATGCGGCTCATTCGATGAAATTAGTTAGACTTGCCGAACACGTTTAGTGCATCGCCTCTTGCTCCTAATCTTGCCTTTTGATGCTTAAGGCTTCAGGTGTTTTGAACCTCAGTTGGCAAACTTGATTGTGTCATCCTTTGACGTTTGGAAAATCACCGATCACAACCTTGGTTCTGTCACAACCCTCAATACACCCTACACGTGACATGGCATAGAAGATCCCAAAAGACTCTACACAAGACACTTAGCATGCATCATATATGATAATAGAAACAAGAAAATTTAAAATTAGTATTTCCATATAAAGGAGTTTGACAAAAGGTAGCGGAAGTCAAAAATAAGTCTCCAAACCATCTATTAAATCATAAGAATGTGATTTGGACATTACCCATACATCACAATTAAATTATGAAAATAAAAATATACAAAAACAATAACAGAGTCTTTATCCTCGAAACATGATGACTCAATAATCTTCAATGTCTATAAGAGATCTCTAGCCACAAGTGTGGAGGTAGGACCGTTGGACCCTATATTAGTGAAACAATGTAGGCAAAAGTATGCTTTAGTACATGGAATGTATCAAGTATTGTAGAAATGCATATGAGTTATGAAATCATGCAAAGAAGAACTTTATACGTCATGCAATGACCAAGCTAAACATCTTTAAAACACATTCAAGATACATTTTAGAGAGTAACATTATTTCATTATTGTGGGAGATTTACCTTTAACAGACATACACCATGTGAGCTATAACATATTATCTGATATCTCCACACCGAAAAGAGATGTCCTTAATTTCAAAGGTAAGAACCATAAACATCTAGCTTAGGTTGATCCACTAAATAATGTCTACCTATGACAAACCTATGGTTGTGCATAGTTATGGGACATTGATAGTGGTCACTTGCTCACTCAATACAAAGCATAAATACCACTGAATAGTCATTACTCTTAACTTGTCATATTATCTATGAAAGGGCACATCAAGTAGCCAATCCAAGCTAGAGTTCGTTAGAATAGCTCCTTAATCCTTATTAAACTTAGGTGAGAAAACCTTTCAATCTTATTAATCAATTATGTGAGAAAATCCTTTCACAATCATGTTTTGAGTAGTATGTGAGAAATCATTTTACAAAAATAACAACTACATCAATACCTTACTCTCAAAACAACCTTAAATCATATACAACAATTTCATGAAGAAACATGTAACTATCTAAATTCATGCATAAAAAGACGTAACACAATCAACTAAGTCATAGTTTAAAAGAACCGTGAGATTGAATAAAACAATATTTTTAAGTGGAGAATTTTACTTGTTAAATTGGAGAATTTAGGAATCCTATGAGGAAAGTACTCAATAGGTGAATACTATTATACATTGATGTCAAAAGCCCCCAATCACTGTTGAATTTGGAGGCTTGATCTTGAAAACCCTCTACTTCTTTTAGCTTTAGAGAGAAATTTTTAAGAAGAACTTGATCAACTCTTTAAATTCTAAGAGAATGAGTTCAATTGGGTAATTTGGGGGCTTAAAATGCCTATATAGGGCCTAGGGTAGAGGGTATAATGACATAGTATTAGGTTAGAATAATTAGGAAAAGACCCCAAAGCCCCTCTTAACATAACTCTTTGACCCCATCAATGGTTGGACCTATGGTCCGAGGTCCTTAGACGGACCGTACTCGTCAATCATGGATGGGTTATTGGGACCATAAAATTGACCGCAGTTTCAACTGAACAAATGTACAATTCGTAAGTCTACCCATGGACCGTACATACCAATAGTAGCAATCAACTTTAAGCTTTAAGATTTCACTAAGTTTGTGGTGACCTACGACACTAACCTATGTTTCGTAAGAGGAACGACAATCCATCTTGTCGAACCATCAAAAGGGTACAGAGACTTGAATTTTTAAAATTATGTTTCCAACAACCCATGATTGCCACCTTGAGTAGAAGCTTCTAGGGCAGGTAGATGGGATTCGTAGATACAGACACCAGTCCAACACTATAATTTTTCCTTCTTTTTTGAATTCGAGGTGTTACAATATCTCATCCATGGGAACATTCGTCCTCGAATAGAACTCAAGAAATCATAATGAGCATATTGAGAAGTAATTATAGCCCCACAAGAATGTAATCACATAAACACACATATACAAATAGGAAAAATCTACTCCAAGCTAAAGCATATTCAAAAAAATCTACTCATAAGGCCTATATGCAAATTATACTCAAATGCTCATAAACATGGAGAAATCAATCAAGTTAACTCATTTTCTGAAATATCAAGATTTCATGATCAAAGTATGCATGCATAAAGAATTATGAGAATGAGTAAGTGATACGAATGGACCATGAGCAACTAAATACAGCAAGCTAGAATTGTGTTGAAGGGAAAGAGATGAGGATAGAAGGACTTCATATCGGCCTCAGCCTCCCAACTTTCACCCTTAACTAATTAATTCCTCAAAAGAACCTTCACGAAAGCAACTTCCTTGTTTCTCAACTTCTTTGCTTGCCGGTCCAAAATCTCAACTAGAACTTCTTCGTAAGAAAGATTCTCCTTAACTTAAAAACCTTCCAAGTGAACAATTGATGTCGGATTTCCAACAAAATTCTGCAATAAAGATACATGATAATCAGATGCACAGATGCCAAATTGTTAGGCAAGTCCAGTTCATAAGAAACTATACAAAAAGCCTCAAAATCTGAAATGGGCTCACATAATGGGGACTAAGCATCCCTTTCTTTTCAAACATCATCACACCTTTCATGGGTAAGATTTTCAAGTAAATTCAATCATGAACATCAAACTGAAGGTTTCCCCTTCTAACATCGGCATAGGAGTTTTGGTGGCTTTGAGCCGTTTTCAACCTTTCTCTAATAAGCAAAATTTTCTCTATTGCCTCTTGTACCAACTTGGGACCTATCAAGGCAACTTCACCAATTTCAAAAAAACCTATAACATATCTACACCTCCTACCTTAAAGAGCCTCAAATTTAGTCATAGGAATGTTGTATGATACCTATTATTGTAAGGAAACTCAATCAAAGGAAAATGATCATCATAATTTCTTTTGCAGTCACTAACAGAAGCTCTGAAAATATATTTCAAGGTTTGGATAGTATGATGTGCTTGCCCATTGGTTTGCAAATGAAAGACCGTACTAAGATTTACATGAGTACTAAGACCATTTTGAAAAGATTTCCAAAACATAGAGGTTAATTGGGAACCACTCTCGGAGATAATGGATAAGGTAGTTCCATACAACCTGACCATTTCAGTCAAGTACAACTTAGCATATTCATCTACCAAATAAGAAACTTTAATGGGAAATAAATAAGTCCATTTCGTCATAAAATCTACGATAACACAAATCATGTCATGTTGCCGCCGGGTGCGGGGTTACCCAACACTAAAGTCCATGTTCAAATCTTCCCACTTCTTAGTAGGAATGCTAATATCTTGAGATAAACCACCCATCTTTTACACTCTGTTTGGATCCTTGTTATCCATTGTTTCATAATGTATTGTATTGTATTGTACTCTATTATACTGTATTGTATGGTAGATACAATGTTTGACTAGACTGTATTGTTTGTTGTTGTTTAATAATATTTTTATTGTTTGGTTTGATTGTATTGTATTGTATTGTAATTTATAAATTTACTAAAATATCCTTAATTATTCTAGGGTAGGAGGCTTGAACAGAATTAAATAATAAAAGGTAAAGGGTAAAATAGTATTTTGAAATATTATGTAATGATATAATTGGAAAAAGAAATTAAATAACAATGGGAACACACCAATTCGGCTGTTCCATAAAATTTGGGTTTTCATTGTTACATAACAACGAAATTTAACAATACAAGACAATATATTTTAAGTAACAATCAAAACAAACATTGTAGGTATAGTAATGATACAATACAATACAATGGGTAACAATGATCCAAACATAGTGTTATTGTTCAACCTTCATTTGTTGGCAATTATCATACTTAGACACATATTCTACAATGTCCTTCTTCATCCCATCCCACCAATAGACCTCCCGTAAATCACAATTGATCTTGTTGGCTCCCTTGTAAATGGAATGTCAAGAACTATGGGCTTCTGATAGAATTTGCTCCCTCACTTCATTGACATTGGGAACACAAAATCAACCTTGATATCGAAGCACACCATATCCCCCTTGGGAGAAAGGCTCAACTTACTTCCTAAACATAGCTTCCTTCAATTCAACCAAAATTTGAATTTCAAATCTGACACAAAAGACAATTCTGAAGCATTATGTACTATCATACAACCTTTAGTAGAGTCAACCAACCGATCACCCAATCGGGCCTAGCTATGAACATCTATAACAGAATCATTTTTATAATCCTCAACATGAGCAACACTACCCATTGATAAATGACTAAGAGAACCCCCCACCACATCCTCTTTGTCGGGGTGATAGAAAACACTCATGTCATAATCCTTTAGTAACATAAGCCACCATCTTTGGTGAAGATTTAGATCTTTCATCTTAAATACATGTTGCTAATTTTTGTTGTATGTAAGGAAATAAACATGAACACTACATAAGTTATGCCTCCATATCTTTAAGTCAAAACAAATGCCACCATTTCTAAATCATGGGTAGGATAGTTATTTTCATGAATCTGAAAGTTTCATGACGCATAGGCATTAAATTTCCCATTTTGCTTAACAATACACCCTAGCACAACTATTGAAGCATCATAATAAACCACAAATTAATCAGATCCTTCTTGTAATGTCAACATACAGGCAGAGGTAAGTCTTTCTTTCAATTACTGAAAACTATTCTCATATGCTTCAGACAGTACAAGCTTAACCTTCTTTATGGTCAATACCGTCAATGGAGAGGAAATCGAAGAAAACTCCTACAAAACCTTCTATAGTAACCACCCTAACCCAAAACACTTCTAATAACTGAAAGAGGTAGAGGCCTAGGACAACTTATTACAACATCCCACTTCTTACGATCTACCTCATTACTCCTACTAGAAAAAGTGTGATCAAGGAAACCCACAGATATTTGCCAGAACTCATATTAACATAATTTTATAAAGAGTTGTTGGGCCTTGAGAACTTGTAATACAATCCCAAAATGATCATTATGCTCATGCTCACGACTTTAGTAAATAATGATATAATTTATAAACACAATCACAAACATGTCAAGGTATGTCTATACACCATATTCATCAAATATGTAAGTGCGACATAAGTATTAGTCATGAAGACTAACATTACCAAAAACTCATAATTGCCATACCGAGTTTGAAAAACCATCTTCTAAATGTCATCTTCCTTCTCCTTTAATTAGTGATAACTTGACCAGAGGTCAACCATAGAAAACTAACTTGCTCTTTCGATTGATAAAACAAATAATCTATCCTTGGGAGAGGATATTTGTTCTTAATGGTAATCTTGTTCAATTGCGGGTAATAATTACACATGTGAAGTGAACCATCTTTCTTTCGAACAAACAAAACTTGAGCTTCACATGGAGAGATACTCTGTTAGATGAAACTCTTATCAAAAAAATCTTTCAATTGCTCTTGTAATTCGTTAAGTTCTTCCAAAGTAATACGATAAGGAGGAATAGAGATAGACTTCATATTTTGCAGAAGGTCTATACCATAGTCTATTTCATTTTAGGGAGGAACACCAGGTAAATCATCGGGAAACACTTCTAGATACTCATTAACAATAGAGATTACTCAATAGTAGGGGTTTAAAAATTCATATCTCTAACTCGAACAAGATGAGATATGCACCCTTTAGATATCATTTTTCTATCTTTAATAAAAGAGACAAATTGACTCATAGGCGTAGAATATCTCCTTTCCACTCTAGGATGGTTCATTTGGAAACAAAAACTTTACCACTCAGATTCTATAATCAATAAAAGCATAAACATCAAGATGTCAAAATTTACACATACCGGTATCAACATTGAGAGCACCTTATTGCTCATGATGAGTCTAAATACATAAAGTCAGTTTTTCCTCTGATTTCCACTAGAACAGGATGAAGGGTAAGGTTGAGCCTGTCAAAGATTATCTCCTTCATTCTTAGAAATATAGGGGCAATTCCTTATCTTATGATTGGTCTTGCCACGACAAAAACAAGTATTAGAACCGGCTAGGTATTTATCCTTATTCTTTCCACCACACCTAGCACAAGTAGACAATGAATATCAACCACCGTTTCCTCTTTGATGTTTAGGGTTAGACATCCTATCGTTGTAGAATTTAAGAGCTATATCATTAGAGGAAGCTTGATCAGAAAATATTTATTGAAACATTAAACAACCATGTCCATCAAATGTAAAATGTGAAAAGTCACTATCACCGGTCTTGGCCCTCTATGCCTCCTTAGACTTTTCCATAAGTTTCATCTCTTCAATTCATTGATCATTAACAATTAGGTGACAAATGTGCATATAATTGATGAGCATGGCGGTATGACATTCTTTCACCACCATTTTGTACACTCCCAAAACAAACTTGTTCATCCTTCCCGTAGGATCGGAAACCATAGTAGGAGAATATTAATACAACTCTATGAACTTCGAAGTTTACTCCTTTATAATCATTTTTTCATGATGAAGGTTGATGAATTCAAGTACTTTTGTCTCCCTCATTTTTGGGGGAAAGAACCTATCGAGGAAAGCAACCTTGAACTTTTTCCAATCAAAAGGATCCGCATCAACAACCCTCTCTTATTTCCATTAATTAAACCATACTTGAGCAATATATTTAAGTTGATAAGCGGTCAATTCAACCTTTTACACTAGCATCACACTCATGATCATTAACACCTTATACACCTCATCAAAGAAGTGTTGAGGATCTTCCTCAATCTTTGAACTATGAAACTCTAGAGGATTCATTCAAGTTATGTCCCTCACTCTACTTGCCATCGTACCCATATTTAGGTTTACAGAGACCACAGTCTCCCTATTGGCATAAGCCGCTGTGGTTTGAGCTAACATGTGTAAAGCAACCTTAAATTTTGCATTAGTCACATTTTTGGAGAATGGGTCAAACAAAATTTGAAGAGCTTCTCATTCAACATTGTCACCGGATTCCTTCTAACGTATGCTCTTCGAGGCTCCATTTCCTGAAAAGCATCGGCTAGGGATTCGTAGTAATACATATGGAGTAGAACTCTATCGCACGACTTTAAAGTGATGAAAGAACTAAAATTTCCTAACATCTTATTGAATTTTATTCATAATTTTGGTGCTCTTCACACTCATAAAAAATACTCTACTCAATGTGGCTTGTGAAACATCCTAGGACCTTTTGCAACCTTGTGTTCTATATACAAAGTTTGTCAAGACCCAGAGTACACCCTAGAGTGACATGGAGTATATGACCCCGAAAGGCCCTACACAAGCCTCTTAGTGTGCATCATACAAGATAATAGAAAATTAGCATTTCCATATAAATGTGTTTGACAAAAAGTAGCAGATGTCTAACATAAGTCTCAATGATATCTATTACATCATAAGGAAATGATTGGGATGTAACCCACACATCACATAAAAATATGTAAACAAAAGAAAAGAAAGAAATAAAAGAGTCTCGATCCTCGGAACATGAGGGAGGTAGGAGCGTCGGAACCTAGCTTAGTGAAACAATGTATTGCAAAACTACATGTTAGTACATGTGATGTACCAAGTATATAGAAATGCATAAGAGTTGTGAAATAATTCAAATAGGGACTTTAGATGTCATGAAATGACCAAGTAAAATCATAAAATAACATGTTAGAAAAAAAAAGTGATAACCATGTTCAATTCAAGCTAAACATCTTTAAAACACATTCGAGATAAATTTCAGAAACTAACTGTATTTCATTATTTTGGGAGGTTTACCTTTAACCAACGTCTACCATTTTAGCTATAACATGGAATCCGATGTCTATCCCACACCAAAAATAGATGTCCTTACTTTCCAAGGTAAGAACCACAAACTTCTAGCTTAGATGGATCTACTTGGTAATGTAAATCTAAGTCATACCAATGATGTCCTATAGTTATGGGACATGGTAATCACCACTTGCCCACTTGGTCCTATGAATAAATCCTATGGAATAGTCATTACTCTTAACGTATCATATTATCCATGGATGTGCATATCAAGTAGCCAATCAAAGCTAGAGTTTATTAGGATAGCTCTTAATTCATTCTTCAACTTAGGTGAGAAAACCATCCACCCTTATGAGTTCTCTATGCCTTTCACAATTATGTTTGAGTAGTGTGTGAGAAATCCATTAAGAACAACAATAAAATCGATGCTTCACTCTCAAAGTAACCTTTGATTATTTTCATCAATTTCATAAACAAACATGCATATCTGTATAAATTCATCTTTCATAGTTCAAAAGCATAATCATATGATCAAAATCTTGAAATCATAGATTGTGTATGGTTTTAAGAAAATTCAACATAAAAACATGCAATTATCTCAATTTAGGCATAAAAAGACACAAAACAATCGATTGGATCATAATTGAAAAGAACCCCTTAGATAGTATAAAACCCTAATTTTAATTAGAGATTCTAGATTGTAAAATTTGAGAATTTAGGAACCCTATGGAGGAAAGGACTCTGTAGGTTAATATTGTCATTCCATTATGGAAAAAGCCCATAATCAATGGTGAATTTGGAGACTTTATCTTGATAACCATAGAAATATTCTTTAAGCTTTAAAGAGAAATTTTGGGGAATAACTTGATAAACTTTTGTGAATTTAGGAGAATGAGTTCAATTGTTAATTAAGGGGTTTAAAACCCTTATATAGGGCCTATGGTATAAGGTAAAAGGACATAGTATTAGGTTAGAATAATTAGGAAAAGACCCAAAATCCCCACTTAAAAAAAATGTCGGAACCCATCGATGGTTTGCACTACGGTACATTATTCCTTGGACGGACCTTACTAGTTAATCGGTCGATAGGTTATAGGGACATTAAAATTGATCCACTTTCAATGGATACAATGTATGGTTCGTAGTTCTACCTACGGCCCGTACATGCCAAGCATAGAAACAAACCTTAATCTTTAAGATTTCACTCAGTCGGGTGACTTACAAGAGCTACCTAAAATTCGTAAGAGGAATGAAATCCATCCTTCCGAATAGTCAAAATGGTACTGCAATTTAACTTTTTTAAATTACTTTACCCACTACCTACTGTTTCTACCTACGCCTGTAGAAGCTTCTACTGTCAATAGATGGGATTGATAGATACAAATACCAATCAAAAATAGTAAATTTTCCTTCTTTTCCTAATTCGAATCATTATAGGTTCACCTTTCGAGATTTAAATATTTTCTTTCCATGCTGTCATTTTGGGGGATGTTTATCAAGGTGGCATTTCTCATTCGGCGCATCGCCTTTTTTTCTAGAGTTCACGGATTTAATTTTATAAACACAAAGTCAATACATTACTTTGGGCGAGGTCATTCTCAATTGGTGATCTGCCCTTCTTGTTAGGCTATCCACAATGTATGATTTGCACTTCTTTTTGTTTTTTTTTTGCCTTTCTTATGAACATCAATACTTGCCTTATCGAATTTCATTCCTGGCTGCAAATCATCAATATTTAATCAGAATAGGACAATATTAGGGATTGAGGACACTAATTATTAAGCTAAATGGACCTTAAATGATTGCAAATCTATCACTCATCAACACGCAAAACTTGAAATTTTGCTTGTCCTCAAGTAAATCAAGAACTTAAAAAGCTCAATAAGGGTGTCTACAACAATACTTAATAAGACCTAACCTCCAAGTTTCATAGCAAGACTACACTCAATAAAATGTTACATTAAATCATGACCAAAAGCTTCAAATGATGACTAACCTTTCTTAACAAAGGCTCAAGCTCACTTTTGATTCTTGTCTAATGCAAGAACATGTTTCAACATAGGCATTCAACTGCCCTAACCTAAAGAATGATTCCATGCTCTCACAAAGAAAATTCAACAAAGTTGTAGGGAATCAATGCAAATCTCACTCTGTAGAAACAGAAAAATACATGAAGCTTTGTCCCATAGGTTTGCCAATATTTTCCAATTATCATTTAATCTAGTGTATGCATTATCTCAAGGATCTTTTAGGCTTGTAATAGGGCTGAGGGTTAAAGTATGGTCAATTGGGAAAGGTAACTTTACCTTTTGAAAGCATTGTTTCAATTATTATCACCTCTTCTCAAGATTCTTTTCCTTTTTTTTTTCATTGGGTATCTCAATATTTGACTTGTCACTTACTTTATATGGAATCCCCTTTATTTCATTTACCTTTCTTTTTCATGTTCAATTTTCAAAAGTATTTTCATTACAATGGCTCTTTTATATATATATATATATATATAATGAGGGGTTCATTCTTTTTGTCACAACTTTCAATGTTGAGTCTCATTTAATCTTTCCTTATCTTTTACTTAGGTTTCATTATTGCTTCATTTTCACACTCCCAACTTAGGCTTTTTGCCTATGTTAGGTATCCAAACATAAACAATGCTTCAAGAAGGATTGTTTTTTCAAGAGGTTTTCTTTTGGCTTTTGCCAACAAATAGGTTAGGCTCAAATGGTGCAAAAATGGATGCAAACCCTCACTAGGTAGTCACAAAGGATTATGGGAAACTGGGTTCCCTCTTTGAATTGTTCCCAATATCATATTTGACATTTACCATGCTTTAGGCAATTTGACTAACAAGACAAATTCTTGGACTCCACCTACATGCTTTCAAGTGAGGCCTCACCACACATGATTCTTACACTTTGACATAAACTCATTTAGCACATTCTAGAAAGATAAAAAATGTACATTGGATGCTCATTGTAAGGCTTACATCAAGACACATCTAGTCAACAAAAGATTTAAAAAGATCACTCGAAAGGTCAACCACATCTATTTCATTCTCCCAACACAAAAATTATACACCATTCTCATTATGAGTACCATTCAAGACATCAATATTGAAAATAGTTGATCCTCTTTTGAATGATGGACCGTCCTTGTGAACCGCCGAAAAGGTACTGAAACTTAAAATATTAGGAAAACTGAATTGTTCAACTACGGCCTACCTACGGTTAGTGTGTCAAACGACGGACTTTGGTGGTGTCCCCTTGTATTGGCACTTGATTTTCTAACAGGCTGAAATTTTACCCTTTTTGAATCCGAGGTATTACAGTTATTGGCAAGCCCGATAAGCCCCTCGCTAACAGATCTCTAATCCGAGGTGTTACATATTCAAAACTAGAGTAAAATAAGAATATAAAAATATAGAACTAATGTTGAAAAAAATAAACATTATGCCTAGTCCAATATAGAGGGTTATTGACGTAACTGTGAATGCCATTAGCTAACACTAATCTCCAAATACAAAAGCTTCTCTTCACGAGAGAAAATCAATTACAAGAACTCGTACAATCGTTTGTAGGGTGCATGTCAAGACCCAAGGTACCCCCTAGATGTAACATGGCATATAGAATCACGAAGGACTCCATAAAAGTCACTTAGCTTTCATAACATAAGAAGTAGAACAATAAGAGTAAAACAATAGTACAAGTCCAATAGTTTTATAAAAGTAGAGCAGAAGTGTAAAACACTTGTCTCAATATAGCCATTAAGTACAATAGAATGAAATTGGGCCTAGCCCATACATCATGACCAAAAGTGAAATACATGAAACAAAGTTTAACAATGAACATCTGTCCTCGAAGCATGAGGAATCACCAAAGCTCAGAAATCTTAAACTCAAGCACTAGCCACAAAATTGATCAACCTCACTGTCGAACCCTACATTTGGGGAAATGTACACACGACTATGCATTAGTACAAAACAATGTACGAGTATTATTGCTATGCATAAAACATTTAAATCATGGTAAAAAAGGGTATTTCATTTCATGACATGCAATTGACCAAGTTAAAACATGATATAAAATAGTTAGAAAACATAAGTCATAAAACCATGGTCAATGAAACCTAATAATGTTTAAAGCCTTCAAAGACATATGAGATACTTCTTGACCAATATAGAGACCATGTGAGCTATAACATGATCCCCTGTTGTCTCCCACACCGAAAAGGGTTGTCCTACTTGCCAAGATAAGGACCATGAATCTGAGCTAAAGTGGATCCACTGGCTAATGTCTATCAACACAATCATCCTATGGGGGCACATAGGTAATGTTACGACCTAGGGGTACACCATAGATGTAACATGACACATAGAACCCTGAAAGGCACCATGTAAGCCACTTAGCATATCATAACATAAAGCATTAGAATAATAAGAGTAAAATGCATTTCAAGTCCAAAATTTTCATAAAGGAAAGTGGATGTCTAGGCTTGTCTCAATATATCAATCTATTACAATATTGAATAAAATAGGGACAAAACCCATTCAACATAATCTGAAAGGAAATACAAGAATGAAACTACTAAGTGAAAACATTCGTCCTCGAATAATGAGGACTCACCAACAAGCTAGCCAAAAATGCACTAAGTATGATAGCCATTCATAAAAACATTGAAAACATGTTCAAAGGGACATTTTAGTTGAATGCATGCAATTTGCTAAATTAAAGCATCATTTTAAAGATATTGGAAAAAACATATGCCATAAGCATAGGAGACATCATAATAAGACATAGACTATAAGCATAAGAGACAACAACATAGTCCTGGACATAATCAATGCAATCTAGTTTAACATAACATATAAGAAAAACTTCATATGTCATCTCAAGGCAAGCTTGTGAAATGAATGGATAAGACCCCATAATTCCACCCATGCTAAGCAAGTCACTTTTGGTCCTCATTCATATTATCATCTTTTAATCTCACCCTTAGCTTATTTCTCATAGAAAAGGGAAAATTCATCTTCAGTCACACAGATCAAGGAAAGCAACTCATAGAAACAATCGAAGTTAAGCATACATCATTACATAAATCATCATAACATAAGAGGAACATACCATAACTACCCTCAAAACATACTTATGCAATGCATGAATAAGATCCCATAATCTCACTCGTACTAAGTAAAGCTTCTTGAGTTTCCATAGTTCATAATTCATATTCTTGTTCATAGTGGGAATAATCTTTAACTGACAAAGACAATGTGAGTTTAACATGGAATCTAGTGTCTACCCCACATCGAAAAAGGGTTGTCCTACTTGCCTAATGTAAAATAATTATCTTAGCTTAGGTGGATCCACTAGCTAAATACCTATGAGGGCACATAGTTTATGGGATAAGGGAATTGTTGCTAGAAAACCCAGCCTCTACTATTGTGAGGACTTCTATCCCAAGAGATTGCTCATAGAAACCTGACCTCTACTATCAAGAGAACTTCAATATCATATTAATATCCACTCGATGCTAAGCATTAATTACCACTAAATTCATATTAAGTCTTGACTTAATTTCATAATAATGGAAGAATGTTTGTGAGTGCACATTTGATCTTTGCATAAGTAAATTGAGTCTTGTTATGTGCTTTCATGATTGACTCTTGTGTAGCACTGTTTGAGATACCCTTTTCAAATGACTAAACTTGAGTTTGCTTGAGGACAAGCAAAAGTTTAAGTTGGGAGTGTTAGTGAGTCCATAAATTGGACTTATTTAAGGTTATATTTTAATAGAAATTGTGTCCTCAAATGCCTATTTTATCTCAATATCAAATGAAAACCCCAACGTTTAAGGTATTTGAAGATTGAAGGAAAGCATGGACACTATTTCGCAAAAAAGAACGAAAAGGCTGAAAAGAATGAGAAAATGAAGGCCTGAGGATAGCTGAGTCCACTTGACAAATCGCCAAAGAGTCTCACTTCGTCTTTTGTTCCAGTGTGCTGAGCCTGAAGGAAAGGATCAAGTCGGTACAACAAGGGAGCAGTCAGTGCATCACCGAGAAGTTCCGCGAAGCAGTACTATATTGCCCAATGACCCAGAGCATGGTAATGCCGAAGGATGGTGCAAGAAGGTGATGAAGTACACTAAAGGGAGAATCACCAAGTTGATTGGCGATTCCAACTAATGTCGTCGAATGATCAGTCGCAGCACAGATTTTTGAAAAAAATAAATACTCGTTGAGAGTTATAGAGAATATATTATTAGACAATATCAAATTCTTAATATAATTTTTAGTACTTTTATTTTTGCTCTGAGTTTGAGAGAGTTTTGGAAACTAGAAGAAGAAGAGGGTTTCATCTCTAAGGATTTGGACTTGGGTATCTTGGATTCTTCATCCTTGGCTTGTAACAAGACTTAAATCTTCATACCCATTTGAATGCAAGCTCATTTAGGTATAAATTTCTATTTCTTGATGTGTGGCTAAAAACCCCCATTCTATGGGTGTGATTTAGCAAATATGTGTTGAGATTATTGTTGGGTTTTGCTTGATTATAGGTTATATGTATTTTAGTGGTGATTTAACCTAGTGGTTGTGGTTTAATTTAATGGGTTTGTAGTTGCATCACTAATGTGTTTTTGACTTTCTCAAGAGAGAGGTAGTGAATCCAAGACCGCTAGACTGATGGCCTAATGAGTGGCTCGACTTGACGTTCAGCCCGAGAGGGTGACCCTAGTCCCATAGCCTCACAGTCAGCTCGAGAGAGTGAGTGGAGTAAGGCGTAGGCTAGCCTTCATGAGACAAATGGGTGTCCGAGAGGGCCTATTTAAAATGGGGTAAGTTGCCCGAGAGGGAACTTATTTCCATCAAAAGCTTAGCCTAGTCACTATTATCTTGCAAATATCCTATTGAAAGAATGTACCCAATGATTTAAAACAACATATATTATGGTCACACCCTAAGAATCCCCTCTCATTTATAGATTTCTAGTTAGTTTTACTATTTTTGTTATATTTGTGACAAAACCCCCAAATCCATATTTGACACTTTTATGTCTCCCTTTTTAAATTTATCATGCTTTAAGTCATTAATATCTTTAGCTATGACTAGTTAGAACTTAATTTTATTATTCTATTAATTCTCGAAATCACTCCCTTGGGACTCGACCCCAACCCTTGGTTGGGTTATTATACTTTTGCACGATCATAGACACTTGCATTGGAAGTTGTGTCATTGATTACGCAAACATCAAAATGGCGTCGTTGCTGGGGAGTGGTGTTATTTGAGAATTCTTAGATAAGTAAAATTTTTGTTCTTCTTAGTTGTAGTTTATTCATTTGATTTTTAGTTTTGTTTTACGTGTTTATATATTGACGCAGAGGATCGCAAAATGGAAAACCACTACGGACATCACATGGATCATCCCCTCTTGAAACTGCTGAACCTCAGGGACAACTTCCTTACTTTTAAGCAAGTACGGGATGAGACTCTTGAGGAAATGTGGTTAAAATTTCAAACAGTGCTAAGTCCATGCCTATCTCATGGGATGACGGACAAAGTGTTACAGGAATGCTTCTATAGAAGTTTAGGACAAGAGAGTAAAAGTAACGCGAATCAACTGTTTGCAGGTGGCATGCTGTGTCAACCCTATGAGGTCGTAGCAAAAGCCCTTGATGGCATGGTTGAAGCCAACAAGAAGACAGAAAGAAAAAGAGTGGAATACACTGGTTACTAAGTTGGATGCTTTGTCCAACCGAGTATGGGCATTGGAAGCACAAGCCATGCAAAGGGAGAAACATGTAATCCTCCAAGAGTGCCGAAATAGGAAGAAGCACAGAAGTGCACGAGATGATGAGGTCCTTGCCCTCATTCAACAAATGATTACCAAACAAAATAAGAGGTTGAATGAGATGAAAGATAACATGGAAATGCTAAATGAGGTATAAACCTCAAACTCCATGACTATCTAGCTGCATGATGCTCAAATCTCGCATTTGATGATAGGTCGCTATCCACCGTTCACTGAGAACTTGCCTAACTACACCATGGGCTATTCTGAGGATGAGGGATAGAAGGCTGACTTGCGTCGTGCCACGACATTAACTAAGACGCTATTTGGGAGGCAACCCAAAATCGTTCACTTGCTTTTTGTTATCTTGATAAAATAATAGTGTGTTATTCGTACAGATTGAGTAAGGAAAGTGCTTGCAAAGATAGATAGAGGCAAGCAACAGTTCCATTTGGTGGATCACCGACAAGTTCAGATACCAGATCATTCCCATTGTTTGACTCAATACATCTTAAAGGTTGAGTCTGTAAAATTTGGTAGAGTGTGAATTTCGTCGGTGCATTGCCAACCCAGTTGGCGATCTCGACGAAGACCGCTGATGCAATGCCCATTTGCACTGAAAATTCTGTTATAAGTCAGCGAGAAAATAAGATATAAGGTGCTTTAACGAGTAATTGGGCATGATCGACTAACATTGCCGAATGAGCAGAAATCGGACGGTCACAAACCACAGGGTTAAAAATTCTATTTCATTCACTTTCTTTCACTTTGTCCCTTTTCACAAACTCACACTCGCACTCTAGTAGTTATATTTCTTGCACTTTTAGAGTATTTTAAGTGTTGGATTGTGCTCGGATTTAGATAGCAAACTATCTAAATAGGCACCAAAGGTTGGTAATCAAACCCCTAAGTTATTTTATCAAAAATTCTTACTCATATGCATAATAATGGATAGTATAAAATCTCTACTGAATCTCTAAGTTGATGGGATCATATGCATTATCGATTATTATTCGGTAATATTTACGAAATTGGTGGAATCCCACTCTACTGTGCTTTTGAGTTAAATTATTTTGCTATGGGAGTGCTAAAATTGTGTTGGGTCTTTGTTGAATTTGTGTTGTACAAGATTACGTTGCGTTATCAGGAGTTGTAGGGTTGAATTTGAAAGAAATGGGCTGATAATAGACATGTAGGGTAGTTTGGCGAGCTAAATTGAGCTCGTCGAATTGCTTAGTAATTTGCCTAATATCCCCATTTTGCCTTTAACTGCATGTATTGATTGATTTGTTACCTTCGGCGGTATGTCTGACATTGTCAAGCACACTCGACGACTCGCTAAAATCCTACTTATCTACCCCTTTGTCTGCATCCTTGTACCATTTATGCATCAATTTTAGCAAAATTCCCTTTTGCACCCAAGACTCCCCTACCCGTGTTTAAATATTGTCTAATTTTGTCTCCAATTCTTATTTTAGAAATGGCTAGACCTAAGGTCATAGGGAGAGATATACCACCCCGACATGTAAGAGCACGAGATTTCAAAAGAGACGAGAAGATAGAAGAACTGCCAAAATAGAGGGGAGATAGTAAGAAAGCGAGCTCCGGCAGAAGGGACCCCATTGATCCCAGTATTCCTTCATGGAAATAAGGAGTCTACACGGCTATAAACTCATTTTTGGTGAGCCATGACGTGGATAGAATGTTTGCTACTAACATTGACGCAGAAGCTAGGACCAATGAACACAATGAGAACCAGGATAAAAATCCTAGGACTATTGTCGAATTTTAGGCTAATGCATCAGGCAACAATGCCCCGATAGATGGATCAACTACCTAGTCAGGATCACTTCTTTATCTCCTTATTTGTCTTACTTATTTTTACTTTTCGGTATTGTTAATTGTACTTGAGGACAAGCACATTTTATTGTGGTGGGGTGAGGCCCACCCTTCCTTCTTGATATGGATATTTGTGTTTTTGTGTACAACTTGGTTGTCTCTTTTTAAAAATGAAATACTGCTTTTTGTGGATGTTTGAGCTCATGGCTCTCTTTTGTTTTAAATTAGAAAAATGATTTTGACCCTTTCGAAAAATTTTGAATTTTTCGCACATTTTTGCCACCGCTGATGTGTTGAAAGTGGCTGTTCTTTTACAAAATTTAAGTCTCAGTCTCGAGCAATACTGATGACTTGAATAGTGCTTTCAATTGAACGTACATGAATGCATGGCTACGACGATACCAAATGAAGTTGCGTAAACAATATGTGAACTCTTTGCATCCCGTTATGATTAGCTATTTATCAATTTGAATCTTTTGTGATGACCGAAGCACACTAGCGAAAGTGTGTAGTCTTATTTCACTTAAATGTCAATTCCTTGTTTGATTAGCTTACTTTGAACCATGCATGAATAAACCCATAATTTGCCTCGTTAGTCTGATTGATTTAGAAAGGTGTGTTCTTGAAATGATCTTAGGCAACTTTAAAGAGTGTGAGCCAAATTTGACATATACCTCTTTTGTGGCCTACCCGGGAGTGCGTGAAACTCTTTTGAGCGCCCCTTGAGCCTTACCTTTCTTGAAAGAAGCTTGATGAACCCTAGACCTTACTTGACCCACTACCTATAACCCTCTTGATTTGTGGTTTAGTGAATAACCAACTTAGGTCAAAAGCCTAAGTTGGGGGTGTGGTGAAAAGGAAATGTAGACGTCAAGAAGTGCAAGAAAAAGTCTATCTAACCCATGGTATTTCAAAACAAAATGGAAATCCTCCAAAAATAATAATAATAATAATAATAATAATAATAATAATAATAATAATAATAATAATAATAATAATAATAATAATAATAATAAGAATAATAATAATAAAAGGTTTCCAAGCAATACATAGAGAATGAATAAAAGGACGACTTAGAAGAACTATAAAAAAAGTGATAAGAGAAAGGAGAAGGAAGTTTTGATAACACCACATCTCACGAGGATGAAGAAGTCACTGAGCCTAAATGACCATACCTTTGCATTCAACCCCATTTCAAGCCTTGAAAAGACCTTTTTGATCTTGAGTAAGCCAAATCGAAAATCAATTGGAAAATAAGGGCAAACCTATGGGTGAAAACATACATTGTGTTCCTCTTTTTGAGTGTGAGCGTTGCATCTGATTTCTGATCTTGAAGTGATTAACTACTATGTGTGATTATGGAATCATTCTTTATGTGAGGGAATATAGATACTTTTTGTTGAGCTTGAACTTGCACAAGTAGTAAGTATTGCGAGCATGAGAATCTTTGGTAATGGTGTGTCACAACATGAATCTTTGAGTACACAATTAATCTTTGCATGAGTAACTTAAGTCTTGTTGTGTACATTCATGATTGAGTCTTATGTAGCACTGTTTGAGACACCCTTTGTGATCAACTGAACTCGAGTTTAGGGTGTTGATGAGTCTACAAGTTGGACTCATTTAAGGCTATATTTTAATAGAAGTTGTGTCCTCAAATGCCTATTTTATCTCAATATCTGATGAAAACCCTTAAGTTTCAGGTATTTGAAGATTGAAGGAAAGCATGGACACTACTTCGCAAAAAGGAACGAAAAGGCTGAAAAGAATGAGAAAATGAAGGCCTGAGGATTGCCGAGTCCACTTGGCGAATCACAGAAGGGTCTCACTTCGCCTTTTATTCTAGTGTGCTGAGCCTAAAGGAAAGGATCAAGTTGGCGCATCACCGAGAAGTTCCGCGAAGCAGTACTATATCGCCCAATGACCCTAAGCATGATGATGCCGAAGGATAGTGCAAGAAGGCGATAAACTACACTAAAGGGCGAATCGCCGAGTTGATCAACAATTCAAACTAATGTCGCTGAATGATCCATCGCAGCACAGATTTTAGAAAACTATAAATACTCGTTGAGAGTTATAGAGAATATATCATTAGACAATATCAGATTCTTAATATATTTTTTAGTACTTTTATTTTTTCTTTGAGTTTTGATAGGGTTTTGGAAACTTGAAGAAGAAGAAGGTTTCATCTCTAAGGATTTGGACTTGGGTCTCTTGGATTCTTCATCCTTGGCCTGTAACAAGACTTAAATCTTCATACCCATTTGAATGCAAGCTCATTTAGCTATAAATTTCTATTTCTGGATGTGTGGCTAAAACCCCTATTCTATGGGTGTGATTTAGCAAATATGTGTTGAGATTATTGTTGGGTTTTGCTTGCAGATAGGTTAGATGTATTTTAATAGTGATTTCACCTAGTGGTTGTGGTTTAATTTAATGGGTTTGTACTTGCAAATACAAAACCACCCATGTGTTTTTGGCTTTGCTCGAGATAGAGGTCGTGAAACCAAGATCGCTAGACTAATAGCCTAAGGAGTAGGTTGACATGAGGTTCAGCCCGAAAAGGTGAGGCCTAGTCCCATATCCTAATACTCAGCTCGAGAGAGTTAGTGGGGTAAGGCGTAGGCTGGCCTTCATGCAGTAAATGGGAATCCGAGTGGAACCTGTTTGAAACGGGGTAAGTTTCCCAAGAGGGAACTTATTTCCATCTAAAGCTTAGCCTAGTCACTATTATCTTGCAAATTTTCTATCGAAGGCATGTACCCAACGATTTAAATCAATGTATATTGCGGTCACACCCTAAGAATCCCTTCTCATTTATAGATATCTTTTTAATTTTACTGTTTTGCTATATTTGTGACAAAATCCCCAAGTCGATATTTCATTCTTTTGTGTCCCCCTTTTTTAATTTACAATGTTTTTGGTCGTTAATGTCTTTAGCTACGACTAGTTAGAAATTATTTTTCTATTAATTCTAGAACCACTCGCTTGGGACTCGATCCCAACCTTTGGTTGGGTTGTTATACTATTGCACGATCATAGACACTTGCATTGGAAGTTGTGTCGTTGATTATGCAAACATTACTAATGCCCCGGCAATATTCCAACTTGCATATTTTCTATTTTTGCGGATATGGTCGAAGACTCTATGGAAGTATTCATGGATGACTTCTCAGTCGTAGGGGACACATTTGAGGAATGCTTAGCATACTTAGGACAGGTGCTCCAAAGATGCGTGGATACTAATCTGGTTCTCAATTGGGAAAAATGTCACTTTATGGTGAAGGAAGGTATCGTTCTTGGGCACAAGTTGTCTCAAAAGGGGCAGGAGGTTGACAAGGCAAAAATTGAAGTCATTGAGAAATTACCCCCACCAATTTCAGTGAAGGATGTTTGCAGCTTCTTGGGTCATGCAGGTTTCTACCGAAGGATCATTAAAGACTTCTCAAAGATTGCACATCCACTATGCTAACTCTTAGAGAAGGAAGTGAAGTTCTATTTTGATGATGCTTGTATGATCGCATTTAAGTGTTTGAAGGAAAAATTAGTATCTACCCCGATTATCGTCAATCCTAATTGGTCCAAATCTTTCAAAGTAATATGTGATGCTAGTGGAATGGCATTGGGAGTAGTGTTAGGGCAAATGCGTAACAAACTATTTCACCCTAGTTGTTACGCAAGCAAAACTCTAAATAGTGCCCAACAAAATTATACGGTCACTGAACAGTAGTTTCTCGCAGTGGTCTATGCATTTGAAAAGTTTCGGCCATACTTGTTAGGAACAAAAGTAATAGTACACAATGATCATGCTGCACTCCGCTACTTGATGGCGAAGAAAAATGGAAAACCAAGATGGATAAGCTAGGTGCTTTGCTATAAGAGTTCGATTTTGAGGTGAAAGATCGAAAAGGTTGCGAAAATTAAATGGCCGACCATTTATCGTGGTTGGAAGGAAGGGAAGATGTCGAGTGTGAGGTCAACATGGATGATTCCTTCCCTGATGAACATGTATTTGCTATATCTCTCAAACCTAGACTGTGGTATGCAAACTTTGCAAACTACATTATGAGTGGATTGATACCTGATGAACTGACCTTTTACCAACAAAAGAGATTCATGTTTGATGTTAAAAAGTATTTTTGGGATGAACCTCACTTGTTTCGAGAATGTGCTGACCTTGTTATTAGGAGGTCTATTCTGTAAGAGGAAGCGGTAGAAATTCTCCATGCTTGCCATGCATCTCTAGTAGGAGGTCACCATCGTGGTATTCACACTGCCGCTAAAGTCCTCGAAAGTGGTTATTGCTGGCCGTCCTTATACAAAGATGCACATGAATTTGCAAAGAAATGCTCGCAATGTCAGCAACAAGGCGAAGTGTCTAGAAGGCACGAGTTGCCTCTTACTCCTATTTTGGAAGTCGAGTTATTCGATGTATGAGGGATCAATTTCATGGGCCCATTTGTGAGCTCATTTTGAAATAAATATATCTTGGTGGCTGTAGATTATGTCTCCAAATGGGTAGAGGCCATCGCCCTGCCAAACAACGAAGGAAAAGTGTTGTCCTATTTTTCAAACGCTACATTTTCGCAAGATTTGGCACTCCTAGGGCAACCATTAGCGATGGGGGGTCTCACTTTTGAAATAGGTGTTTTTCAATGGCACTGAGCAAATATGGGGTGAAAAACAAGGTAGTAACCCTATATCATCCCCAAACAAGTGGCCAAGTCGAAGTGTCAAATTGGGAAATCAAAAGCATCCTTGCAATGACAGTTAATGCAAACAGAATTGACTAGACTAGGAAACTCAATGATGCATTATGGGCATACCAGACTGCTTATAAGACACCTACCGATATGTCTCCATATCAGTTGGTTTATGGTAAAGCTTGTCATTTGCCCATCGAGCTAGAACACAAGGCATTATGGGCATTGAAGGCCTTAAATTTGGACTGGTAAAAAACTTCAAGGGAGAGAGTAGAGCAGTTGAACAAACTGGATGAATTTATAGTTAGATCGTATAGAAGTTCAACCATCTACAAAGCAAAGATGAATAAATGTCATGGTACTCGAATACTCAAATGGGACTTCAAGGTACGAGATTGGGTTTTGTTATACAACTCTCGACTTAGACTCTTTCCTGAAAAGCACAAATCCAAATGGTTTGGACATTTTAGAGTAACACGATTGTTGAACAATGGTTCCATAGAAATTGAAGATCAGGAAGGACCTCCATTTAAAGTGAACGAACAACGTCTGAAATTATATTTTGGGGATTGTCAAGAGATTTCTTTGGTTGAAGTGGTGTATTTAGAAGACGCCTAAAGACGTTGTTGCATCGTGCCACGACGTTAACTAAGGCGCTATTTGGGAGGCAACCAAAACCATCTGTTACATTCTTTTGTTTTGATAAAATAATGGTGTGTTGATTGTGCAGATGGAAGTATGAAGAGTGAATGAAAAGTGCAGATAGGCGAGTGATGAATGCAGTCGGCGAGTCGCTGAAATGGTCAGGAAATCCGACATTATCTATCGTTTGACTCTAGACATCGTCAACATTAGAGTTTGTAAAACTAGGTGAGTGTTGGAAATGATTGGTGAATCGCTGACCATGTCGGCGATCACAATGGAAACCGCTGTTTGGACCCCCGTAAACCAGAGGTTCTGTAAACTTCTGCGAAGAAACCAAATAGTCGGCGTTCTGCCGAGTGAGTTTGACTAACGTTGGGATAGTTTTTGCAAGCCAAAGGTTTAAAAGTTCCAACTTCATTCACTTTCCCTCACTTTTTATCTGTTCAAAACCCACACCTGCACTATAGTTTTATATTTCTTGCACTTTTGTAGTATTTTGATTCATTGGTTTGTGCGCGGATTTGGATTGCAATTGCCGCCTAGCTTCTCAGTAGTACTTCAATAAGTACAAAAGGTTAGTTTCTTAATAATACCCATAATTATTTTGTCAATATTGATGCCCAGACAGATGGAGCGACTACTTAGATAGGATTCCACTTTACCTCCCTCTCTGTCTTTCTTTATTTTGCCTTCCGGATTCTGTGTTAATTGCATTTGAGGACAAATGTGTTTTTATTTGTGGTGGGGTGAGGATCACCTTTTGTGTGCTGATTATGATTCGTGTTTTGTATATATTTGGGTTGTTCTATTTAAAATTGTTGTTACACTGCTTTTTGTAGATCTTTGAGAGCATGGCTCTCTTTTGTTTCAAATTACAAAAGTGATTTTGACCCTTCCGAAAAGTTTTAAATTTTCCAAAAATTTTTATCACCTCTCGTGTGTTGAAATTGCAAATTCAAGTCTCAGTTTCGATCAATACTTATGATTGGAATAGTGCTATCAATCAAACGAACATGAATGCGCGTCTGTGACGAGACCAAACGAAGTTGCATAGAAAATATGTGAACTCTTTGCATCTTGTCGTAATTAGCCATTTATATAATTGATTCTCTTGTAATGACCGTTGCACACTAGCGAAAGTGTGTGGTCTTGTTTGACATAAGTGTCGATGCCCTGTGTGATGAGCTTACTTTGAACCTTGCATGAATAAACCTAGAATTTTCCCCGTTAGTCTAATTGATTTAGAAAGGAGTGCTCTTCAAATGATCTTAGGCAACTTTTAAAGAGTGTGAGCCAAATTTGACATATACCTGTTTTATGGCCTACCTTTGAGCGTGTGAAACTCTCTTGAACACCCCTTGAACCTTACCTTTCTTTGGAAGAACCTTGATGAACCCTAGAAGTTACTTGAACCACTACCTATAATCCTCCTTATTTGTGGTTTAGAACTCTCTAGTTCAACTTACTAGTTTTCGAGGCATAACAATATCTCCCCCTTGGGATCATTCATCCTCGAATGATTATTCTAAACACTTCTTAAAGTAAAAACTCTAAACTAGCATCCCATTATGCATGCACTATATCTAAATGCACACAACCATACAAGAAAACTTCAATTCCAAGTTAAACACATGCAATGCTACACAAGGGGTTAGGAACTACATCTACCAACCCCAAATACATGAAATTATATATATTACTCATTCTCAAGGAGGAACTAACATATCCTAACTAAAACATGCTCAATACACTCTCAAGGAGCCTAAATGCAATTTACTCCTAAAAAGCATTTATTCAAGGAGGAAATCTTTCAACTCCAAGCTAAGGCATTCTCATTAATTCATCTCATGAAGTCTATATGCAACTCAACTCACATGCACTACAACATGAGGAAAACAATGCATATAAGTCATTTCTAATAATACCTAAGCATTTTCATGAACATGCGTATAAGGTAATCATGGCAACACATAAAGCACACAATAACCCTACTAGATAGGCACACTATCATCTCCTTGGGAGTAAGCCTACATAAACTCTTCTAAACATCAATCATGCTAAAAGCAACTTCAAAGTCCAACATAAAAAGTCATAAAAGACAAGAAATCTGAAAATTGACTAAAGCATAAAACACATGGAAGGACATGAGGAGATCACTTTTCATCTTCCCTAGATTGGAGAGCATAAAACCTATTCTTCATTTGAGCATTATCATCTGGACAACTAGAGGCAACTTTCTTAACCTCCCTTCCCTTAGCCTTAAGATTCGAACAAGCTCTTGTTTTGTGCCCATCCTTACCATACCCATAACAACCATCCATGCCGGCTAGGCAATGACCATAATGACTCCTCCCACACTTGGAGCAAGTAGACTTCGGCAATGGAGACCCACTACCCTTCTCTTGTTCAAACCTAGGGGTATTGGAAGAATCTTGACCAGAATACCTTCGTTTAGTCCTAGTCCTACCTTGTCCATTAGACTTAGTATTAGAAAAGTTCCCATCATCGGTTCTAGCTCTTTTCACCTCCCTATTAATTTTCTTAAGCTTTTGCTCCTCAATATGTTGAGCATGCACCATGAGATGGGAAATATTCATACTAGGGATAAACATTGCCGAACGACATTCATTGACCACTAATTCTGGCACTCCCATCACAAACCTATTCATCTTGGCCCTTGAATCCCCCACTATGGTTGTAGCATATTTGGATAGTGGGTGAACTTAAGGGAATACTCCTTCAAACTCAAACCCCCATGACGAATGTTTATGAACTGTTGCATATTTAGTTCCCTCAACTCTAGGGGAAAGAACCTATCAAGAAATGCCTATTTGAACCCTTCCTACACTATTGGGCCCTCTTCTACCGGCCTACCATCTTTCCCTTGCTCATACCAAATTTGTGCTACATCCCTCAATTGGTAAGACGCTAGATCCGCTTTCTCTACCAAATTTAGTCCCATGATAGCAAGCACCTTATACACCTCATCTAGAAAACTTTGAGGATCTTCATCCTTTTTGGAGCCATAAAACTCTGGAGGCTTCATCCTCAAAAACTCTCTCACCCTAGAAGCAACCATCCCCCTTATAGGGTTTGCCGAAGCTACCACCCCTCAATTAGCTTGGTCCATCATAGCTTGGGCATGAGTTGTCACAGCTTGAGCTTCAGCCGTCATTGCTTGAGTTAACATCTGGAGAGTGGATCTGAACTCAGCATGAGTCACATTTTCCCCTATAGGGTCAATTAGAGCTTAAGGTGGAGCTTGATGTGGCACTTGGGTAGGAACCTCTTGCTCCTAATTGCCTTCATCTTCTCTCCTAGAATTTCCCTTGTATTAGTCATAACCTGAAAATAAACGGGCACGGATTAGAAAAAGGGCCTACTAAAGCCAAGCTTTGTGGCAGGACTTAGAGAATGAAGAAGTGAGATTTCATAAACATCCAATAGCCTCCTGTAAATAAATGTGGCGTGCTTCACATTTATGAACAAGACTCTACTAGACGTGGTTTGAGAAAATCCTAGAACCATTCTAAACCTTGTGCTCTAATTACCAAGTTTGTTATGACCCAGGGGTACCCCCTAGAAGTAACATGGCATACTTGACCCCGAAGGGGTCTCATAAAAGCCCTTAGCATATCCCAAACATAAGATAATAGAAAAATATGATAAATTTAAAACATTTCTTTACAATCAAAATATTTATAAAAGCAAGCGGAAGTCTTTCTATACTCTGTCTCAAACCATCTAATACAACTTTTAGAATAAAATCTTGGGACATAGCCCATACAGTAGTCTCAACATGAAAATAAAAGACATAAAGGATTGGTGGGTTTTCTCATTGAAGCTATGAGGACTCTCCAAGATCTTCAAATCCTTGCAACTTCTAGAAACCTATCTCCAAGAGTAGCACTCAATCTTCAAACCCTACATTTGATTAGAGTGTAGGCAAAGTATACGTTAGTACACAATGTACTAAATATGTTAGCTACCATAATCATAATAGCATAAGACAAGGGTTAGTCAATATAAGACATGATCCAAAATCATATCAAATACTTCATGAAACATCAATTATAATCATAAGAGACAATATCATCATAATAAGCAAAGCCTACAACATAAGCATCATATAAACATTATTTGACTCTTAGTCATCTCTAACATGATAGTACTACTTTCAAGTAACCTAAAGAAATACATGTGCAATGCAAGAATAGCATCCCATAATACCATCCAAGCCAAGTATCCCTTTTTGGTCACCTTAATCTTAGCCTATATGCATGGTCAAGTCTTAAGCCTTTCTACCACAAGGGAATTATACTCCTAAGTAACATCAAAGCACACTTGTGCAATGCATGAAAAGCATCCCATAATACCCTTCACAATAAGTATAACCTTGAAGTCATCTTAGTCATACTCACCCTCCTTTGGTCTCATTATTAGCTTAACTTTTATAACAAAGGGAATCTCTCAACTTTAGTCAATTATAGAAAGGAAGGCAACTATTGCACAATCCTATCTCAAGACTTCTCTTTAATAACCCTAAGTCATACTTGTGCAATGCATGCATAGCACCCTATAATACTATTCATGCTGAGTACCACTTTTAGGTCCTCATACTAACACTTCTTGGTTTGGAACCTAGTTCCTTTCTTTAACTTTAGAACACTATGAGGTACGCTCTTAAGAAAATCTTAGTTCTTTATTAGCTTGAACCCTATGAGATACCACTTTTAGCATGTCTATGTTCATTATTAACATGGACCCTATGAGATACTACCTTAAGAATGTCTAAGTCCATTTATACTCTTGAAAACTATGAGGTACTTAATTAAGTAAGTCTTAGTTCATTTATGCTTTTGAACACTTTGTGATGCTTCTTTAAGCAAGTCTTAGCTCATTGGATATGAAAATTACTACTAGAAACCTTAACTCAACTATGTGAGGGCTCCCATCTCATGAGACCTACTTTGGGAAAACCCACACTATACTACGTAAGAGTTCCCCTTTTACCTTGGATAATCCTCATATCAACTAGGAGTGGTTCTCCTTTCTACTTGGAGCCCGAACCCTATTTTGTGTGACACTCCATCTCATCATCAATATCCACTTGTGGCCAAGCATACACCCCAAGATTTCCTTGTTAAACCTTGCTTAACACTCATCTCTCATGGAAGGATGTCCTTGATAATCAATCCATGTTCAAGTGATTTTATCACTTTAAACTTTCAAGCATTTGTAAGGTAGGTTAGGTAGGTAAAGATCTTCCACCATAACTCTATCTATCAAGCTTCTATTCTCATTTAGACTTTACTCGCAAAGCCTTAGCATCAATAGTTAATCACATTAGCTTCACTCTAAAGCCCTAATTATTATGATCACAAGCCTTACTCTCAAGGTTTCTTTCTTTATCTCTTCATTATACCTAGGTTTCAAGGTATTTTGATCACATCCTTCAATCTAGTCACAATTGATCATAAAGGTTCAATTTCAACTCAAGTCAAGATCAATCATATGTAATAAAGTCTATTTCAATTCATGATTATATGGTCCTAACTTTGAACAATTTCTACATATGACATTGATTTAAGAAGATCACCTATGAACCTTCAATTTCACCTATAATGGAATAAACCCACAAAATATCACATTCCTTTAATAGACTAGGTTTTACCATAGAAATCACATGAATTCATCATAATACCACAATTAAATGTTAATAGAATCAAAAATTAGGTATGATCCACTAGATGGGAATCAAACCTAAATCCTACCCACAATGTAAAAAGAACCCTAGCTAGAATTGGGTTTTTGACTTCACAATTGGGGGAAAACTAAGGGGCTCTATGGGTGGAAGAACCCATAGATGAATAAGATAACATACCATGATTCAAAGACTGGCAAAAGCTTTAAAAGATGGAGGAATTTCGACCTATGTTGCTTCCCTAACTTTCCTCCGGAATTTCGACCTATGTTGCTTCCCTAACTTCCCTCCTCCTTCTTCTTCTTCTTCTTCTTCTTCTTCACTTATCAAGAGAGGATTTTGGGTTTCTTTTTGGTGAGTTGAGAGAATGATTTAATTAACTTAGTTTAGTGGACTATTAGGGTTATATAGGTGGTTTAATAACTAACTAACCGACCTCCCTTAACCCATAACTAATTACTAATTAATTCCCTAACCCCTAACTTAAAAACTAAAACTAAAAAATTTGTTTGACCTATGACTCCACCACTCACGGACCGTGGGTGGACCTACTGAGCGTGTTGTATCTCCATAGGTGAGGTCTGCAGCTTAGGTCACAGAACTTGACCCACGACCCCAACCTACGGGGCGTTGGTCAACCTACGTCCAGTAGGTGGCAAACGTAGGTGCTGCCCATTTGCCAACTTTTAGGGGCTGTTTTGAGGTCCTGCTCAAGAACCCCTTGGGTGGTCCTTGGGGGCTCGTATCTTGAGAATCAACATACCGGTAACAACATCGAGAGAATCCTTTTGTTCACCTCTAGTCTGAAGAGCATAAAACATGTTTTGCTTAGGAGCATTAAATCAACCTGTCAACTCTGTCACTCTGTCTATCGGGGCATCAGTGCCCGGTGTAGCATCAGTTGTGGCTTCACTGGGGCTTGCCATAGTAGTGTCTCTCAAAGAGGCCTATTGGGCTGTATCGAACATGACACCCTCCAAGTCAGCCATGTCCTCATAAAAAGCCGCATCTCGCACCTCAATCTAGTCCTCATCTGTTTCGGGCTCAGACTCAGCAGCAGCAGTATCCTTCATAATATTATCTCCGGTGGTAGCCGGAGGCACCTCAGCATAGGTTGGAATCTCAACACTCAGATCATCTAGGATCTCTACCGTCCTAATTAGTGAAGTAAAGTTATAGACTTCAGATGGTCCACATACTTCCTCAACTCAGCAAGATCAGCTTTCAAAGTCGTCACCTCAGTAGTAACACCCTGCTCTCTCTTAAAAACCTCAACTCTTGAGGAGAGGGCATCAATAGAAGCCCTGAGAGGAGTAAACATTGCAGTAATGGTTCTCTCAATTATCTAGGGCACCTTGACCTCTAGTCGAGAAGCCCATACATCTGTAGAAAGGGCTAGATGTCCCATCTTGAGTAGCATAGCCTGGGTAATCATAATCCTAGAGGTAGTGCTAGCAACAGCAGCTCTAGGGTGCGGGGAGTAGTAGAAGAACTTGGGGCCTGAGAAGGAGTGGAACCACAAGTACTTGAAGGCCCGGAGGCTAGAGTAGGCAAGGCTGCCTTTGCATGTAATGCATCAATATTAATCTACGGGGATGTGTTCACTGGAGTTGCTCTCCTCCTATCAGGCTCGTCCCGTGTGTATTTGGCCTCTATGAGCTGGATGTCAGTGGAAGATGTGGGAGTAACCTCGACATCCCTCTTTTCATCATGGGGAACTCCTGCCAGACGACATAACTCTGTGATGAGTACTCAAAATGGAAGGGACGTCTGGTGCAATTTGGCCCTTATGGGCATCTCATGCTCAATAATTAGCCCTAAATTGAGGCTCTTCCTAGCTATGATAATCCCGAGGCAGGCCGCCTTGGTGAAGGATAGATTTGTTCTAATACGGCATGATCGAGCTGCTAATAAATTCAAACCAGTATCTTTCCGCCACATTTATATCCTTCTTCTCTATAGGTGCTCCGGCCTCAATCCACCTCAGGGTGGTGTTAGAAATAAGGGGAGATAGCCAGCCCTTTAAGTCATCTAGAGTCTTCAAAGTGATCATACTCTGGTACTCATACTCAAAACCTACAGCCCTCTCAAACATAACATTGATATCATTGTAGTTGCATCTCACTGTCCTACCTCGGACAATCACAAACTCAACCGATCTAAAGGAACTGCCCTTCTTCTTTCCCTGAGGTACCAGGTCACTAAACGTAATATAAAAATCTTGGACCTTGTAGGAATATATGGGCCACCGGCCTGGTAAAGACCTCAAACCTGTGGAACTAAAGATTGTCCACACTACTGGATGCCTGTCCACTACACCATCCGTGGACAACCACTTTTCTTCGAAGATGGTCCTCAATCCCTCGGCCTTTGACCGGTTGAGTAACCGGGGAGGAGGACCCTAAACTGGTGGTGCTGGAACCACCGTCTGTGTTGGAGCTAGCACTACATTTGAAGTAGGAGAGGTTGGTTCTGAGATCCTAAATGGATCATGGCGAGCTTTGGAGTGTAACTCCAGTAGCCGGGTCTGTAACAATTGATTGTCCTTAGGCTTAGAGAATGAAGCTCGAGAATCAAATGCCTCTCCCTCACTGTCGGAGTTGTGCTCTAGTATCGCAGGTATGGGTGCCTTGCCTTTGCCCTTGCCCTTGCTTCCATTTCGAGGTAATTTCTTGTTTTTTGCGTCGGAAGCAGCTGCTTCCTCATTAATCGCAATACATTGTGCCTATTTTCGGGGCAGCATGCCAATATCATCCATGTTTATCCAAAAAATATTTGTAAAACACATCAAAAATATTAGAAATAGTCCAAGAAAGGTGTAGAAAATAAAGTTGCAAAAAGACTCACCGAACTATCTGCGAATCGCCGAGTCACTTAGATGAGCCAGATCTGGCATGCCGAAAGTACCAGCGCAAAAATTTTCCAAAATCAAGGCATGTCGGCAATGTGTAGGTCGAATCGGTGAATCGCTGACACAAATTGACGAACTTGGAGTAGCCCACCGACAGTGCATTTTAAGGTTTAGGGGCGCAGAAAGGGCCATCAAGAGAACCTTTTAGCGAGCTCAGGCTTCCCCCCAAATGTTACAAATCAACTTAGCCAAAATATGAAACTAAGGGCGGTCAAAGAGGGCTCGTCGCAACTCATCAAACGGCCTAATGTGCTAGATTTCAACCCCATTTCCCAAAATCAAGCCCACAGCCCCCGAATTCAAAATCAAACACCAACACTATTCAATTAGCACTAGACCCATACTACCCATGCCCTCGGGGTACTCAGACATCCCCCAATTTAGCCAAAATTGGCCATTTGATGACTTTTGCCCTTAAGAATGACGTCAAATGCTCCATCATTGGGTAAATTACGTCATTTGGCACAACTCAGGGTTAGTTACACTTTACTCAAATAGAACCAACATAAATAAATCGCAACCCAACAATTTAAAACTGATTATAACAAACAAGACATCAAAATCAATCGTTTTTTAATCATTTAGGCACACATTTCAAATCAAAACGAGCAAACCAATACAATACACACAATTTATGCAATTACCCAGCATCAAACAACAACAAAATTACCTAATGCGTTCGAGTTCAACCATAAAATTAAAGTGCGGGGTTTAGAAAACCAACCTTAAAGAAGAATTTTAAAATTTGAATAGCTAGGCGGCAAAGATTTTTGATTGCAAGCACGAGATCACACAAAAATGTGGGGAAAAGAGTAAAATATGGAAGATTTAAAGTGCGGGTGAGAATGTACAAGAGTAATAAATGAGAGAAAATGAAGGATTTTGAAATTTTAAACCTTTTGGCCTTTAAAGCCTTTCAATTCGCACCACTATCGGCGGAGTATGTTGTACTCCCCGACCCACTCGGTAATGCGTTGAGTGGTACTTTACCTTACCGAGTTTTATAGGACTTCCAGCAAATTGGTTCAAATGGTGGACAAAGTCGGGCTCGCTTAGGGGCCTCGATATGGTTGATTTCACAGGTAATCTGTTGTTCATCAGCTTCCAGAACAGTACAAGTAATATCATTAGTCCAGAACAACCAAATCTTTCCATTAATATTACTAACTGCATGATCCATGGCAAGCATACTTTTAAAGGTATTCAGTTGGGCAGAGTCTGAGAAAGGTTCAAGAACAGCAATCATAGACACTTGATGAATGATTTTGAGATTTCTGAGTCTTTCAATAACCCTTGGGTATTGATACCCCTAGCATTCCATATGATTGTACTAATCATTGAGATGATTTGGAGGTGAAGAGTCTAGTGTTAGGTCTTCCTGCGATCCACGAGAATTTGGGTAGGATTCTTCACGAGTGGGAGTTTTCGGATGCAAACCTGCGGGGATAATCCTTGGTTGTTGGTAACTGTTGAAGTTCCTTTTCGATTCGGTTTCATTGCTTGGGTGAATGCTTTGATCAAAAGATCACCGCTTTCATCATCTTCTTCTTGGATAGTGTCGGAAATTTGTTCCTCCTCTATTTCATCTTCTGAAATTTCCACCTCATACTTATCTCTAACAGTTTTGTTACTCTGATCAGGAGGTTTTCCAGGAGTAGGAATAGGGGTGTTATATTGAGCCTTCAGGGGAATAATATCCATGACTTGGTCCACCATGATGAACTGCTTGCAGAGGTTATTTCCATCCTGCCTGCCCTCTGCACGAGTCGATCACATTCGATATTACTGCTTTTTTCTTAATGGCATCCCTCTTTTTTTTGCTAGGTTTGTTCTTACTCTTAGGTGTATCAGTTTGTTTACTGGAGCTTGCTTTGTTTCCCATATCCTTTGCCATAAAACCTTTAGGTTGATCATTCTCCACTCTATTAGATTGAGCCTGATGAGTTCCCTCTTGAGAGATCTGGTGTTGCTGCATCTTTCTTCCAGTGGTAGTAGGAGTTTGGTGGTCATTTCTAAGGTCCCCCCCCCACTGGTTCCCCTTCCTGCAAGTTAGAGGTTTTCTCCTGTCTTTCCATCCTTCCTCCAACAGCTTCCTCAGCAACAAAATAAGGGGGAATAACAGGGAGGGTCCTGAGAATCTTGATGAGCATCATCATCGCCAATTCTGAGGATGGGGGTGTAAGAGTCTGATCACCAGATTCTTCAACATCAATCACAGGAGTTCTAGAGATCATACCTGTTCCCTGGGGAAGCTTGTGGTCCTGAGATGTTTTTTCCTGCTATACCTGTACCTGCTGTACCTGTACCTAGGAGTTTTGTCTCTTCCCTTGCTCTTGATTGTGTTGGTTGCTTTTGTTTTTTCTTCTAGTTTGGGTTTGCCATTGTTCCTCCTTGTGTGTTGTACTATCTTCAGTTGGTTTCTGCACCTTATCCTGCCTATTTGATTGTGTTTTGTCAGTGCCTTTGTCATTTTGTTGAGTCTCCTTGGAATTTTGATCCATCTGTTTTCCTTGTCCTTTCTTGTTGGCCTCCATGTCCTTTCTTCTTTTTATTTCATCATCCCTTTCTTTCATAGGGCATTCACCAAGAGAATGACCTTGATGTTTGCAGTAGAGGCAGTAAAGAGGGACATCTTCAAATTCTATTATTTGCCACTTACCTATAGTTGGATCCTTTTCTGAAAACCCCAACCAGACATGCTGAGGTCTGTTTTTAGTAATATCAATTTGAACTCTCACTTTTGCTACACTACCTCTAGTTTTTTGCATAGTTGCCAAGTCTAGATAAAGAGCTTTACCAATAGGGGACAGTAAGGGGGTAAGGATGTCCATATAATAGCGATGCAGGCGATTCGGGCAATGTAACGGATGGGAACAATTGGAGTTTCCTCGGTGGTTTAAAGGTAGAGTCCATACACCAGTAACTTCATAGGCCAAGAATGATGTACATTTTTGTTTAGTCCAACAAAGAATGTGATCGGCCATTATCGGATCAATGTAGATGTGCCTTGAGTTGAAGTGTGCAATTTTAACACCACGAGAAAGTTGTGTCTGCGCAATGAAACTCTTCCTTATGATTTCCATTTGGGCATAGCATTGGTGAATTTCCCCACTAAAGTGAACTTGCATCGACCAGACATCTTCTGCATAAAGTCATCCTCATGAAAGGTGATGGACGGGTATCCTTGCCTAGTGGATATGATCGGGGGAAGGATATCCATGGGGGTAGCATTTTTCATTTGGTTAGCTTTAAGTCTATTGGCTAAGGTCTGAGTAACAGTGGGAGGGGATGGGTCAGGGATTTGGAGAGTGATATTTTTAGTAGCAGAGTTGTTCCCAGACTGCATGTTTTGGTTCTGTTTGGGACTATTTGGATTGGTTCTTTGTTGGCTAGGTCGATAAAGATCAAAGTTGGACGAGATCTTGATGGGAGGAGGAACATTAGTGTCCATATTAAGCCCCTTAGAGGCAGCCTTCTCAGTCAGATCACATATGTCGTTCACAGCAGCCTGCATACTAAAATGACCTTTCTCTTGCTCATTTTGATTGTTAAGGGGATTATTGTATAACAAAAGCTTATGATCAATATTCTCCGAGGCAAAATTAACAGACTTACCTGTCTTTTCCATGCTGTAAATGTTATTGGTTTCACTGATGTTAGTTCTTTCCTTCACTTTCCAGATTGCCTTCTCCCTTTTGTCTTGTTGTTTCTCCGTCAAATCCCTTGTAGAGACCTTAGCATTTGTGTGTTGTACTACCTGGAAACGCTGCTGTGTTGTGCCCTGATCCCCTTGATGTTTTCCTTGTGATTTTGCCTCTTTTGTTCCTTTAATGATCTGCTGTTCCTGGTCTTGTGACAGTGATTCCCTTTTGTGATTTGGAGTGTATTCCTTATCCTTATTGACTTCAAGATTCGATGCCTTTGTGCCATTAACAGATTCTAATGCCACCCCCATGTGTTGTTCATCTTCCATAGTTGCGATTTGATCCTGTAGATTGAGGGAATAGCAAACATTAGTGTGTTGTTGTTGTATTAGGGATTCTGGTACCTTAGAATGATCATTCTCATCGCAAGGGGTCGTCTGATGCAGTCGTTCCTCCGTCATGTTGACCGGAGTTCCGGTGACTTTATCAGTTCGTATGTCGCCGGAGTTTTCGCCGTCAAAATCTTTCAAATTTGTGCTGGGAAGATCTCCTTGGCCTGGGGAAGATTCCCCAGTCGTTGAAACTTCGTTCCTGCACTCCGAAGATGGTCGAACTTGAAGGCGGCGTCCGGGCGATACGGCGGCGATTCCTCCAATTTTCTCCATCGTGAATCTCTCAATTCTTAAGACAGAATCACTTGATTTTTGGACTGTAGGTAGATCTTTAGGCATAGATTCTTGATTTCCAGTTGATTTAACTCGAATCAAACCAGATTGCTCTAAGGACATAATATTTCGAGCCCAGTCCAACTCCTCTTCCGAAATCGCGACTTGGATCGCTTCAGTTCTTCGCAATTTCGAGGAGTTGGCTGATGAATCTGGTGAAGCGCCCTCATGGGGTTTGTAGCTGTTGGAATTCCGCGTCGGATGGACTTGGTCCGGCGGTCGGAGCGGCATCCCCGGCGGCTCTGTGGCCATTCCGGTCAACTGCTGCTTGTCCGTTCCTAGAGAGCAAATTAGTAGAGCGGGATTTAGGATTTAGGATTTAGGGTTTAGGGTTTATGGTTAAGGGTTTAGGGTTTAGGCTTAGGGTTTAGAGTTTAGTAAATAGGGTTTTGGGTTTTGGATTTTAGGGTTTATGGTTTAGGTTATAGGGTTTAGGGTTAAGTGTTTTGGTGTTAGCGTTTAGAGTTTGAGTTGTAGTATTAGGGTTTAGGGTTGTATGTTTAGGGTTTAGGGTTTATGGTTGATGGTTTAGAGTTTGGGATATGGGGTATAGGATTTAGGGTTTAGTGCTTAGGTTCAGGGTTTTGGATTATTGGTTTATGGTTAGGGTTCTTGGTTTAGGATTAATGGTTTAGGGTTAGGGTTTAGGGTTTATGTTTTAGGGTTTAGGGTTTAGGGTTCGAAGTTTAGGGTTTAATGATTAGGGTTTAGGGTCTTGGATTTATTATTTATGGTTAAGCGGCTTAGTAGTTAGGGTTCAGAGTTTAGGGTTTAGGGTCTAGGGTTTAGAGTTTAAGGTTTAAGGTTCAGGGTTCTAAGTTTAGGGTTTAAGGTTTTGGGTTTCAAATTCTGGGTTTAGGGTTTAGGGTTTAGGGTCTAGGATTTTTGGTTTAGGGTGTAGGGTTTAGGGTTTAGCATTTAGAGTCTAGGATCTAGGGTTTAGAGTTTAGGGTTTTTTTTATTTTTTTAACGACCCTTGGAGGGGTCAGGGGCTTAGCAACACCCCCAGGCCTTAGCATATATAAAGAAAATCAAATACACAGAGGGGGACATAAACCTTACCTCCAATACTGGTGGAGTCAGAATTGGTAGCCTACTAGTCAAGCTAGTTGGTTCTCCAACACTTTCTCCAAAAGGAAAAGAACCTATTGTCTAAGCACCTATATGAGATGACTCCTCTCGATACATAGATTCTAGGAAAGCATAAATGAGGGAGACTCTCCCTTTACAAATCAGGAAAGAAAATCTATCCTAACCTAGGGAAATACTCTAAAGGATGACGGGAGGATCATCAAAATCATACTGAAGGAATTCTGTTCCTAGGTATTCTTACCAATGAATATTGAAGGTGGCTCTTTAATTCTCTTGGTTTTCTTCTTACGAAGCTAGCCATACCGCCAGTCTTGTTTGAATAATCTGCGCCGGTTTGGGGAGTCTTTGTGCGTTAGAGAATACTGCGAGTTGGTGATTTGGTGATTTGGTAGCTATGCTTGGCGATGAATCACCATAATTGGCCTCTCTAAGGGTATGAATGCATTTGGCGTGATTGAGTTTAGTGATTGTGTCTGCAACTTCGCATTTGGCAGACAGATTCGAGTTCTTTGCATCGTTCTTAAACCAGTCCACCAGCACTTGTGAATCAACTTCTAATATCACATTCTTGTATCTCAGAGTTTAGGGTTTAGGGTTTAGAGTTTAGGGTTTAGGGTTTAGGGTTTAGGATTTAGTGTTTAAGGTTTAGGGTTTAGGGTTTAGGGTTTATAGTTAAGGGTTTAGGGTTTAGGCTTAGGGTTTAGAGTTTAGGAAATAGGATTTTGGGTTTTGGAGTTTAGGGTTTATGTTTTAGGTTATAGGGTTTAGGGTTGAGTGTTTGGTTATAGCGTTTAGAGTTTCGAATTGTAGGTTTAGGGTTTAGGGTTTAGGGTTGTATGTTTAGGGTTTAGGGTTTAGAATTTTTGGTTGATGGTTTAGAGTTTGGGATTTGGGGTATAGGATTTAAGGTCTAGTGGTCTAGTGTTTAGGTTTAGGTTTTAGGATTAATGGTTTATGGTTAGGGTTCAGGGTTTAGGATTAATGGTTTAGGGTTAGGGTTTAGGTTTTAATTTTTAGGGTTTATGGTTTCAGGTTTGAAGTTTTGGGTTTAACGATTAGAGTTTAGGGTTTAGGATTTATTATTTATGGTTAAGCGGTTTAGGATTTAGGGTTTTTTTTTCTTATTAAATTGAAAGACAATTTAGGGGGTCAAGGGCAGAGCAAACCCCAAGGCCTTAGCATAAATAAAATTCAAAAAATACAAAGAGGGGGACATAAGCCTAACCTTCGATCCTATGGTGGTTCAGCAATAGACTGACCTACTAAGGCTAGTCAACTCTTTCCCATATTAGAAAAGGTAAACCTAGAGCTAAGCACCTAAGGAGAGGACTCCTCTCAATACAAGGATACTAGGAAAACATAAATAAGGGAGACTCTCCCCTTACAAGGAAAGACAAAAGAAAAAAGAACCTATTCAAAAACTATACCTAAGTAGGACATAGTTTAGATGAAAAGGATGTTGACAAAATCATAAAGAGAGCAAGTCAAGGAGGTTTTTTGATCCTTTTCAATTTCTTCCTTCTGAAACTTTGAACTCCCATTTTCTCAAGAATATAGCTACTTCTTGGATTTAGGGTTTAGAGTTTAGGGTTTAGGGTCTAGGTTTTTTGGTTTAGGGTTTAGGGTTTAGGATTTAAAGTCTAGGATCTAGGGTTTAGAGTTTAGGGTTTAGGGTTTAGGTTTAGCATTTAGGATTAATAGTGTAGGGTTTAGGGTTTAGGGTTTGGGTTTAGGGTTTAATAATTAGGAATTAGGAGATAGGGTTTGGGGTTTAGGTGTTAGGATTTAGGTTTAGGGTTTAGGGTTTATAGCTTAGGGTTTAGGGTTTAGGGTTTAGGGGTTAGGGTTAGGGTTTTGGTTTTAGAGTTTAGAATTAAAGGGTTTAGGGTTTATGGTTTAGGGTTTAGGCTTTATGGTTTCGAGTTTGTGGTTTAGGGTTTAGTGTTTAGGTTTTAGGGTTTAGGATTTAGGGTTTTGTATTTGGGGTTTAAGGTGAGGGCTAGGGTTTATGATTTAGGGTTTTGGGTTTAGGGTTTAGGGTTTAGGGTTTTGAGTTTTGGCTTTAGTGTTTAGGGTTTAGGGTTTAGGGTTTAGGGTCTAGGGTTTTGAGTTTTGGCTTTAGTGTTTAGGGTTTAGATTTTAGGAATTATGGTTAAGGTTTAGGGTTAGATATTTGGGTTTAACGTTTAAGTTTTAGGGTTTAGGTTTCAAGTTTGGGTTTGTGGTTTAGGGTTTAGGGTTTAGGGTTGAGGGCTAGGGTTTAGGGTTTATCATTTAGGGTTTAGGTTCTGGGTTTTGGGTTTAGGATTTAGGGTTTAGAATTTGGGTTTCAAGGTTTAGGGTTTAGAGTTTCAATTTAGGGTTAGAGTTTATGATTAAGGGTTTAGGGTTCCAAGTTTAGTGTTTTGTTTTTAGGGATTAGGAATTAGTGTTTAGGGTTTAGCATTTAGGGTTTAGGGTTTAGGGTTTGGAGTTTAGGGTTTATGGTTTATGAATAATGGTTTAGGGTTTAGGGGTTTGATTTTAGGGTTTAGGGTGTTGGGTTTATGGTTTATGGTTTATGGTTTATGGTTTATGATTTTGGGTTTTGGGTTTTGGGTTAGGATTTAGGGTTTAGCGTTAGGGATTTAGGGTTTAGGGTTTATGGTTTAGGTGTTAGGGTTTAGAATTAAGGATTTAGGGTTTAGGGTTTAGAATTTAGGATTTAGGATTTAGGATTAGGAGTTTAGGATTTTGGGTTTAGGGTTAGGTATTTAGGTTTTAGGGATTAGGATTTAGGGATTAGGGTTTAAGGTTTATGATTAAGGTTTTGGGTTTAGGATTTAGGGTTTTGATTTAGGGTTGAGGGTTTAGGGTTTATGGTTTATGGTTTAGGGTTTAGTGTATAGGGTTCCAAGTTTAGGGTTTAGGGTTTAGGGTTAAGGTTTAGGGTTAAGGGTTTAATGTTTCAGGTTTAGGGTGTAGGGTTTAAGGTTTAGGGTTTAGAGTTTAGGGTTCTATGTTTAGGGTTTAATGGTCAAGGTTTCAAGTTTAGGGCTTAGGGCTTAAGGTTTAGGGTGTTGGGTTTAGGGTTTTGGGTTTATGGTTTATGGTTTGGGTTTAGGGTATAGGGTTTAAGGTTAGGAATTTAGGATTTAGGGTTTACGGTTTAGAGTTTAGATTTAAGGATTTACGATTTATGGTTTATAATTTAGGATTTAGAGTTTAGGATTAAGAGTTTAGGGTTAGGGTTTAGGGTTTATGGTTTAGGATTTTGAGTTTTGGGTTTATGATTAGGGTTTAGGGTTTAGAATTTAGGGTTTTGGGTTTACAGTTTATGGTTTACGGTTTAGGATTTAGGGTTTTGGATTTTGGGTTTAGGGTTAGGGTTAAGGGTTTATGGTTTAGGGTTTAGGATTGAGGGTTGAGGGTCTAGGGTTTAGGATTTAGGGTTTAGGGTTAGGGTTTAGGGTTATGGGTTTAGTGCTAGGGTTTAGGGTTAGAGTTTAGAAATTAGGGTTTAGCTTTGGGGTTAGAGGTTTGGTTTTAGCGTTTAAGCTTTAGGGTTTAGGTTTAGCATTTGGGGTTTAGGGTTTAGGGTTTAAGGCTAGGGTTTAGGGTTTAGGTTCTGGAGTTTTGGGTTTAGGGTTTAGGGTTTAGGTTTAGGGTTTGAATTTGGGGTTTAGGGTTTATGGTTTAGATTTTGGATTTAGGGTTTATGGTTTAGGTTTAAGGGTTTAGGTTTTAAGGTTTAGGTTTCCAAGTTGAGAGTTTTTAGGGTTTAGGGATTAAGTTTTAAGGATTAGGGTGTAGGGTTTAGAATTTAGGGTTTGGAGTTTAGGGTTTATGGCTTAAGGCTTAGGGTTAAGGGATTTGATTTTATGGTTTAGGGTTTAGGGTTTAGAGGTTAGGGGTTAGGGGTTAGGGGTTAGGGGTTAGGGTTTTGGGTTTAGGGTTTAGGTTTTAGTGCTTAGGGTTTAGGGTTTTAGGTTTAGGGTTTAGGGTTTTAGGTTTAGGGTTTAGGGTTTAGAATTTAGGATTTTGGGTTTAGGATTTAGAGTTTAGGGTTTATGGTTTTAGGTTTCAGGTTTTGGGTTTAAGGTTAGGGTTTAGGGTTTAGAGTTTAGGATTTAGGATTGAGGGTTTAGTGATTAGGGTTTAGGGTTTAGGATTTAGGGTTTTGGGTTTAGGTTTTAGGGTTTAGGTTTAGGGTTTAGGGTTTAGGGTTCCAATTTTAGGGCTTAGGTTTTAGTGTATAGGGTTCCAAGTTAAAGGTTTAGGGTTTATGGTTTAGGGTTTAGGGTATAGTGTTTTAGGTTTAGGGTTTAGGGTTTACAATTTAGTGTTTATGATTAAGAGTTTATGATTTAGGTTTAAGGTTTAGAGTTTAGTTATTAGGGTTTAGGGTTTAGGGTTTAGGGTTTAGTGTTTAGGTTTAGGGATTAGGGTTTAGGGTTTAGCATATAGTGTTGATGGTTTAGTGTTAAGGGTTTGAAGTTTAGGGTTCATGGTTTAGGGTATAGGGTTTAGGGTTGTAGATTTAGGGTTTAGGGGTTAGGGGTTATTATTTAGGGTTTAGAGTTTAGGGGTTAGGGTTTAAGGTTTAGAATTTGGGGTTTAGGATTTAGGGTTTAGTGTTTAGGTTTAGGGTTTTAAATTAATTGTTTGGGGTTAGGGATTAGGGTTTAGGAATAATGGTTTAGGGTTAGGGTTTAGATTTTAGAGTTTAGGGTTTATGGTTTAGGGTTCGAGGTATAGGGTTCAAGGTTTATGGTTTATGATAATGTAGTTTAGGGTTTAGGGTTTAGAGTATAGGCATTAGGGTCTACGGTTTAGAGTTTAGGGTTCAAAGTTTAGGGTTTAAGGTCCACGGTTCCAAGTTTAGGGTTTAGGGTTTAGGGTTTAGGGTTTAAGGTATAGAATTTTGGATTTAGGGTTTTGGGTTTTGGATTTGGGATATATGGTTTAGGATTTTGAGTTAAGGGTTTTGGGTTTAGGGTCTAGGGTGTAGGGTTAGGGTTTGGGGTATAGGAATTAGGGTTTACGTTTGGGGTTAGTGGCTTGGGTTTAGCATTTAAGGTTTAGAGTTTAAGTTTAGGGTTTGGGGTTTAGGGTTTATGGTTTAAGGCTAGGGGTTAGGGTTTAGGGTTTAGGTTCAAGAGTTTTGGGTTTAGGGTTTAGGGTTTGAATTTGGGGTTTAGGGTTTAGGGTTCAGAGTTTTGATTTAGGGTTTAGGGTTTAGGATTATGGGTTTAGGTTTTAATTTTAGGTTTCCAAGTTTAGTGTATAGGGTTTAGGGTTTATGGGTTAAGGTTTAGGGATTAGGGTTTAGGGTTAAGCATTTAGGGTTTGGAGTTTATGGTTTAGGGTTTAGGGTTTTAGGTTTTTGGTTTAGGGATTTAGTTTTAGGGTTTTGGTGTTAGGGTTTATGGTTTAGGGTTTAGGGTTTAGGGTTTAGCATTTAGGGTTTTGAGTTTAGGGTTAGGGTTTTGGTTTAGGGTTTAGGGTTTAGAGTTGGGGATTTAAGGTTTAGTGTTTACGGTTTAGAGTTAAGAATTTAGGGTTTAGGGTTTACAATTTAGGATTTTGGGTTTAGGATTAAGAGTTTAGGGTTTGTAGTTCAGAGATTCGGGTTTCGGGTTTCAGGTTTAGGTTTAGGGTTAAGGATTTAGAGTTTAGAGTTTAGGGTTTAGGTTTTTTTTTTTTTTTTTTGTTTGAACGACCCTTGGGGTGGGGGTCATGGGCTTGGCAACACCCCCAGGCCTTAGCATGGATAAAAATTAAAAGATACAAAGAGGGGCACATTAACCTAACCTCCGAACCTATGGTGGTTCATTAGTCATCCTTCCTACTAAGGAAAGTCAACGTTTCCCCATACTACAAAAGGAAACCTAGAAACTACTTCCCTATCTAAGAGGACTCCTCTCAATACAAAGAGTCTAGGAAACATAAACAAGGGAGACTCTCCCTATACAAAATCCAAAGTAAAACTATTCCTAATTAAATGAGCTATAATTAAGAGTATAGCTAAGTTGAAAATGTTTCACATCTTTTCAAGGAGGTTCTTTGATCCTCTTAATTTTCCTTCTCCTGAAACTGGCTATTTCTTGGTTGTCCAGTTGGTGGTAGGCCCTTGCTTCCCATGGTAATTGCTGGCTGTTGAGATATATTTGTGGGCTAGGAATCTTGTGACTATTTTTTGATAGGAAATCAGCAACAAAGTTGGCTTCTCTGTATATGTGTCTGTATTTGAATTGTTGTGTCTGTCTGATAAGAGTTTGAAGTTTCTTTACCTGTGTGTTAATGCTCCAGGGGTGGTGTGTTTTTCTCATAATCTAGTCCACCAAAAGTTGTGAGTCTACCTCCAATAGAATGCTTTTGTATCCTAGCTCTAGGGACCAGGTCAGGCCAAAAATAGCTGCTTCAATTTCTGCTTGGTTGTTGGTTCCTTCTCCTAGTGGAGTTGCAAATGCTATCAGCATTTTCCCTATATGGTCTCTCAGAATGCCACCTGCTCCTATTCTGCCAGGGTTTCTTAGTGCACTACCATCTGTGTTCAGCTGTTCTGGAGGCCTTTTCCACATGACAAGAGTCACTTTAGTGCCATGGATACAATTTTCCCCCATTAATATTAGGTCCTTCCAGTTAGAGGGCCATCTGATATGAGGGAAAATTGTGGTCATGAGTTTGTAATTATCCTTGTAGATGGCATATTTGACCCTACTCATGTTGGACTGCTTGCCTCCATATTTGCTAGCACAACTATTTTTCCAAAGGTTCCAGCAGATGAATATTGGTGTGGCCTGTAGCAACAGCTTGTGAGCTTCATTATTGTATCTAGCTGACCACCATTGCATGATTAGTTGAGGTAGGGAGTTGTGGTCTGTGTTGATGCCTGCAATTTTTAAAAAGCTTTTCCACACATAGGTAGCAAATTATCCATTGTTGAAGATGTGTTCTATGTTATCCATGCCTGTCCTGTTACAACAAAAACACTTTGCTGGCTCATTGCCAAAGCTGGTTAGTTTTTCGTTAGTTGGAAGTTTACCTCTTAAGGCTCTCCACAAAAGAAAAGAAGATTTAAAGGAAATGTTCTTGTGCCAAATAAAAGAATTGAATTTAGATTTGTTCCTCTTATCTCTGATAGCATTCCATGCAAATGAATAGGTAAAATTTCCATCATTGCTCAGGTTTCAGATAGCTTGATCAGGGAGATCCTGCTGGCAGTGAAGGTCTGCTGCAAGGATGTTAGCTACTTGACAGGCAGGAGCTTGTTGTATTAACTTATCATAGTTCCATTGACCATTCAACAAAAACTCTGCAACCTTGGTGTTATTGAACCTCTTGCTGTCACTAAAAAGTCTAGCAAGAGGTCCAACACCAAGCCAATTATCCCACCAAAAGGAGCAGCTACCAGAGTTGACTTTCCACTAAATGTGCTCTTCAGCTTTTTGTTTATTGTGCATCAGCTGCTTCCAGGTAAGGGATTCTCCTGTATCCCATTTCTTGCTGATAGAGTTTGATCTCTGACAGTATTTAGCTCTCAAAAAGTCCCCCCAGAGTGTTTGTTTAGATCTGAAAGTCCACCATTGCTTGTACCTGAAGGCCCTGCAAACATCTTTTAAATTATTCACACCTATGCCTCCTTCATCAGGAGGATAGCTTAAGTTTTTCCTGAAGATCAGTGGTGTTTCTTCCTTTCATTCCTCCAACCCCAGAAAAAGTCAGCTATCATGCTTTGAATTTGTTTGAGGACAGTAACAGGAGGAGTAATAGCAGACAACAGATGGATAGGGAGAGATTGTAGTACATGTTTGATTAATATTGCTCTACCTCCATAGCTACTTATTTTGGTTTGCCAACCTGTGATTCTATTGAGCACTTTGCTAATGAGATCTGAAAAGTATATAATTCTAGGCCTGCCAACAAATAAAGGGCAGCCTAGATAAGTAATGATTCCTTCCTTTTGTTTAAAACCAGGCACTCTTTTGACTCTATCCCTAGTGCTATTGAAAGTACTAGAATGAATCATAAAGTGACTTTTCTCCTTGTTCACTAACTAGCTTGAAATGTCCTCATAATAATTCAAAGTTTGCATAATGAGCTGTAATGATTTTTGTCTCCCATAAGTGAAGAGGATAATGTCATCTGCAAAGCTCAGGTGGTTAACTTGAGGACCTCTCTTTTCCATGAAGAAACCATGGTAGTCAGGATTTTTATGCTACCTGTTAAAAGATCTGGAAAGGATCTCTGCACCTAAAATAAATAGGGCAGGGGAGAGGGGGTCACCTTGTTTGAGTCCTCTAGTAGATTTGAAAAAACCATGTCTCTTACCATTGACAATAATAGAATACCAATTATTAGCCATAATCCTCCAAACCATATCAATAAAGACTTCATCAAACCCCATTTTCCTCAACACTAGACATATGTAAGACCAGTGGATCCTATCATATGCCTTAGCCATGTCTAGTTTAATGATCACATTGCTTCCAATGTTTGGTTTCTTGATTTGATGAATAGTTTCCTGAAAATTGTCACAAATAGCCTTAGCAATAATATCCTCTCCCTGTATCCATTCCCCTTCCTCTGTCAGGAGTTTGTGAATGAACAACCTTCTTCTTCTCCCCCACATCAGAGAGTTGAAGTATTTAGTATTAGCATCTCCTTCCTTGAACCATTGTAACTGAGTTTTTAGTTTTAAAATGGAGTCCTCCAATTTTAAGAATCTGATATACTCTACATTAAGTCCATGGAGAACTGTTCTGTTGGTCTCATTCTGCTCTTGAATAAGATTGTCCTCAGCTTTTCTAACCTTATCTTCATAATCCTTGACCTTGCTGAAGATATCTCTAGTTCCTTTCTGGACCAGGAACTAAGAGTGTTGGACAACCTTTTCAGTTTTTGGTGGAATCTCCACATGTTGTTCCCCTCTACATTTTTCTCCCAGCAAGCTTTAACAATGTCCAGGAAACTATGTTGGTCAGTCCAGCAGTTCAGGAATTTGAAGTATCTGATGTGATCTTCTTCTTTTAGAGTCATTTCTATCAATAAGGGACAATGGTCTGACCCTACTGAAGGTAAATGAATGATATTAGTCTAAGGCATCTTTTCCAGCCAATTATCATTGACTAAGGCTCTGTCCAGTCTTTTCCAAATTTTGTGATGTATGCCCCTTTTGTTGGACCAGGTAAATTTCTGTCCACTGAAACCAAGGTCCATCAGACCACAAGCTTCAATAACAGCAATCAACTCTAAACTTTTTCTCATATTGTAGGGAACACCTCCTAGTTTCTCTTCCATAGAAGTAATAACATTGTAATCACCTACAGAGCACCAAGCTCTATTATAATCTGCAGCATGATGTAACATTCTATCCCAAAGGGGTCTTCTGAGATGTCCTTACATTTGGCATACACAAAGGTGATGATGAAGTGGTCCTAAATTTCATTATGACAGAACTTACAAGTAATCTGTTGGTCATCTTCCTCAAGTACATCACAGTCAATATCCTTGTTCCAAAATAGCCAAATTCTGCCATTACAGTTACTCACTGCCTGTTCCATGGCCAGTTGGTCCTTAAAACATTGGATAAGATTACTGTCTGAAAATGGTTCTAGAATAGCCATGATAGAGAGATGATGAAGTTTCCTGAGTGTTTTTATTATTTCCAAAACTCCTTGGGTGTTAATCCCCCTCACATTCCAAATAATTGTACTAATCATTGAGATGATTTAGAGGTAAATAATCTAGTGTTTGGTCTGCCTGCAATGATAGTGTTGATGTCTTGGTTTTTGAAGTGGAATCTATCATGTTGAAACGCTCTTGGAGATAGTCCCTAATTATTGGTCACCTGCTGGATTTCATCTTCAAGGTTATGCTCATAATTAGGGCTGAATGCTCTAATCAGTAACTCACTAGTTTCTTCATCATCGTCTTGGTCTTTGAGTGATTGATTATCCCTATCAACTTCATCCTCAGAATTTTCCACAGCATATTCATCTATGATAGGAATAGAGTTGATTTGACAACTACCCTGTCCTGTATCTGGTGGAGCCTTTGGAGTTGGAGTCATATACTGAGCCTATAATGGAGTGTTCTTATAGACCTCCTCATTTTTTTCCTGCTCCCTTTGTTGCTCAATTTCCTGTTGCATGTTCTATTTCTTTTTGGCTGCTTCCCTTTTCTTTTTGCTGGGTTTGTTCTTTCTTTTAGGGGTGTTTTCCTGCCTGCTGGTGCTAGCTTTGGATCCTATATCTTTGGCCATAGAACCCTTATTTTGGTTACTCTTTGCATTCTTTTCATTTTGTTGTTTCTCCCTAGTGTTGTCAGTATAAGTTTGATTTTGTGATACTGCTAGGGTTTGTTGATTCCTCGACTTGTATTGTGAACTTTTAGTGGTAGCAGAGGCTCTAAGGTCTGGGCTAAGGTCAAAATGATTACCCTCATGCAGAACATGAGGCAGAGTCCCCCCTTTGGATACCCCTTCCTACAGTTTAGTGTGGTTCTCCTGACATCCCCCATCCATCCCTCCTTCAACTTCATCATTACAAATAGCAATAATAGAAACACTATTGGGGAGTGTAGGGGTGGGGAACATTGACTCAATACCTGTGTTCTTCTTATTATCCCTATATCCTTTCTGTCTGGTCTGATCTGTTTGGTCTTGTTCTGTGTCCTATGTGTTTTGTGTTTCTTGTGGTGGTGTCCCTCCATTGTTAAGATGTCCTTCCCTGTCTTCCTTTTGTTTCTCCTACACGTATAAGTTAGTAAAACCATTTTGATTAGGATTGTTGGTAGTACTTGTTTGCTGAGCTGTGTTTTGTTGCTGCTCCTTTGTCTGCCTGCTCTGTGGTGAGTTAGGTCTCCATATTGATTTTTGGGGTCTGTCCACTTGCTATTTGGTGTTTCTCCATTTTTGTATTTGCCATCCTTCTTCCTTTTGCTGTTTATTTTGTTCTTGATAGTTCCCATCATTGTTACTGTGTTTATGTTTTCCCTCTTGCTCATTTGTTTTAGTTTGTGTGTTGTCCTTTCCGTGCTGCAGTTGTTCCCCTTTGTTTTTGTTTGCCTTATCTGTTTCCAGCTCCTTCCTTTTCTTAAACTCTTCATCCCTTATTTTGAAATTACAGTCCTCTATCATGTAGCCTTGGTGCTTGCAATATGCACAGTAAGGGGGGATGTTTTCATATTCAATGGGCTGCCATCTCCCTATTGTGAGGTCTTCATCATCCAATCCTATCCAAACATGTCTTGGTCTTGTCTTTGTCAGATCTACTTGGACTTTAACCTTGGCCATACTAGCTCTAGTTCTTTTAATAGAAGTTGTGTCTAAGTACAGAACTTTGCCCACAGAGGCTAGAAGAGGTGTGATGAATTCCTTCTTGAAGCAATGCCATGGCAGCCCTGGTAAAAGTACCCATATGGGAATAATAGGAGTTTCCTCCTCAGGTTTAAAATTAGGAGTCCAGGCCTATATTCTCATAAGTTTGCCTTCAATAGTCTTCCTCTATTATGTCCACATAGTGTTGTAGTCCAGCTCATTCTCCAAGTCTATAAAGACATGTTTTGCATTGTAGTGAGCTATATTGACCCCTCCATTCAATTCAGTTTGCAGGATGAAATTTTTCCTAATGAGTTCCACCTTCGAAATGGTGGCACTAAATTTTCCTATTAGTATATATTTACAGTCCACTGCCAATTTATTCATGAAATCATCCATGTCATAGATCACAGCAGGTTGGCCCTGTTTGGTTGTATGTCTGGGAGAAACCAGCTCAATGGCCTCAGCTTCTGCAGAATGTATTTGCCTGAGTCTTGCTGCTAAGGTTTGAACTACAGTATAAGGTGTTGGTTCAATGTTTTGGTCCTGTTTGTTATTTTGAATTTCATTAAGATTGTTGGTACCCAAGAGTTGATGAATCTATTTAGCCTGCTGGCTTTTCAGTGTAGTAGAAGTATGATTCTCAAAGTTACTAGATATTATAGGGAATTCTTTGTAATAGTTACTGAGCTCAGTGTTTCCCCTATTAATAATCTGCTGAGATTGGTTCCTTTTGTCTCCCATTACCCTGGCTCTGTGTATCTTGCTGCTGTAAATTATGGTCCCTTTTCCTTTGTTCCTTATCATTCAAATTGATGGCGTTTTGCTCTTTTACACTAGCATATCTATGGCTACAAGCATGTGCTGCAATCTCTCCCTATTCACCTACTATCTGCAATCACTCCCCCAGTTAGAGTTCTCAAACAGATACAAGGCATCATAGCAGACTTCTTCTGGGGATGGAGAAATTAAAAGAAAAAATATCACTGGTCATCATGGAAGAATTTAAGCTTTCAAGTTGAAGGAGGCATTGGAGTTAGAAATCTGACAGATGTTTGCAGAGCTTTCCAGTACAAACAATGGTGGGTTTCCAGATCTAAACAAACTCTCTGGGGAGATTTTTTGAAAGTAAAATACTGCCAGAGGTCTAATCCCATTAGTAAGAAGTGGGATATAGGAGAATCCCTCACATGGAAGCATCTTATGCATAACAAACAGAAGGTGGAAGAGAACATAAAGTGGAAAATCAACAATGGGAACTGCTCATTCTGGTGGGATAACTGGCTTGGAGTAGGACCCCTTGCTAGATTTTCTAGACACAGTAACAGACTCAACAACAAAAAAGTTGCTAACTTTTGGTTAAATGGGCAATGGAATTACAAAATGTTGACTCAACAACCTCCAAGCTACCAGCTTGCCAACATCCTAGCAATAGAAATTCACATCCAGCAAGGCAGACCTGATCAGGCTATTTGGAAGTTAACTAATGATGGAAAATTTACTTGTTCTTCAGCTTGGAATTCCATCAGAGAAAAGAGGGAGAAATCTAGATTCAATTCACTAATGTGGCACAGGAGTATCCCTTTTAAATCATCTTTTCTTTTATGGAGAGCTTTGCGAGGTAAATTACCAACTAACGACAAACTAACCATTTTTGGCAATGAGCCAGTTCAGTGTTTTTGTTGTAACAGGCCAGGCATGGACAACATAGAGCACATCTTCAACAAAGGACAGTTTGCTGCATATGTATGGAGAAGCTTTGCTGCAACTGCTGGGATTACTACAGATCACACTTCACTGCCTCATCTAATCAACCAATGGTGGTTAGCAAAATACAACAACTATTATTGCAAGATACACCGATACTCATTTGCTGGAACCTGTGGAAGAATAGATGTGCTAGCAAATATGGGGGCAAACTCTCAAATATGAGCAGGGTCAAATATGCTATATATAAGGATAGTTACAAACTCATGAACACAGTCTTCCCCCAAATCAAATGGCCCTCAAACTGGAAGGAGTTGACCCTAATGGGGGAAATATGCATTCATGATACAAAAGTGACTCTTGTCAGATGGAAAAAACCTCCAGAACAGTGGGTAAAGATCAACACAGATGGCAGTACATTAGATAATCCAGGAAAAATAGGAGCAGGAGGTATATTGAGAGACCACACAAGGAGAATGATGTTAGCATTTGCAACTCCTTTGGGAGAAGGAACTAACATCCAAGCAGAGGTGGAAGCAGCATTGTTTGGTCTGTCTTGGTCGCTGGAAATGGGCTGCAGGAACATTATTTTGGAAGTTGACTCACAATTGCGAGTTGAAGGGATAATGCACAGGATACAGTACCCTTGGAGCATTGACACTCAGCTAAGGAAACTTCAGAAGCTAATTGAATAGACTCAATAGTTCAAATGCAAACATATATATAGGGAAGCCAACTGTGTTGCTAATTCGCTATCAAAGCATAGCCATAAAATTACTAGCCCTCAAATTTATCTCAACAGTCAACAACTACCCAAGGAAACAAAGGCATACCATCAACTAGATAAGCAAGAGATAGCCAACTTCAGGAGAAGGAAAACAAAGAGGATCATGGAACCTCCGTGAACTTTGCTTAGCCTCTTCAACTTAGCTATAGTGGATTCTAGCTCCTTTGCATAGGTTTTTAGTTATTCTTTCCTTGTAAGGGGAGAGTCTCCCTTATTTATGTTTTCCTAGTATAATTGTATCGAGAGGAGTCCTCTCCTTAGGTGCTTAGTATTAGGATTTCATCTTCTAGTATGGTGAAGAGTTGACTAAGCCTTAGTAAGTTAGTTGACTATGGAACCACCTTAGGACCGGAGGTTAGGTTTATGTCCCCCTCCTTGTATTTGGATTTTTGTCTTTATTTATGCTAAGGCCTGGGGCTGTTGCTTAGCCCCTGACCCCCTCAAGTGTCGTTCAAATAAAAAAAAAAAAAAAGCCTAAGCATAAACACCAAATACAAAACCCTAAATCCAAAACCCTAAACCCTAGATCCTAAAACCTAAACTCTAAACCATAAAGCCTACACCCTAAACACCTTCATCCTAAACTCTAAACCAAAAATCCTAACCCTACACCCTAAACCCTAAACCCTAAACCCTAAACCCTAAACCCTAAACCTTAATCCCTAAACCGTAAACCTTAAACACTAAATTTGGAACCCTAAACCCTAATCCCTAAACCTACAACCCAAAATCGTAAACACTAAACCCTAAACCCTAAACCCTAAACCCTAAACCCTAAACCCTAAACCCTAAACCCTAAACCATAAACGTTAAACCCTAAACCCTAGCCCTAAACCCTAAACCCTAAACCCAAAACACTAAACCTAAACCCCAAAACTTAAACACTAAACCCAAACATCTAATCCTAAACCTTAATCCTAACTCCTAAACTCTAAACCCTAAACCAAAACCCTAAACCCTAAACCCTAAACCCTAAACCCAAAATCCTAAACCATATATCCTAAATCCTAAACACTAAACCCAAAACCCGAAACCCTAGACCTAAACCCTATACCCTAAACCTTAAATCCTAAACCCAAAACCCTAAATCCTAAACCCAAAACCCTAAACCCCAAATCCTAACCCTAAAAGCTAAAGACTAACCTTAAACCATAAACTCTAAACCATAAAGCCTAAACCCTAAACCCCTTAATTCTAATCTCTAAACCCAAAACCCTAACCCAAAACACTAAACTCCAAACCCAAAACCCTAACCCCTAATTCCTAAACATTAATCCCTAAACCCTAAACCTTAAACCAAAAAACCTAAACCCTAACCCTAAACTACTAATCCTAAACCCTAAACCCTAAACTCTAAACCCTAAATCATAGACTCTAAACCCTAAACCCTAAACCCTAAACCAAAAAACCTAAACCCCAAACCCTAAACAATTAAACCCTAAATTTGAAACCCTGAAACTTAAACCCTAAAGTTGGAACCCTGAACCTGAAACCCTAAACTTTGAACCCTAAACTCTAAACCCTAGACCCTAAACCCTTAACTCTAAACCCTAAATCCTAAACTGCTTAACCAAAAACAAAAGATACTACACCCTAAACCCTAAACCTTAAACCCTAAATTTCAAATCGTAAACCATATACCCTAAACCCTAACCCCTAACCCTAAACCATTAATCCTATACCTTAATCCTAAACCCTAAACAATAACGATAACCCATTAATCCTAAACCCTAAACCTAAACACTAAACCCTAAATCCCAAACTCTAAACCTTAAACCATAAACCCTAAATCGTAAACCCTAAACCAATAACCCTAAACTTACAATCCAAAACCTTAAACGTTAAAACCAAAACACTCAACCCTAGACCCTATAACCAAAACCATAAACACTAAACTCCAAACCCTAAACCCTAATTCCTAAACTCTAAACCCTAAGTCTAAACCCTAAACCATTAATCATAAACCTTAAACTCTAAACCATAAAAGCTAAACCTTAAACCCTAAACCCTAGACCCTAAATGCTAAACCCTCAACCCTAATCCTAAACCCTAAACCCTAAATCCTAAACAATCAATCCTAAACCCTAAATCCTCAACCCTAAACCCTAAACCGTAAACCCAAAACCCAAAACCCTAGAACCTAAACCCTAAACCACAAACCCAAAACCCTAAACCCAAAATGATAATCTATAAATCCTAACCGTAAACCCCAAATCCAAAACCCTAAACTCTAAACCCTAAACTCTAAACCATAAAGCCTAAACCCTAAACCCCTTCATCCTAAACTCTAAACCCAAAGCCCTAACCCTAAACCCTAAACCCTAACCATAAACCCTAAACCATCAACCTAAACCCTCACCCTAAATGCTAAACCCTAAACCTTAACCCTAAATGCTTAATCCTAAACCCTAAACATAAGCCTAAACCCTAAGTCCAAGCTCAAAAACCTATAACCCTCAACCCTGAAACCCAAATTCTAATCCTAAACCCTAAACCCAAATCCCTAAAACCTAAACCCTAAACCCTAAACCTTAATCCCAAAACCCAAAACCTTGAATACTAAACTTGGAACCCTAACCCTTAAAACCTAAACCCTAACCCTAAACCCTTAATCCTAAACTCTAAATCCAAACTCTAAAACCTAAACCCTAAACCCCAAATTCTAACCCTAAACCCTAAACCCTAGCCCTAAACCCTAAACCCTAGCCCTAAACCCTAAACCCTAAACCTGAACCGTAAACCTTAAACGCTAAGCCAAAACCTCTAACCCTAAACCTAAATCCTAATCCTACACCGTAAACCCTAAATCCTAAAACATATATCCTAAACCCTAAATCCAAAACCCTAAACCATAAACCCAAACCCTAAAACCCAAAACCCAAAACCCAAAACCCTAAACCCAAACCCCAAAACCCAAAACCCAAAAGCCAAAACCCTAAACCCAAACCCCAAAATGCCAAATCCTAAACCCTAAATCCTAAAACCTAAAACCCAAACTTAAACCTAAAACCCAAAACCCTAAACCCAAAACCCAAAACCCAAAACCCTAAAACCTAAATCCTAAACCCTAAACCTAAACCTAAACCCTAAGCCATAAACCCAAAACCCTAAATCCTAAACCCTAAGCCTTAATCCCTAAGCCCTAAATCCTAAACTATAAATCCTAAACCCTAACCCTAAACCTAAAACCATAAACTCTAAACTCTAACCCTAAACTCTTAATCCTAAACCTTAAACACTAAATCCTTAACTCTAAACCCTAAACCTTAAACCCTAAATCCAAAACCCTAAACACTAAACACTAAACCCTAAAACCAAATCCCTAAACCCTAAACTAGAAACCCAAAATCCAAAACCCTACACCCAAAACCCAAAACCCTGAACCCTAAATCCAAAACACTAAAGCCTAAACCATAAACCATAAACCCTAACCCTACAAACCAAATCCAAAACCCTAAAACCTAAACCATAATCCCTAAAGTCTAAACCATAAATCTTAAACCCTAAACCCCTTAATCCTAAACTCTAAACCCAAAACCCTAAACCTTAAAACCTAAACTATAAACCCTAACCCTAAACTATAAACCCTAACCCTAAACCCTAAACTCTAAAACCTAAACCCTAAACCTTAACCACTAAACCCTATACCCTAATCCTTAAACCTACAACCTAAAATCGTAAACACTAAACCCTAAACCCTAAACCCTAAACCCTAAAACATAAACCCTAAACCCTAAACAAAAAAACCTAGAACCTAAACCCTAAATCCTAAACCCAAAACCAAACTCTAAAACTTAAAGCTTAAATTCTAAACTCTAAACTTGGAGCCCTGAACCTTGAACCCTAGAGTATAAACCCTAAACCCTAAACACTAAACCCTAACCCTAAACCATTGATCCTACACCTACAACCCTAAACTTAAAACCCTAACCCTAAACCATTAATCCTAAACCCCAAACCTAAACACTAAACCCAAAACCCCAAATCCCAAACACAAAACCTTAAACCCTAACCCCTAAACTCTAAACCCTAAGCGCTAAACCTATAACCCAAAAATCTAAACTCTAAAACCAAAACCCTCAACCGTAAAACCTATACCCTAAACCATAAAACCTATACTCCAAACCTTAAACCCTAAACCCTATATGCTAAACCCTAAACCCTAAAATCATCGCACCTTCATTTCTTAATTTTTTTCTCTCTCTAGCGTCTCACTCTAAAAATTGCTCTCAAAAGATAGCCTACAACGGCTACAGCTCCTAACTTGACACGCACTGCCGGAATGGCGCATGATCCGCCGGCAGAGCTCCCCCGGCCATCGGACAAAGCTCAAATGGAGCGCTGGGATGAGACGAACAAAACCAACCCTACCACTCTCTCTAATTCATCCTACAGCTCCACGAATTCGCGAAATGCAGATGTGATCAATACAGCAATTTTGATTCAAGAGCTGGAAGGAACACAGAAAATCATTTCCCCAGGAGAGGATGTTTTGATTCTTGGAAAAGTGTTTACAGATACGGATTCAACTAGTCTTGATGCACAACATACCAAAATTTCAGTCGATTCTACCGTCCCAATTGACAGCAATCGAGAGGCGGCTATCGCGAGAATCACGAGTGAATCGCCGGAAATGCGCCATTAATTTTGAGTATCTTTGGACAAATTTCATGAAGTTTTAGCTTCTAGGGATTACTCCCCTGATGTTGAGGTTCAACCCACAGAAATTTCAAGCAAAATGGACGGTGGAATCGTCAGCGGGGACAACTCCGGCGAAACTCAAACTCAGGCTACCGGAGTTCATGGAAATAATAGCAATGTCAGTTTGCCTAGTTCAATTGATGCTCGTATCTCAGCTACATCTAGCAATGGGAATGGAAGAAACACAAATAACAATCAATCAAATCATGTAGCTAATCTCGGAATAAACACGAACAAGGAAACAAGGCGAGATGATCAAGAAACTGATAGAAACGAGCCAATTCTAGTTCCAAACACAGGATACAATAACCAACTAGGTGTTGTCCATCCAGTAGAGACAGCAACTATGAATGAGAAAGATATGTTAATGCAAAGGGATAGGAATGAACAATGCGCCATAGACCAGAATGCTAACATAAGGGCCCCAGAAAACTCATCGGAAGAGATTCAATCATCGAACTTTTCATTTGGAATTAAGGATAATCTGGTGAGCATAACTTCAATTTCTGTCTCAGGTATGATGCAGGACACAAATGAGAGCAAGGACGGAAGGAAATCTAGGCAGGAGCAGCAACAGACTGAGCAAAGAAGGCAAGGCTCCCAAGCTAAGGGCAAAGAAGTGCAGACAGGTCAGTCCACTCACCAAAATGCTATGTAAATTGTTACTACTAACACTGATGCTCATTTACACAACGTGGTAAATGAGCAGATCAGTAGAATTTCTGCAGTGTCCAAACAGGTCAGCCAGCAGGGTCACAAAGACATTGCTGGAAATAATGAACAGATCACAGATACTAACCAGCAGGGAGAAACTAGTAGAATGCAGCAAGGCAATAATAGAGTTCTCATGGAGTACCAGAGCAACTTTCCTAAGATCTCCAACAACTATGCGAGGTATGATTCTAACACTCTGAGAAATCAAAAAGGGGAGAACCAGGTGAACAACAATGTACCTCAGAACAATGGGAAACAACCTTACAGCCAGCAGCAGGGTCAGGCCCAGAAACAGGAAAAAATCCCTGAACGTGCTCCTTTCACTCTTGTTCAATCATTTGTTGCTCGTCTAAGATATAATCAATCGAAAAATGAAATACCTATAGTGATGGATAGTCCTTTACACACTACCAGACAGGGATTGCCTGCTGTGCTTTTAGACGAGAATGATTATAATGTTAAATTAGCTGAGAGTTATAAGCACACATTGGTTGGCAAGTTCACTAACACCATGCCTAAAATGGAGATTATTAGGAAAAGTTTCACTTTTCTAACTCAGCTCACTGGAGGAGTGAAAATAACTCACTTTAATGCTAGACATGTGTATATTGATCTTGATAATGAGTTCGATTATGTCACGGTTTGGACCAAACAAAGGATGAGTATAGAAGGCCAATTGATGAGAATTCAAACTTGGACCCCTGACTTTACGCTTGAAGAAGAGACCCCTATAGTTCCTATCTGGGTAGCTTTACCTGAACTCCCTTGGCACTGCTACAATAAGGTCCTGTTGACGACAATTCTGAGCTCCATTGGCAAAGTTTTATACCTTGACTCACCTTCATCCCAGAAGACCAGAGGCAACATGGCCAGGGTAAGGATCCAGGTTGATCTCACCAAGGAAAGGCCTCCCCATATTTGGATGGGATTTAAGAACTCTGACCCTAACAAAGAAAGATGGCAAAGGATTCAATATGAAGGATCCCCAACTACTGCATGTACTGTAAGCATCAAGGGCATATAGATACTTTGTGTACTATCAAGAGAAGGGATGAAGACTTCAGGAAAAGAAAAGAAAGGGAGGCAGAGAAAAAGAATAAAGACAAATCTGAATAGGAGAAAGAAGCCAATAACACCACTCATATTCAAGACAGTGACAAGACTGAGACCAGTTGTAGTCAACAAGATCAACAACAAGTGTCCCCAAGGAGACACCACAAGTCTGCTGAAAATCAAAGACAAGCACAAGAAAAGAACCAGCCTACAGGTCAACAACAAGAATCAACTCCACACTTATACAATCAGCAGGAACAAGAAATGGGTAATCAGGAAGAACACTGGCAGATTCAAAAGAGGAAGCAGAACAGGAACCAGGAGCAAGCCAATCCCAAGACCATGTGGAGACCTGTGTCACCCCAACAGAAAAGCACTAAAGAGAGCAAGCAACTGGAGCCAGCACATGCAGGTATACCATCTACAATTCATACTCACAACATTTATACTAACCTAGAAATGCAGGAACCACAAGACAGGAACAATACTGAGGAAGGTAACAGCAACTGGACAGCAGGCCAAGGAAACCTTTCAATACAAGGGTCAAACAATGGCTCACCCATACTAAATTCTCACAATAAAATAATTCTGCAAAATGAATAGGTTGCAGCCACCAAAAACAACAAAATCACAAGTATTGACTCTATACTCCCATCCCCCAAATCCCTTGACATTGCTGGTATTAATGTTGATGAGGAAGCTATTGGAGGTATGGATGGGAGGGCACAGGAGATACACACTAACCTGCAGGAAGGGGCATCCAAAGGGAGGAGGGAATTGACTCATGTTCTGCATGAGGTTGTGGATAGAGACCTCAGTAGTGACTTTAGAGCCCCTGCTACCCCTTTATCAAATCAAGATAATGCTGGACAACAGGAAGCTCAAGAGGAGAATTATCAAAGTACTGCAACAGGTAAATAGAACAGCAAGACTAATAACAAATCAGGTGGAAGGTTGAGCAAAAAGAAGAGAGATGCTATAAAAAAGAGGCAGCAAAAAGAGAAAGAACAAGGGCCAACTGATGAAGGTCAACAGGAACAGGTTGTCAACATGGTTAAGAAAGGCAGGCCTATGCAGGATGATTATGGGGCAGTGAATTCAGAAGATGAGGTAGATCCAGACAATCAATCCATTGATGATCTTGATGCAGAGGAAGAGGAAGTCAGTAATCATCTTATTAGAGCCTTTGGATCCACCTTTCATGATGAATGCCCAGCAGAGATTCAGGAAGTGACAGAACAACAAGGATTATCCCTAAGAGGCAGGAAACAAAGCAGACAGATCAGACAGCAGGCTACCATCAGCACCTCTGCTACTTCTAGCAGACCCATCACTAGGTCCAAATCTAAAGGTTTTTAATAATTAAAACCATTTGTTGGAATGCTAGGAGTATAAATACCTAAAGCTCTCTGGAAAGACTGCAAACTCTCAAGAAGATGCACCAATTGTCTATGATTGCCATCCTTGAACCTTTTGCAGACATCTCTCATCTTAATAATGTCAGAATTCAGCTTCAAATGGACCATGCTGTCAGTAATCCTAATGGGAAGTTATGGCTGTTATGGTCTAATGATATCACTGGTAACATCCATGAGAATGGTGAGCAGCACATCACAGGTGAATTCAAGCACTCTGATCTAAATGAGAGTTTCATGGTATCCTTTATCTATGCTAAGTGCAAGGAACACATAAGGAGACCTTTATGGGACAGATTATTGCACTTTGCTAATAGAGATATCCCCTGGTGTACCATTGGAGACTTTAATGTTATTACAAATACAGAAGAGAAGACTGGGGGAATACCTTATAACATGAATAAAAGCATTGAGTTTATTAGTGTGATTGATGCCTGTGGTCTGATTGATCTTGGTTACACTAGTGTCCCTTTCACTTGGTGTAATCAGAGGGCTGCTCAGGCTAGAGTTTGGAAGAGGCTAGATAGAGCTATGGTCAATGATAAATGGCTAGAGGTCATGCACCAGACTACTGTTGATCATCTTTCTTCTGTTGGCTCTGATCACACTCCACTGCTACTGGAAATGATAAGGAAGAGTGACAGACATATCAAGTATTTCAAATTTTTACACTGCTGGGTTGACAATGATAGCTTCATGGAGACTGTTCAAAATTGCTAGGATAAGGAGGTCATAGGCAATCCTATGTGGCAATTACATCAGAAAATGAAGAGGCTAACTTCCACCCTTAGTAGCTGGTTGAAGAGAGAGTATGGGGATATATATGCTAAAGTGAAAGAATTTGAAGAGACTATCAGGAAAACTGAAGAGGAATTGCTGACTAACAACACTAATGCTCTCAAACAACAGCTACATTTTATCAATGCCAAATACATCAGATACTTGAAGCTGGAAGAATCTATTCTCAAACAGAAGACTCAACTTCAATGGTTTAAGGAAGGAGATGCTAACACCAAATACTTTCATGCATTGATGAGGGGAAGAAGAAGAAGACTCTTACTGCACAAAATATGTACAGACAATGACATATGGATACAAGGGGATGACCAGATTGCTCATGCAGCCTGTGATTACTTTGAGGAGATGTTTACTTGTCAGAATTGTAGAATTGATGATAGAATTCTTCAACACTTACCTCCTTTGGTTACTCAGGAACAGAATGAAAAACTCCAAACAGTGCCTACTATGGAGGAACTAAGGCAGGTGGTGTTTGCTATGAACCCTAACCCAGCTCCAGGTCCAGATGGTATTGGGGGCAAGTTCTACCAAGTCTGCTGGAACATCATTAAAGATAATCTGCTAGCAGCTGTTCAGTCCTTCTTTTGTGGGAATAGTATGCCTAAATATATGTCTCATGCTTGCCTGGTTCTTATTCCTAAAATTGAACAGCCAAACAGATTCAAGGATCTTATGCCTATTAGTCTCAGTAACTTCTCTAGCAAGATTATTTCCAAAATTTTGAGCTTGAGACTGGCAGATGTTATTCCCCTACTCATTGCAGATAACCAATCAGGTTTTGTAAGAGGAAGAAACATTACGGAAAACATCATGCTTGCACAAGAAATCACCCATGGCATCAAGAAACCCAAACTTGGGGACAATGTTGTGATCAAATTGGACATGACTAAGGCCTATGACAGAGTATCTTGGTCATTCATTTGTTTGGTCTTGAGAAGGTTTGGTTTAGGGGAAATGTTCATTGACATGATCTGGAAATTATGAGCAACAATTGGTACTCAGTTATTATCAATGGCCACAGACATGGGTTCTTTCACTCTACTAGAGGACTTAAACAAGGTGATCCTTTATCTCCGGCCCTATTTATTTTAGGTGCGGAGGTGCTTTCAAGAATGCTCAATCTTACTCACCAAGATCCCTTGTATAGAGGTTTTAAAATGGATCATAGAGGCCCACAGATCAACCATTTAAGTTTTGCTGATGATGTGATTATATTTACTTCTACTGATAGATATTCTATGAATCTCATCATGAGCATCCTGGAGGATTATGAGCATACTTCTGATCAGCTTATTAACAAAGAGAAGAGTCACTTTATGATTCCTAGCAACACTTCTCAGAGCATCATAGACAGAATTCAGGAGGTCACTGGCTTCTCTAAAAACGACAGTCCAATTACCTATTTCGGCTGTCCTTTGTATATTGGCAGACAAAGAATCATTTACTATTCTCAACTGGTTGATAAAGTCTCCAAAAAGTTATGTGGTTGGCAGGCAAGAATCCTCAGTTTTGGAGGCAGAATCACTCTAATAAAACATGCCTTGTTGTCCATGCCTATACACATTATGGCTGCAGTTTTACCCCCAAGTACTACTATTAAATACATAGAGTCTATCATTGCTGAATTTTTCTGGGGGAGAGATCAGGACAGGAGGAAGTACCACTGGGCATCTCTTAATACTATGTGCCTGCCTTATGAAGAAGGAGGTGTGGGGATCAGAAGGCTCACTGATATATGCACTGCTCTTCAGTATAAACAATGGTGGAATTTCAGAGCCAAATCTTCCCTCTGGGCTCAGTTCCTCAAGTCCAAATATTGTCAGAGAGCCAATCCTATTGCAAAGAAAATTGATACAGGCCAATCACTTGTGTGGAGATATATGATGAAGAACAAGGGCATCCTGGAGGGCTATATCACCTGGAAAATTAACTCTGGAAGTAGCTCCTTTTGATGGGATGATTGGCTAGGAAGGGGTGCACTAGCTAATTCCTCATATTCTGAGCACCAGTTTTCAATATCAACAAGGAGTGAAAGACATAGCAGTATGGAAGCCTGCAGAAGCTGGAATTTTCTCTTGTGCTTCAGCCTTGGAAATCTGCAGACACAGGCAGAATACTGGAGTTATCAGCAACCAGATCTGGCATAAGCAGATACCTTTCAAGATGTCGTTCCTTGTTTGGAGGGCCTTGAGATATAAACTACCAACTAACGAAACTCTAGCAAATTTTAGGGTGGAGCCTGCGAGGTGTTTCTGTTGTATCAAACAGGGCTGGGATGATATTGATCATATATTCAATGAAGGACCTTTTGCAACACATATCTGGACTTACTTTTCAAGCACTATGGGGGCTAACTCTCAGTAGACCTCCTTGTGTAATGCATCATAAACCGGGTGGGAGATACAAGGAGAAAATGAAGCCCACAAGACCCTTGTCCAGACAGTTCCTATAGTGGTCTGTTGGAACTTATGGAAGAATAGATGTTCAGCCAAGTATGGGGTCAAGAAATCTAGCAGCAGCATAGTCAAGTACATGATCTTCAAGGACATCCTCTATATTCTCAACTCCAAATTTCCTTACATCCAGTGGGCTGTCAAATGGCCAGAAGTGGTTGATATGGCCGAAAAATGTAAGCATGAGGTTAGAGTCACCTCGGTTGTTTGGAAAACACCCCACACCAATAGATATAAGTTAAACACTGATGGTAGTGCCTTGCATAATCCCGGGAAGATTGGTGGGGGTGGCATTCTAAGAAATGAACATGGAGAGATGATATATGCCTTTGCTATACCCCTCGGTGAAGGGACCAATAATCAGGCAGAATTACAAGCTGCCAGGTACGGTCTTCATTGGTGCATTCAACATGGGTACAAGAACATTATTTTGGAAGTGGATTCGGAACTTTTAACAAGGTGGATTTTACAGAATTCCACTCCCCCTTGGAAGATACAAAGATTTGAACAGGAGCTTCAAATTCTTGTCAACCAATGTGAGTCTTTCAGCTGTGTTCATACCTACAGGGAGGCTAACAATACTGCTGATTTCCTTTCCAAGCATAGTCACAGCCAAGATATCATGCACATTATTACACATACACTCAATTACCTAATATAGCAAGAGGCAGCTATATTCTTTAGAAAATGGGAGTTCAAAGTTTCAGAAGGAAGAAACTTAAAAGGATTAAGAAGCCCCCTTGAATTGTTCTCAACTAGGTACTTCCTCCTTGTCATCTGTACTTAGGCCTAGATAGGTATAGTTTGGCTAGGTTCTTTTGTTTATTCTTTCCTTGTAAGGGGAGAGTCTCCCTCATTTATGTTTTCCTAGTTTCTTTGTATCGAGAGGAGTCCTCTCCTTAGGTGCCTAGCTCTAGGTTTTCTTCTTTGTTTAGTATGGCAAAGAGTTGACTAGCTGTGGTTGGTTAGTCGAATTCGAAACCACCTAGGATCGGAGGTAAGGTTTATGTCCCCCTCCTTGTAATTTCTTGCTTTCTATTTATGTTAAGGCCTGGGAGTGTTGCTAAGCCCCTGACCCCCTCAAGGGTCGTTCAAATTAAAAAAAAAAAAAAAAAAACCCTAAACACTAAACCCTAAATCCTCAACCCTGAACCCTAATTGATAAACTATAAATCCTAAACCTAAACCCTAAACCCTTAACCATAAAATTTAAACTCTAAACCCTAATCCTTAAACCTTCAACCTAAATCCTCAAACCTAAATCCTACACTCTCAACCTTAAACACAGAACTCTAAACCCACAACCCTAAACCCTAAACACTAAACTTACAACCCGAAGCTCTAAACGCAAAAACCAAACCACTCAACCCTAAATCCTATACCCTAAACCAAAAGCCCTAAACTCCAAACCCTAAACCCTAAACCTAAACCCTAAACCCTTAATCCTAAACCCAAAACCCTAACCATTAAACCCTAAACCCTAAAACCTTAACCCTAAATCTTAATGCTATAACCCTAAACCATAACCCTACAATCCTAAAACCTAACCCTTAAACCCTGAACTGACAACCTGAAGCTCTAAACCCTAAAACCAAAACCCTTAACCCTAAACCCTATACCTTAAACTGTGAACACTAAACTCTAAATCCTAAACCATAAACCTTATATGGTAAACCCTATACCATAAACCCTAAACCCTAAGCCCCATTTCCTAAACTCTAAGCCCTAAACCTAAACCCTTAACATTAAACCCTAAACCCTAAACCCTAAACCTTAAACCCTCAATATTTTTCTCTCTCTAAAAATCTCTCTAAAAATCTGCTCTCAAAAATTACTAAGAAACAGCCACAGCCGGAATGGCCACAGAGCCGTCGGGAATGGGCCTCCGGCAGTCGGACCAAGCTCACTCGACGCGCGACTCCAGCAACAACAAAACCCAGTTGGGTGCTTCACCAGAATCATCAGCAAACTCTTCAAAATTGCGGCGCATTGAGGCGATCCACGTCGCGATCTCAGAGGAAGAGTTGGACTGGGCTCGTAAAATCATGTCCCTTGAACAAACGGGAATGATTCGTATGAATTCGTCTGTAAATCACGAAACTGCGTCTAAAGATCTCTCTGTGGGCCAAAAATCAGACGATTCTAACGTTAGAATCGAAAGATCTGTGAAGGCGATTTCTGGGGAAATACTCTCGAAATCGCCGTCGTTGCGCCATCAAGTTCGAGCAACCTCCGATGAGAAAAATGAAGCTATAACAACTGGGGAATCATCTCCAGGACAAGGAGTACATCCTACAACAAATTCGAATTATTTGGATGGTGTAATCTCCGGCGACAAGAATTCTGACAAAGTCACCGGAGCGACGGCCAGTTCTAGCGATGAATTGTTACACCAGAGGAATCCTAGCGATGAGGAGAACAATACTAAGGTAATGGACCACGGAATTCATCAACAAACTAATGTTAGTCTATCTTTCAATATGCAGGATCAAGTCGCAACTAAGGAATACAACAAGGACATGGAAGCTGATTCAGTGAGTATAGCTAGGAACCTGCAACAGGAGAAGGTTCAGGATATGGAGTACAATTCAAATAGAAGAATGGAGGCAACATCACAAGAACAAGGAGTGTTGATCACAAAAGAGACAAAGGATACTAATCTGCAGGGGAATGTGAATGGCAATCAGGCTGATAATCCAAGCTCCTTGCAGAAGAGTACTGCTGAAATTGCAAGAGTTCCGAAGGCCCAAGATACTAAAGGCGAAAAGACGATATGGAAGGTGAAGGAAAAGAATCTGAGCAACGAGGAGGGAATGAAGAACATTTCCTTGCAAGATGCTGTGGCTGAAGCTGAGAAAACTACTCCTCAGGGATAGTTGATAGATCTCAAGATCCCTCCTCCCATCAAAGTATCCTCTAACTTTGATATGTATCGGCCGAGCCAATATAGAGCTAATCAGAATAATTCTGAACAGAACCAAAACAAACCGTTGGTCAATTCCTCCATGAGAACCAGCAGCAACCAAATTCCGAACCCTGCTCCACCTACTGTCACCCAGTCCTTAGCAACCAGACTTCGAGCTAATCAAATCAAGAATGCTAATCCTATTGATATTTCTTCACCTATCATTTCCACTAGACAAGGTTATCCATCAGTAACTTTCCATGAAGAAGACTTCATGCAAAAGATGCCAGGAAGATGCAAATTCACTCTAGTTGGTAAGTTTACTAATGCCATGCCCAAAATGGAGATTATTAGGAAAAGTTTTATCGCCCAAACTCAACTCACTGGAGGTGTTAAAATTGCTCACTTTAACTCGAGGCACATTTATATTGATTTGGACAATGAGGCTGATCACATTTCAGTTTGGACTAAGCAAAAGATGTATATTGCTGGACATTCTATGAAGCTGCAGATGTGGACTCCGACCTTTAAACCTGCTGAGGAAACTCCTATAGTTCCGGTCTGGATTACCCTGCTTGAACTGCCTTGGCATTGCTACTATATGGATATCCTTACTCCGTTGTTGTCCCCTATTGGGAAGGCCCTGTATTTGGACTCTGCCACGATGCAAAAAACCAGGGGAAGTGTTGCTAAAGTAAGAGTACAAATTGATCTTACGAAAGAGAGACATCAACATGTGTGGATGGGATTTTCAGAAAAAGATCCTACCCTTGGTAAATGGCAGATAATTGAATTTGAAGATGTCCCCTCTTATTGCCTTTACTGTAAACATCAAGGACATATCCTTGGGGAATGTCCTGTGAAGGAAAGAGATGAAGAGATTAGAAAAAAGAAGGAAATGGAAAACAACAAGAAAGGTCAAGACAAACAGTTGAATCACAATGCCAATGGTCAGCAACAGAATGACAAAGGTAAAGAACCTATATTACCCAACAGACAAAATAATCTTGCAGGACCAGCTGGAATGGACATGACACACAAGGAGGAGCAATGGCAAATTCAAAATAAAAGAAGGAATAAACATCACCAACCAAATCAGGAACAAGGTAAAAACCAATCCTCAAATTTGCAGGTACCACCGGAGGACTCCCCTATAATGAATCCGTCAAGGCGGAGAACAGGTAGTAATCCTTCAGCCCCTATTATTGTCTCTGAGAAGTCTGGTGATCAGGCTTACATTGCCCCTTCCCCTGTTATTGTGAAGGATGATGTTCATCCTATCCCATCCCCTGTGCACCCCTTTATTGTTGCTGATGAAGCTGTTGGAGGGAGGATGGTAGTGAAGGAGAAGCCTACTAACATGCAGGAAGGGGAACCAAAGGGAAGGGAATTGCCTCAAGCTTTACAGGAGAGTCAAAGGATGAAGCAAAGGACTGACCAGCAGACCCAGGTTAACACTCAAAAACAGGATCATCAAAGCATTAAAGAAAGAGAACAGCAGGTTCAATGTGAGGAAATGGAAAATAAACAAATCAGAGGATCTATGGCTAAAGACATGGGTAACAAAGCTGGCACTAGTAAACAGACAGATACCCCTAAAATCAAGAACAAACCCAGCAAAAAAAAGAGAGAAGCTGCCAAGAGGAAAAAGGTTGAACAACAACAACAGGATCAGGACCAGAATGGAAGTCCAACTGAGAGATTAAGCCCTTGCAAGGACTTCATAATGGTGGATCAAATTATGGATGTAATCCCTCTAAATTCTCAACATAACACCCACACACCAGGAAAACCCCCGGATCAGGCCAAGACTGGTGTCAGAGATGAATATGCAGTGCAGAACTCAGAGGATGAAATAGAGGAAGACAATCAAATGGTTCAGGTTGATGATGAAGATGATGACACCTGTGAAAGGCTGATAAAAGCATTCAGTCCTAACAATGATAAAGACCTGGATAAAGAACTACAACAGCTAACCAACAAACAAGGCCTCTCTCCCAGAGGCATGAAATTGGGAAAACTACCTCTCAAGAAACCTGCAACTATCATTCTTGTCACAGCAGGAAGACCAAACACTAGACTCTTCACCTCTAAATCATCCCAATGATCAATACAATCATATGGAATGTTAGAGGAATCAATACCCAAGGTGTTATTGAAAGACTCAAAAATCTCAAAATCCTCCATCAATTGTCTATGATAGCTATTCTTGAACCTTTTTCAGACAGTGTCCAGATTGACAGGTTTAAAAGTATGCTTGCCATGGATCATTCATTCAGCAATATCAATGGAAAAATTTGGTTATTTTGGGGCAGTGACATCACTTGTAACATATTGGAAGATGATGAGCAACAAATCACTTGTGATATCAACCATTCTGAAGCTTCTAGTAATTATATCAAAACCTTTGTATATGCCAAATGCAAAGACTATCTCAGAAGGCCTCTGTGGGATAGAATGCTTCATATTGCTGATACTAGAGACTCTACCCCCTGGTGTGTTGTTGGAGACTACAATGTTATAACTGATACTGAGGAAAAGCTGGGTGGCATCCCTTATAATATGAAGAAAAGTTTGGAGTTTATTGGTGTCATTGAAGCCTGTGGGCTTTTGGATCTAGGCTTCAATGGCCCTAGATTCACCTGGTCTAACCAGAGAGGGATCAGCAGCAGGATTTGGAAGAGGCTAGACAGAGCCATGGTTAATGATAGATGGTTGCAAGACATGCCACATACTAACATTACTCATCTTCCTTCTGTGGGATCTGATCATTGTCCACTCCTCATGGAGATCCAAGCTAGACCTCAAGATTATATTAAATATTTCAGATTTCTCAACTGTTGGGCAGAGCAACCCTCATTTGTAGATACTGTTACAAGGTGCTGGGAAAGGCCTGTAGAAGGACAACCTATGTGGATTTTCCATCAAAAGATGAAGAGGCTGGCTTCTACTCTGAGTACTTGGTCTAAAGAGCAATTTGGAGACATATATGCTAAAGTTAAAGACTTTGAAGAAAGAGTCAGGGTGGCAGAGGAAAAGCTTATTCATAACAATACTGAGGAGCAGAGAGCTGAACTCCACTGCATTAATGCAGAATATATTAAATACATGAAGCTGGAAGACTCTATACTCAAACAAAAATCTCAACTGCAGTGGTTTAAGGAAGGGGATGGAAATTCTAAATATTTTCATGCTCTGATTAGAGGAAGGAGGAGGAGGCTGTTCATTCACAAAATCCTCAATGAAGATGAGGAATGGATACAAGGAGATGAGCAAGTTGCACAGGCTGCCTGTGATTATTTCCAGAACATCTTCACAGGAGAGACAAAATTTATTAATGAAGCCCCCCTGAACTGCATCCCAAGAATGATTAGGAAGGAGCATAATGATAGTATGAGAGCCATACCTACTATGGAAGAGCTTAAGGAAGTGGTCGACTCAATGGATCCTAATTCTGCTGCTGGTCCTGATGGAATGAATGGCTGTTTTTTCCAGAAATGTTGGGATATTATCAAGGGGGATCTGCTGGCAGTGATTCATGCTTTCTTCAATGGTCAAATGATCCCTAAATACATCTCTCATGCCTGTATTGTTCTCCCTAAAGTGAAACAACCTAATAAACTCTCTAAGTTTAGACCTATCAGCCTGAGTAACTTCACTAACAAGATTATTTCTAAGCTGTTATGTCGCAGGTTGGCCCCTATATTACCCAGCCTGATTTCCCCCAATCAATCAGGGTTTGTGAAGGGAAGGAGCATTACTGAAAACATAATGTTGGCTCAGGAGGTGATCCATCAGATAAAAAAACCTATCATAGGAAGTAATGTTGTGATTAAACTTGACATGGCAAAGGCCTATGACAGGGTTTCTTGGACCTACATATGCCTAGTTCTCAGAAAGATGGGATTTGATGAAGTCTTCATTGATATGGTGTGGAGAATTATGGCAAACAATTGGTATTCTATTATTATCAATGGTAAGAGACATGGTTTCTTCCAATCTACCAGAGGCCTTAAACAGGGAGATCCTTTATCCCCAGCCCTATTTATTTTAGGTGCTGAGCTGCTGTCTAGATCCCTGAACAGGCTGCATGATCACCCTTCTTACCATGGATTTTATATGAACATGAAGGGCCCTCAAATTAACCATCTTAGCTTTGCTGATGATATTATTATTTTTACTTCTGGAAGGAAACAGTCCCTTAAGCTCATTATGCACACTTTGAGGACTTATGAGATGACTTCTGGCCAACTCATCAACAAAGCTAAGAGCCATTTCTTGTTACACTCTAATGCTTTCAGGAACACCAGTGAAAGAGTCAAAAAGTATACTGGATTTCATAAGAAGGAAGCTCCTATCATGTACTTGGGATGTCCTATCTTTATTGGAAGGCCTAAAATTCTCCACTTCTCTGGCCTGATCAATAGAATAGTGAATAGAATCACCGGATGGCAATCCAAGATGCTGAGTTATGGAGGGAAAGCTACCTTAATTAAATATGTTCTGCAGTCAATTCCTATTCATATTCTGTCAGCAAGTTCTCCTCCCTCAGCCATTATTAAGCAAATACAGCAGACCCTAGCTGATTTCTTCTGGGGTTGGAGGAATGACAGGAGGAAATATCACTGGTCATCATGGAAAAACTTAAGCTTTCCCTATGAGGAAGGGGGAATTGGAGTTAAACTTATGAAAGATGTTTGTCAGGCATTTCAATTTAAGCAATGGTGGATCTTTAGATCCAGACAAACTCTTTGGGGAGACTTTCTTAAAGCTAAATATTGCCAGAGATCAAATCCCATTAGTAAAAAATGGGATACTGGTGAATCTCAGACATGGAGACTGATGATGAAGAATAAGCTCATTGTGGAGAACCACATTCAGTGGAAGATCAGGGATGGTTCTTGCTCCTTTTGGTGGGATAACTGGCTAGGAATAGGACCTCTGGCTCAGTTTACCAATCACAGTAACAGGTTCAATAATGATAAGGTTGCTGACTATATTGAAGCTGGCCAGTGGAACAGGAGAAAAATCACTCAGTTAGCTCCTCCTACACAGGTGCATAAAATTCTTTCTACTCAGATTCATCTGCAGCATGGACAATCTGATCAGGCTGTATGGACCCTCAATTCCAATGGTATTTTTTCTGTGTCTTCTGCTTGGAATATTATTAGAGAAACCAGGGAGAAAACCAAGTTCAACACCTATACCTGGCATAGGAATATACCTTTTAAATGTTCCTTTTTGCTGTGGAGAGCAATTAGGAGCAAATTACCTACCAATGAAAGATTGGCAAGGTTCGGAATTGAACCAGCAAGATGTTACTGTTGTCACTCTCCTGGAGTTGACACCATTGATCACATTTTCAATTCAGGGAACTTGGCCAGAAATGTGTGGAAATATTTTGCTGTTGCCCTGGGTATTCAAACAGATTATCTGCCACTTAGAAGTATGATTATGAGGTGGTGGAGTAATGCCTACAACAATGAAGCACACAAGCTGATCCTGCAAGCCATTCCTATCTTTATTTGTTGGAATTTGTGGAAGAACAGATGTGCAAACAAATATGGAGGCAAACAATCCAACATAGCAAGGGTTAAGTATTTGGTGATCCTGGACACTTTCAAGCTACTGCATATTGCATTTCCTTACATTACTTGGCCTTTGGAATGGAAAAGGTTGTGTATGCATATCGAGAGCTGCACCCATGATACCAAGATCAGTTCAGTCCAATGGATTAAACCTCCTGACACTTGGGTGAAACTTAATACTGATGGGAGCACTCTGGGCAACCCAGGCAGCATAGGAGGAGGGGGTATCATCAGAAACCATAAAGGAGAGATTACCTTTGCCTTTTCAGCCCCTTTTGGGACTGGAACAAACAACCAAGCCGAGGTGGAAGCAGCTATTTTTGGCCTAACATGGTGTGCTCAACTGAAAAACAACAATGTGATCCTTGAAGTTGATTCACAGTTACTTGTTCACTGGTTGAAGAATACTGCAGCAACTCCTTGGCAGCTCGATTCCCAGATTCAGAAGCTTCAACAAATAGTCACACAATTCAACCAATTCAAATGTATTCATATCCTTAGAGAGGCCAACTTTGTTGCAGATTCTCTTGCCAAACATAGTCACAATATTACCAGCCCACAAATATATTTCAACAGACAACAGCTTCCCAAAGTGACTGCAGCTTATCTTCAGCAGGACCAGGCAGGTATGGCAAGCTTCAGGAGAAGAAAGAAGAAGAGAATTAAGGAACCACCATGACACTCTTTGAGAAAGAGAAGTCACAGAAAGGAGCCTGAACTCCTTGAAGTCTTCTCTGATGGTTATAACCATCGTTCCTCTATGATTCTCTTGTTTACTAGGATAGAATTTATTTCTTGAATTGTAAAGGGAGAGTCTCCCTCATTTAAGTTTTCCTAGAATCTTTGTACCGAGAGGAGTCCTCTCACATAGGTGCGTAGGTTATAGGTTCTTGCCTTTTATTTGGGAAAGTGTTGGAGAACCTACTGTTTACAGTAGGCTACCAATTCTTAAACCACCATGAAGCGGAGGTAAGGTTTATGTCCCACTCTATGTATGTTTGCTTTTTTTTTTTTAGATATATGATAAGACCTGGGGGTGATGCTAAGCCCCTGACCCCTTCAAGGGTCGTTCAAATAAAAAAAAAAAAAAAAAACCCTAAACATGGCACCCTATACACTAAGCACTAAACCCTTAACCCTAAGCCCTAAACCCTTAACCCTAAGCCCTAAACCCTAAAACCTAAACCCTAAACCCTAAACCTAAAACCCTAAATCCTAAATCCTAAACCCTAAACCCTAAACCTAATCTCTAAACCGTAAACCCTAAATCCTAAACTCTAAACCCTAAACCCTAACCCAAAACTCGAAACCCGCAATCCTAAACCATAAACCCTCGAGAATGCTAACTAAGATTGCTAATCTACAAAAAACTTTTGAAAAAGAAATTTGCTCAGAATTTCCTAATGCCTTTTGGGCCAGAAAAGCCCACACTGTTGATCTCCCTTATATTGATGGATTCAATGAAAAGGCCATTTCTACGAAAGCTAGGCCCATTCAAATGAATCATGATTTAATGGAAATTTGTAAAAAGGAGATTAATACTCTTTTAGAAAATAACATTATTCGGCCCTCTAAATCTCCGTGGACCTGTTCAGCCTTTTATGTCAATAACGCGGCAGAAAAAGAGAGAGGCTCTCCCGACTTGTTATTAATTATAAACCTTTAAACTCTGTTTTGAAATGGATTAGATATCCTATTCCTAACAAAAGATATCTTTTAAAAGAACTTTTAAAGAAAATATTTATAGTAAATTGGATATGAAATCAGGATTTTGGCAAATACAGATTTATGAAAAGGATAAATATAAAACTGCTTTCAATGTCCCTTTTGGACAATATGAATGGAATGTTATGCCTTTTGGACTTAAAAATGCCCTTTCCGAGTTTCAAAATATCATGAATTCTATTTTTAATCATATCAGCCATATTTCAATTGTTTATATTAATGATGTGTTAATCTTTTCTGAGGACATAGATTCTTATTTCAAACACTTAAATATATTCTTCAAAATTGTTAAAAATAATGGTCTTGTGGTTAGCGCCAAAAAGATTAAGCTTTTTCAAACTAAAATCAGATTTCTGGGTCATGATTTATATCAATGCACATATAAACCCATTTGCAAAGCCATTGAGTTTTCAGATAAATTCCCTGATATTATTACTGACAAAACCCAATTGCAAAGGTTTTTAGGCAATCTCAATTATGTTGCAGACTTTATCCCCAAGGTTAGACAGGTTTGCAAGCCCTTGTATGACAGGCTTAAGAAAACACATGTTCCTTGGACGAATGAACAGACCACAGTGGTAGTTAAGAGTTTGCCTTGCTTAGGTATCCCTAATCCAGATTCTTTTATGATTGTTGAAACTGTTGCTTCAGATATTGGCTATGGAGGAATTCTTAAACAGAAAAGAACTCCAAAAAGTTATGAACAATTAGTTCGTTTTACCTCAGGAGTTTGGAATTCTGCACAGAAAAACTATAGTACTGTTAAAAAGGAAGTTCTCGCAATAGTCCTTTGCATTACTAAATTTCAACATGATTTGATTAATAAAGAATTCTTGCTTAAAGTAGATTGTAAATCTGCAAAAGAAATTCTTCAAAAAGATGTTAAAAATCTCGTTTCAAAACAGATATTTGCTAGATGGCAAGCTTTATTATCCAGTTTTGATTTTCAGGTTGAATATATCAAAGGAGAAGAAAACTCTCTCCCAGATTTTCTAACCAGAGAATTTTTGCAGGGAAAAACATGAGACCAGTCATAAGGCCAGGGTTCAAAACAAATAGCCCTTTCAAAGAAAAGGGGAAAGAAACAGAGAAGAAGCCATCAGCTTCACCATTTTAAATAAGGCTATCTTTGAGAAAACAAATCTGATTAGAAATTAGATTAATTCTAAAAGCAGTTTGTTTATGTAAAAATTTACTTTCTTCTTGAGAAAGAGTCTTAATAAAATGAAATGAAATTTCTTTTCCTAAAATCTTAGTTTTAATAGAATCAAAATCAGAAATATACGGTTTTATTTGAGTAATAAATGGTATTCCCAATATAATTTCTTCATTAATGTTTTTTGTAATTACAAAATCATTTTTGAGGCAAATATCATTATTGCAAATATGAGCATCAAATAACTTATAATCTATAATTATACGTTCACCTGTGGCGCTGTATAATTTGGTAGTACCTTTGGTAAGGTACTTAGTAGGAATTAATCCTTCAATAATGCAATTTCTATCTGCACCACTGTCTAATAAAGCAATCTTGTTAAGAGTCAAATTGTCATTAACAACTAATTTAATTAAAATATGAGAACTCTGAGGTCTAATTTTGGTGATAGCATGGATACCTGCTTCGCTGTCCGAGTCTTGCTCATGTTCTTCGTTATCAGAAGAGATTGCCTTATAGGTTCCTTCTTCATTTCTGACTTCCTTAAGAAGTTTTTCTGTAATAGCTTCAATTTCAATTTTATGGAGTCTAGACTTAATTCCTTTCATTTCTTCTTTAAGAGAATTAACTTCTCTTCTAAGTTCCTCAACCGAAGGTTCTTCCTTTTTGGAGTCGAACTTGTTCATAATTTGTTTCATGCTGAAAGGAATTACTTTAGGATTTTCTTCCTTTTGCCTAATTACCAATTTCTGCAATTCAAGGAGATAATTTCTCCTGGCTTCCTCATCTTGAATATGCTCGATAGTAGAAAAGAGTGTTTGTGCAGTCTTTTCAGAGATAACACTAATGGTTTTACTATCACAGAGGCAAAATGCACCATTGCAATTACATTCTGAATCTTCTTCTTCAGATTCTGAATTTTGAGCGACATTGATAAATTCATCATCGCTTTCTTCTTCGGATGAAGAGTATTCTGTTTCCGATTCCTCTTCTTCAATGACAGAAAAGAGCTTCTGTTTTATTTCTTCATCAACATCTAAAAGATTATCTTTCTTCTTCTTTTTCTTATTTCTGGGACACTTGTTAGATCTGTGACCCTTTTTGCCACATGTCCAGCTGTGTCTTCTGAAGAAGATTCTTTGGAAGTATGCTTCCTTTTCTTTTTAGATTTCTCTTTGAAATCTCTTCTTTTCTTTGAAGATCTTTTCTTATACTGCCTAGTAGTTCTTTCCTTTTTCCCTGCTTTCCTAGTAGAAGGAGGTTTTAACAAAGGAAATCCAAAATCTTGGCAGAAGCTTCCTAGTTCTACATAAGTGGACTTTTGATCTTTCTTAAGTTATTCCTTTAGCTTAAGATCAGTGCAAAGCTACATAGCTACTACATTAATAATGCTGATAAGATGTCCGCACGCTAGTTGTGAATACGGGATCTTGCCTTCACATCTATCTCTGATTTTGGACCTAACCTTTTCAGCGAAATGAGTAGGTAATCCACTGATAAAGCGTTCTTTCCAATAATCATTGTTGCAGTCTGATCTTATCATGACTTTGTTAAGAAACATATCTTTGTACCATCTAAAATCTATTAATTTCTTACAGTACAGATTATTAAGAATCTTAAGACTTCTATCTTGAAAAAGTCTTGGTTCTCCCATAAAGTGCTTTGCTATACTATACAGCAAAGTAGCGGTAGCATCTTCATAAACAACCTCTGAAGATGTATTCACTTCGTCTTCTGTTTTAACAACCATTTTGGTGGTTACTGCATTAAGAATGTCATTCCTATTTTGATCATTAAGGTAATTATCCCACCAATTTTTTAGAGTTCCTGTGAATCCTGCAACAATCATGTGGGCTGCTTCTTTATCACCTGCATTCTTCATTTTGTAAGCAGTAATGTTCATCCCCATTTCTTGAAGCTTAGAATAAATCTGCCCTTCTACCATACTATTTATGTTCCATTCAGTCAAACTTGATCCATCTGCAGCAGATGCTGGATGGAGAACATTTTCCTCAAACTGGACATCAGGGAAAGAAGATCTAGGATAATAATTCCTTTTGTTAGGGTGTCTTTCTAACAGAGTTCTAAGCTTGTTACCTTGTGTAATGTTGAGCCTAGACAATTGATCATTTATCCTGTCAAGCAATTCATTGGAATGGCTAAACTCTTTGGATAGCTTAGGACAGTTTTCTTTGGAGAATTCAGGAATTTTAAAGATAGGGTTAGTCTCAATTTGAGGGCTAACTTTGGAAGAACTAGGTTTATCAACTATCTGACTAATTCCTTTAAAGTTATCCCCTTGATGTTCCTCAATCTGTTGGGATATCACATGGAGAATTTGGTTGCTATAATTGTGTTGCTCGAGAATTTTATTGATGTCTCCTCCTATTATAAATACAGAATCCTTTTCAATAGGCTTCTTAAAAGGAGCAGCTTTCAGGATCTCCTTTCTATAGGGAATACTAAGTCCCTCAAGCTGGGGAGTAACACTTTCGACCACTTGTTCTTTGGTGTACCACTTGTTGATAAGGACCTGAAGAGATGACTGTTTATCATCAATTTTTCCAGAAGATTCAAACTATTTAAAAAACTCAATTTTAGTTTTGAATCTTATCATATCTTTGAACCATTTATCTCTGAAAGAGATTCGTTGTTCCACAGTATAGGTAGCTTCGTACCAATCTACCTTTTGCTTATGTTCTGGAGATTTCCACCAAGCGTGTAATTTCCTTTTGTTGGGGATAAATTCCTCATCGGAAGTGAGAACTCCAATCGAATCTTGTCTTTTATGCACAGGTTTCTTGTTGCTGGCATTGGGACTTCCCAAAGTCTCTTCATAGTAAACCTTAGGAACAATCTGGGAGAAATCTATACCATGAAGCTTTCTATGGTCAGTCTGTAGCTTTCTATGGTCAGGCTGGCTAAGGCTTATACTGTCTTCATCCTCTTCCCGGGTTTGAAAAGAAGAAGGTCTTGCCGAAGACATTCTTCTACTTGAAGAAGCTTGGCTAAATGAGTTGGATCTTAAAAACTTAAGGTTAATAGATCCATCAGGGAATTGGATAACACGGTTTATCTGTGAAGTCTCCAGTTGAATGGGTGAAGGATTCGTAATGGAATCAAATTTCCATTCTTTATCAGCTAGAATATCAGTCCATTTAAGGAGCCTAGGGACAAAAGTAGTACTATGCTCTTGGTTTGCTTCCATAAGCATAGTAACTCCTTTAACACTAGAAGTTATAGCTTTTGGGGCTATAGTGGTCTTCATTAGCTTGTAATATACCCGATATGTTACAGCTATTTCTCTAGTATCTATTTTACTATTCATGTTCTTGGTCTTGACATTAAGTGTCAAAGTATCAATAATATTAGGATCATGAACATCAACAGTAAAATTAGGATAACAGTTAAAGTAAACTGGTCCATAAGCAAGATTGCTTTCTAACACTCCTAACAGAGAATCATCAATATTTAAAAGTCTATCATCTCTAAGAAGCAGACAAATAGGAATATTCAAACTTTTACGGAAAAGTGGTTTAACAGCAACTTGCACAAGTCCAATATGAAGAAATTTAAATTCCTTCCTATATCTATCTATATCAACAGACAATAACAACTTGATAGTTTCAAGAGAATTATTAATAGCTATAGTAGATTCACAAGTTTTAATATTATATTTTTTAAACATAGAAAAATTTCCTAACTGGTAAATCTTTTCAAAAGGTTCTTTAGGAATAGACCAATTTTGTAAATCATTTTCCATTTTAGAGATCGATATATTAACAGAATTAGCAATATGCTGTCTATTATCCATGAAGAGAGAATGCCTTTGACTATACTAGTGATACGATAAAAAGTAACTAAGCATTCTAGTAAAGATATCAACTAGTCATACAACATGAGATTTCAAATTCTTATAATGTAACTATGGATTCATGCTCGGATTTTACATTAAGGACTATGGATTTTACAAGAGATTTTCAAGTAAGTACCTTGCAGTCTACATGCCTGTCCTTTTGGCTAAACGACCACCTGTCGGCATCACAACTACTTGAAATATTCTCAACACCTTTCCTTAATCATCATACATAAACTCCATCTTTACAGTTAAAGAATTGAAAATTCATATTGTATAACAAGGTAATAACTTTGGTAAATGGCTAAGTAACTAATTAAAGTAACATCAGTACAGTCCAGGCATAAGGGATTAGCCCTCCATGACTACAATTAACGATATTACAATTATCATGCTAAATATGCCTAACATGGCTCTGATACCATTCAAAACGACCGTAGCATTTACAGTAATAACATATAGTAATAAAAGAAGAGAGATAAACAAAACTCACAATTTTATTCAAACTGAAGCAAACATGAAAGTGAAAGCAATTCTCCTTACAATACAATAGAGTACCAAAAGGCTAAGAGAAAATTTAGACTGAAATTTTTCCTGATGCCTTACAATGAAAATGTTTTCTCCTTATATAGATAGAGAAGTCCTTCGATGCTCTTCTCTGATTGGTTGATAAAGGAATCTCCTTTAGAGGGTCCCCTTTTGCTTTTGATAAAGTTGGTCGGCCATCTGCTTTCTCTTTTGGAAAAGTAGTGGCTGCTTTTTCTTTTGTCGGGCATCTACTTTTTAGAAAGTGATTGCTGCTTTTCTAAAGGTTGTCTACCACCTTCAGAGTGATGGCTATTTCCGCAACGTGCCAAAGTATCTTTTGCTGTTATGGGATTCTTTGAATAATTAATTTAATTGAATAATTAATCAAGAGATATTCCAACTCTTTGAGTTTCATCTCTTACCTTCTTAAATAATTCTGACTCTTTGAGCCTCTATTCAGAAGGTCAGTAATTCTGGATTTTAATATCCTCTACTGGACTATTTATTTAATTAGATCAATCATAAAATTGTTCTTGATAAGACTGTGCTAAAGCTCTTGGCCTTAACATATCTCCATTGTCATCACTTTGTAAAGAGGCCTCATCTAGCAGTTGTAAGGCTGTCTCATCATTTTGTTTGTCATCTTCTAGATCTGACAGAGCTTGTTGGAGCCTTTTCTTTAAATCATCTTTAGAGGATGATTTCTTTCCAACTGTTGGTGTTGGGGATTGGCGTAGAGCTTCTTTGGGAGCCGGCGACCATCCTTTAATGAATATTTCTTTGGACAAATATTTGATCCTGTCAAACACATGAATAGAGAAAGTCCAACTAATAATGAAGGAAATTCCTTTTTGTACAAAGTATTTACACAATTTAATGTGTTTTGGCAAAGTAGAAATATCTTGTTCAGTTTGAAACTGATTAAATTTATCTAAAAATGTTTTTGGCAAAACCTTCTGATTTCCTCCGAAACAGTTCCACCATTCATAGAACCATCTGGGGATAATGGATTTGGAAAATTCAGGACTATATTTAACAAACCAAGTATGAGTGGTCGGTCTTAAATATAAAAAGTTAAACCAAACATTTTTATAATCAAACCAGTTGTATGTCTGGGGTCTGTGTTCCCTGGAAAGGTTAATTGAAGTATGCAGATGGTCAACTTCCCAATCGAAGGGAGATAAAACCTTTTTAATAGTGAACTTCGAATATGCAATGCTATCCGGATCTGAATCATGGCTTAACTTGTGCTCCACTTCAATGGAACCTGTGTCAACGAGAATAAACTCATAATATTTTCTTATTTTAAGAGGATTTTCTGTGTCCACATAATTCCTGTTGGTATAACATGGTTTAAGCAAATGCTTAACCTCAAAATTTTCATATTCCTTGTCAAGGGCAAGGATTGCGTTAACCTACAAACTTACCATGTCAAAGACTTCTCCTTTCTCTCGGTTTATTATGAGAAGGAGAGGCTGCTTCTAAAAAGCTTTCTGGAGCTTTCATGGTATATGAATCTTTGGTTTGTGGAGAGGAAAATTGGGGTTTTACTGTAGGGGAAAAAGAACATGGTTCAGATTCTTTAGAATCAAAGGGTTTGACGACAATGAGCTAGGTGGTAGCGGTGGAAAAAGGCTTATAGCATAGGGTGGATTTATTGGAGGCAAGCTTGCAAGAACATCTTTATTTGTTGGAACCTCTGGAAGAACAGTTTTGGACATAAGGTTTATGTTCCCCACCTTGTATCTTGTTTTTCTGTTTCATTTATGATAAGGCCTTGGGGTGTTGCTAAGCCCCTGACCCACCCAAGGGTGGTTAAACTAAAAAAAAAAAAACCCTAAACCCAAAACCCTAAATCCTAAGCCCTTAACCCTAAACCCTAAATTCTAAACTCTAAACCCTAAACCCTAACCCAAAACTCAAAACCTAAAACCCTAAACCCAAAACCCTAAACACTAACCCTAAACATTTAATCCTAAACCCTAAATACTAAATTCTAAACCCTAAATCCTAAATTCTTTACTTAAAACCCTAAACCCTAAATCCCTAACTCTAAACTCTAAACCCTAACCCTAAACCATAAACCCTAAACCCTAAACCATAAACCATAAACCATAAACCATAGACCATAAACCCTAAACCGACAACCCAAAACTCTAAACACTAAAACCAAAACACTCAACCCTAAACCAAAAGCGCTAAACTCTAAACCCTAAACCCTAATTCCTAAACTCTAAACCCTAAACCCTAAATCGAAACCCTGAACCCTTAACCATAAACCCAAAAATATAAACCCTAAACCATAAACATTAAACCCTAAATCCTAATCCTATACCCTAAACCCTAAACCCTAAACTTAGAACCCTAAACCCTAAACTATAACCCTAAACCGTAAAACCTAATTCCTAAACAATATATCCTAAACCTATACCCTAAACCCTAAATCCTCAACCCTAAACCCTAAACCCGAATCCCAAAACCCTAAACCCTAAAACCTAAACTGTAAACCCAAAACCCTAAACCCTGAATCATAAACTATAAGCCCTAACCATAAACCCCAAAAGGAAAACCCTAAATCCTAAACCATAAACCCTAAATCGTAAACCCTAAACTCTAAACCATAAATCCTAAACCCTAAACCCTAACCCCTAAACGCTAAATACTAAACCTACAACTTGAAAACCTAAACCCTAAACCCTAAACCATAAACCCTAAACTATAAACCCTAAACACTAAATCCTAAACACTAAACCCTAAACCCTAAACTTGGAACCTGGACCTTAAACCCTAAATTTTGATCCCTAAATTCTAAACCATAGACCCTAAACCCAAACTCTCAACCTTAAACCCTAAACAGCTTAACCATAAACCATAAACCATATACCTCGAACCCTAAACCATCAACCCTAAATGCTAAACTCAAAACCCTAACCCCAAACCATTAATCCTAAACCCTAATCCTTAACCCTAAACAAATAATCCTAAACTTTAAACCTAAACACTAAACCCTAAACCCTAAACCCCAAATCGCAAACTCTAATCCTTTAACCCTAAACTGTAAACCTTAAGCCCTAAACCCTAAACCCTATACCCTAAACCTATAACCCTAAACCCTATACCGTAAACAATGAACCCTAAAATCCAAACCATATACCCTAAACCATAAACACTATATGTTAAACACTAATCCCTAAACCTAAACCCTAAACCATAAACCCCAATTCCTTAACTCCAAACCCTAAACCCTTAACCATAAACCCTAAACTAAACCCTAAACCATAAACCCTAACCCTAAACCATAAATCCAAAACCCTAAAACCTAAACCTTAAATCCTAAACCCTTAACCCTAACCCTAAACTCTTTATCCTAAACTTGAAATCCTAAATTCTAAACCATAAACCCTAAATCCTTAACTCAAAACTCTAAACCGTAAATCCTTAATCCCTAACTCTAAACCCTAAACCCTAAACCATAAACCCTAAACCCTAAACCTAAACCCTTAAAACATAAAACCAAATCCCTAAACCCTAAACTATAATACATAAACCATAAACCCTAAAACCTAAATGCTAAACCCTGAACCTTAATCCCTAAACCCTAATCCCTAAACCTTAAACCCTAAACCCTAATCCTAAACCCTTAATCCTAAACCCTAAACCCTAAATCCAAAATATAAACCCTAAACAATAAGCCTCAAATTCTAACCCTAAACCTAAACCCTAAACTCAAAACCCCAAAACCTAGACACTAAACCCTAAACCCTAAACCCTAGCCCTAAACCCTAAACTTGAAACCCTATATACTCAACTCTAAAAGCTAAACCCTAAACCCTTAATCATTAACCCAAAATTGTAAACTCTAAACCCTAAACCCTAAACCTTAAACCTAAAACCCTAAACCCTAAACCCAAAATTCTAACCGTAACCCTAAACCCTAAACTCAAAACCCTAGAACCTAGACATTAAACCATAAACTCTAAACCCTAGCCCTAAACCCTAAATCGTAAGCCCCAAACCCTAAACCTAAACCCTAAAACTTAAATGTTAAACCTAAATCTCTAACCCTAAACTAAAACCCTACTCCTTAACGATAAACCCTAAACCCTAAACCCTAAACCCAAAACTTTAAACCATAACCCTAAACACTAAACCCTAAATCCTAAACCATATATCGTAAACTCTAAACCCAAAACCCAAAACCAAAAACCCTTGACCATAAACCCTAAACCCTAAATGCAAAACCCAAACTCTAAATGCTCAACCTTAAACCCTAAATGCAAAACCCAAACTCTAAATGCTCAACCTTAAACCCTAATCCAAAAACACCTTGACCCTAAACCCTAAACTTTGAACCCTAAACTCTAAACCCTAGACCCTAAACCCTAAACTCTTAACCCTAAACCCTAACCCGCTTAACCATAAATCCTTAACCCTATACCTAGAACCCTAAACCATAAACCCTAAACCCTAAACTCTAAACACTAACCCTAAATCATTAATCGTAAACCCTAATCCCTAACCTTAAACAATTAATCCTAAACCCTAAACCCTAAACCCCAAATCCTAACACTAAACCTTAAATCGAAAACCCAAAATCCTAAACCCTAAACATTATACAATAAACCTTAAACCCTAAACCCTAATCCCTTAGTCCTAAACCCTAAACCCTAAACTAACAACCCTAAACCCTATACCCTAAACCATAAACCCTAAACTTCAAACCCTTAACCCTAAACCATAAACATTATATGCTAAACCCTAAACCCTAATCCCTAAACCTAAACCCTAATTCTAAACTCTAAATCCTAAACCTAAACCCTAAACCCTTAACCATAAACCCTATACTATAAACCCTAAACTCTAAACCCTAAACCCTAAACCCTAAACTTGAAAGCCTATATACTAAACTATGAACCCTAAACCTTCAACCCTTAACCATTAACCCTAAAACTCTAAACCCTAAACCCTAAACTTGGAACTCTACGCAAAAAACCATAAACCCTTAAACCTAAACCTTAAACCCTAAACCCTAAACCCTAAACCCTAAACCTTAAATCCTAAACTCTAAACCCTAAACCCAAAACTCAAAACTTGAAACCCTTAACTCTAACCCTAAACACATAATCCTAAACCCTAAATATAAATCCTTTACTGTAAACACTAAACCCAAAGCCCTAAACCCAAAATCCATAACTCTAATCTCTAAACCCTAACCCTAAACCTTAAATCGTAAAGCATACACCATAAACCATTAACCCTCCCAAACTCTAAATCTTAAACCCTAAACGCTTTGCCCTAAACCCACAACCATAACCACTAAACCCTAAACCTACAACCTTAAAACCTATACGTTAAACCATGAACCCTAAACACCAAACCATACACCCTTAACCATACACAATATATGCTAAACGCTAAACCTTAATCCCTAAACTTAAACCCTTAACCCTAAACCCTAAACTATAATACCTAAACTCTAAACCCTAAACCTAAACCCTAAACCCTAAACCCTAAATACTAAATCCTAAACCCTAAACTAGGAACCCTACACCCTAAACCCTAAACCCTAAACCCTAAACCTTAAACCCTAAACCCTAAACCCTAAACCTTAAACCCTAAACCCTAAACCCTAAATACTAAATGCTAAACCCTAATCTTGGAACCCTACACCCTAAACCCTAAATGTAAACCCTAAACACTAAACACAAAACCCTAAATACTAAACCCTAAACCCTAATCCATAATCCATAAACCCTAAATCCTAAACTTTAAACCCTAAACCCCGAACCCTAACCCTAAACCTTAAATGAAAACACCTAGACCCTAAACCCTAAACCCTAAACTCTAAACCCTAAACCCTAAACCCTAAATCCTAAACCCTCAACCCTAAACTCTTAACCATACAACCTAAACTCTAAACCCTAAAACCTAAACCTTAAACCCTCAACCCTCAACCCTAAATACTAAACCCTAAACCCTAATCTTGGAACCCTACACTATAAACCCTAAACCCTAAACACAAAACCCTAAATACTAAACCCTAAACCCTAATCCGTAATCCCTAAACCCTAAATCCCAAACTCTAAATGCTAAACCATAAACTCAAAACCCTAACACTAAACCCTAAACCAAAACACCTAGACCCTAAACCCTAAACCCTAAACTCTAAACCCTAAACCCTAAACCCTAAACCCTAAACTTGGATCCCTGAACCTTTAACACTAAACTTGGAACCTTGAACCTTAAACCCTAAACTTTGAACCCTAAACTCTAAAACCTAAACCCTAAACCCTAAACCATAAACCCAAAATCATAAACCCCAAACCCTAAACTCTAAACCCTAAACCCTTAACCCTAACCCCTAAATCCTAAACCATAAACCCTAAATTTAAAGCTTATATCTAAAACCCTAAAACCTAAACCAAAAACCCTAACCCGAAACCCTAAACCCTCAACCCCAAACTATAAACTGTAATCCTAAACCCTAAAACCTAACCACTAAACCCTAAAACCTAAACCTACAAACTGAAACCCTAAACACTAAAACCTCAACCCTAAACCCTAACCCTTAACCCTGAACCCTAAACCCTAACCCTAAAATCTAAATACTAAACCCTAAACCAAAAAACCTAGAATGTAAACCCTAAACCGTAAACCCTAAACCATAAACCCTAAATCCTAAACCCTAAAACTAAAAACCTAAACACTAAACTTGGAACACTGAACCTTAAACCCTAAACATTGAACCCTAAACCCTAAACCTCTTAACCATCAAACCTAAAACCTAAACCCTAACCCAAAACCATTTATCCTAAACCTACAACCCTACACCCTAAACAATAAGGTCTAATCCCTAAACCATTAATCCTAAACCCTAAACCTAAACACTAAACCCTAATCCCTAAACCCTAAACCCTAAATCCTAAATCTACAACCCAAAACTCTAAACACTAAAACCAAATACCTCAACCCTAAACCCTATACCCTAAACCATAAAACGTAAACTCTAAACCCAAAACATAGAACCCTAAACCCTGAACCCTAAAGCCTAAACTCTAAACCCTATACCCTAAACCGCTTAACCATAAACCCTAAAACCTAAACCCTAATTCCTAAACCCTAAAATCTAAATCGTCAACCCTAAACCAACAAATATATAACCTAAACCCAAAACCCTAAACCCTAAACTCTATAACCTAAACCCTAAACTTGGAATCCTAAACCTTAAACCCTAAACTTTGTTCCCTAAACCATATAATGCTTAACCATTAACCCTAAACCCTAAACCCTAATAACTAAAACTTAACCCTAAACCATTATTCCTAAACCTACAATCCTACACCCTAAACCCTAACCCTAAACCATTAATCCTAAACCCTAAACCTAAACACTAAACCCTAAACCCTAAACCCCAAGTCCCAAACTCTAAACATTAAACCCTAACCCCTAAACCTTAAACCAACAACTCAAAACTCTAAACCCTAAAAGCAAAACCCCAACCCTAAACCCTATACCCTAAACCATAAAACCTAAACTCCAAACTATTAACCCTAAACCCTATATGCTAAGCCCTAAACCCAAATCCCTAAACCCAGAACCCTACACCCTAAACCCTAATTACTAAACTCTAAACCCTAAACCTAAACCCTTAACCCTTAACAATACACCCTAAACTCTAAACCCAAAACCTAAAACCCTAAACTCAAAACAAGAAACACTAAACACAAAACGTATACCCTAAACCCTAAAACCTAAACCCTAAATCCTAAACCCTAAACTCTAATCCCCAAATCCTAAACCCTAAATCATAAACTCTTAACCCTAAACTAGAAACTCGAAACCCAAAACCCTAAACCCTAAACCCTAACCTTAAACTTTTAATCCTAAACCCTAAATCCTAAATTCTAAACCCTAAACCCTAAATCCTTAACTCTAAACCCTAAACCATAAACCATAAACCCTAAACCCTAAACCCCAAACTCTAAACCCTAAACCATAACACTTAAACCCTAAAACGAAATCCCTAAACCATAAACCAAACTCCATAAACCATAAACCATAAACTCCAAACCCTAAACCCTATATACTAATTCCTAAACCCTAATCACTAAATCCTAACCCTCAAAACCTTAATCCTAACCCCCAAACCTTAAATCCAAACTATAAACCCTAAACCCTTAACCCTAAATTCTAACCCTAAACATAAACCCAAAACCCTATAACCTATACACTAAACCCAAAACCCTAGCCCTCATCCCTAAACCCTAAACCCCAAACCCTAAACCTAAACCCTAAAACTTAAATACTAAACCTAAACCTCAAACCCTAAACCTAAACCCTAATACCTAAATCCTAACCCTAAAACCTTAATCCTAAACCCTAAACATTAAATCCAAACTATAAACCCTAAACCCTTAACCCTAAATTCTAACCCTAAACCTAAACTCTAAACACTAAACCCTAAACCCTAAACACTAAACCCTAAACCCCAAACCCTAGTACCTAAACACTAAACCCAAAACCCTAGCCCTAATCCCTAAACCCTAAAACTTAAATGATAAACCTAAACCTCAAACCTAAACATAAACCATAATTCCATAACTCTAAACCCTAAACCCTAACCCTAACCCTAAACCCTAAACCCTAAGTCCTAAACCTTAAACCCTAAACCCAAAACCCTAAAACCTTAACCCAAAACCCTAAACAATAAACCCTACATCCTAACCCTAAACCTCAAATCCAAATCCCAAAATCCTAAACCGTAAATACTAAATTCCAAACCATAAAGCCTAAACCCTAAGTCCTAAACCTTAAACCCTAAACACAAAACCCTAACCCTAAACCCTAAACTATAAACCTTAAACCCTAAACCCTAAACCCTAATTCCTAAATATTAAACCCAAAACCCTAACTCTAAAACCCAAACCCTAAACCCTAAACCGTAAGCCCTAAACCCGAATCCCTAACACTAAACTATTAAACCTAAACCCTAAGTATAAACCCTAAACCCTAAAACCTAAACCCTAAATTGTAAATCCTACACCCTAAACCCTAATTCCTAAATATTAAACCCGAAACCCTAACTCTAAAACCCAAACCCTAAACCCTAAATTATAAGCCCTAAACCCTAAACCCTAAACCCAAAACCCTAAACCCAAAACCCTAACCCTAAACTATTAATCCTAAACCTTAAGTCTAAAACGTAAACCCTAAACTCTATACCCTAAACCATAAACCCTACACTTTAAAACCCTAAACCCTAAATACCAAAGCATAAACCATAATCCCTAAATCCTAACCCTAAAAGCTTAATCCAAAACCCTAAACCTTAAATCCAAACTATAAACCCTAAACCCTTAACCCTAAACCCTAAACCCTAAAATCATAACCCTAGAAGCTAAACACCAAACCCTAAACCCTAGCCCTCAACCCGAAACTCTAAACCTAACTGCTAAAACTTAAAGGCTAAACCTAAACCTCAAACCCTAAACCTAAACCCTAATTCCTGAACTCTAAACCCTAAACCCTAACCCTAAACCCTAAACACTAAGCCCTAAACCCTAAACACTAAACCCAAAACCCAAAAACCTAGACCTTAAACCCTAAGCCACAAACCCTAAACCCTAACCCTAAAACCCAAATACAAATTCCAAAATCCTAAATCCTAAAACCTAAACCCTAAACCCTAAACACTAAACTCTAAACCATAAATCCTAAACCCTAATCCTCTTAATCCTAAACTCTAAACACTAAACCCTAACCCTAAACCTTCAAGTATAAACCCTAAAACCTAAACCCTAAATCCTAAATCCTAAACCCTAACCCCTAATACCTAAACATTAAACCCGAAAACCTAACCTTAAAACCCAAACCCTAAACCCTAAACCCAAAACCCTAAACCCAAATTCCTAACCCTATATTAATCCTAAATCCAAAGTATAAACCCTAAACCCAAAACTCTATACCCGAAATCCTTAACCCTAAACTCTAAACCATAAACCCTGAACTCTAACTCTAAACCCTAACTCGTAAACCAAAAAACCTAGACCCTAAACCCTAAATTCTAAACCCTACACCCTAAACCCTAAACCCTAAACTTGGAACCCTGAACTTTAAACACTTAACTTGGAACCCTAAACCTTAAACCCTAAACTCTAAATCCTAAATCCTAAACCACTTAACAATAAACCCTAAACCTTAAACCCTAAACTTTAAACCCTAAACCATAAACACTAAACCCTAAATACTAACTCTAAACCATTAATCCTAAACCCAAATTCTAAATCCTAAACCATAAATCCTAAACCCAAAACCTAAACACTAAACCCTAAACCCTATACCCCAAATCCCAAACTCTAAAACCTTAAACCCTAAACACTAAACCATAAAACCTAAACACTTACCCCTAAACCCTAAACCCTAACCTCGAAACCTTAAACCCTAAACCTACAACCCAAAACTCTAAACTCTAAAACCAAAACCCTCAACCCTAAACCCTATACCCTAAACCATAAACCCTAAACTACTAACCTTAAACCCTAAATCCTCAACTCTAAACCCTAAACCTAAACTCTAAACCCTTAGCCATAAACCCTAAACTCTAAACCCTAAACCCTAAACTTGAAACCCTATAAACTAAACCCAAAACCCTAAACCCTAAATCCTAAACCCTAAACCCTAGTCCTAAAACCTAAACCCTCAATCATAAATGATATATCCTAAACCCAAAACCCTAAACCATAAACTATAAACCCTAACACTAAACCCCAGATCGAAAACCCTAAATCCAAAATCATAAACACTAAATCCTAAACCCAAAACCATAATACCAAAATCGTAAACCCCTACATCCTAAACTTTAAACCCAAAACCCTAACCCTAAACCCTAAACCCTAAACTATAAACCCTAAACCTTAACATTAAACCCTAAATCTTAAAACCTAAACCCTACACCCTAAACACTAAACCTTAACCCCTAAACCCTGAATCCTAAACCTACAAACTAAAACACTAAACACTAAAACCTAAAACCTAAACCCTTAACCCTAAACCTTAAAACTTAAACCATAAACCATAAATCGTAAACTCTAATCCCTAAACCTAAACCCAAAACCAAAAAACCTAAACCCTAAACCCTATACACTAAAACCTAAACCCTAAGCCTTTAATGTGGAACCCTGGACTTTAAACCCAAAAATTTGAACCCTAAACTCTAAACCCTAGACCCTAAACTCTAAACTCTAAACCCTAAACCCTAAATTGCTTAACCATAAACCATAAACCATAAACCCAATACCTCAAACCCTAAACCATAAACCCTAAACCCTAAACTCTAAACCCTAACCCTAAACCATTAATCTTAAACCCTAATCCCTAACCCTAAATAATTAATCCTAAACCCTAAACTCTAAATCCCAAACTCTAAACCTTAAACCCTAAACCCTAAACCCCAAACCTATAACCCTAAAAACTATACCCTAAACCAAGAACCCTAAACTCCTAACCCTAAACCATAAACCATAAACATTAAATGCTAAACCCTAAACTCTAATCCCTAAACCTAAACCCTAAACCCTAAACCCTAAACCCTAATTCCTAAACTCTAAACCCTAAACCTTAATCCTAAATACTTCACCATACACCCTAAACTCTAAACCCTAAACCCTAAACCCTAAATGCTAAACCCTAAACTTAGAACCCTAAACCCTAAACCCCATCGCCACTCATTTTCTAAAATTTTTTCTCACTCTAAAAATATCTCTCTAAAAATCCGCTCTCAAAGAAACAAAGGATCGCCACGAATGGCCACAGAGCCATCGAAAGGAGCTCAGCCACGACCAGCCCAATCGACGCGGAACTCAAGCATCTATAAACCCCAACTGGGCGCTTCTCCAGAATCATCCGCCAACTCTTCAAAATTGCGACGCATTGAGGCGATCCATGTCGCGATTTTGGAAGAAGAGTTGGACTGGGCTCGGAAAATCATGTCCCTTGATCAAGCGGGAATGATTCGAGTTAATTCAAGTGGAAAACCTGAATCTACAACTAAAGATCTACATACAACTCAAAAATCATACGTTTCTATCTCACAAATTGAGAGTTCTAAGAAGACGATTTCTGGAGAAATCACCTCCAAATCGCCCGATGTGCGCCTTCAATTTCGAGGGTCGTCGAAGAAGATGAATGAAGTCGCGACTACTGGGGAATCTTCCCCAAGCCATGGAGTACAGATTGACATAATTTCGAGCAAATTTGACGGCGAAATCTCCGGCGGCATAAGCTCTGATAAAGTCACCGAAGCTCCGATCGATAATGGAGACAAAATGCTTCATCAAGAGTCTCTTTGTGATGAGAATGATCTTCCTAAGGTAACAGAACCTCCTAATCAGCAAAGAATTAACGTTGAGTTACTTTCAAATTTGCAGGACCAAGATACCACAAAGGCTGATGTTCAGAACAAAGAAGAGGAAAGGGATTCGATGAGGAGGAACAACATAGGTAATCAAGCACATAATCACGGAAAAGAACACATACAAATTCAAAGGGAGGAATTAGTGCAATACGAACATGAAGAACTGATCAAGAATGGCATTACAAATGTGATCACAGAGGCAGAGAAGCAAGAAAAAGTGCAGGGGGATCAAGGCATGGCAGTTCAACAAAATAGAGCAGCGCAGCACACACAGCAGAAGGTATCAATAGAGACATCAAAGGAGAAACACTATGGTAAGGAGGAAAAGACAATATGGAGAGTGAAGGACAAAACAAACTTCACGGAGAACATAACGCATCACAACAAGGAGGAAGGAGAGACACGCATAAACTTCAACAGCAAGAAGAAGAGAACAGTGTCGATGGATAAAACTACTCCAATCAATTATGATCAAAATAACCGTGTTGATAACAATTCCCATAAAAGTCAAAATGAGCATGAGAAAGGTCAATCTGTAGTGCAGGCTGGTGATATTACGATAGAAGATCAGAATATGAAGTCCAATCAAAACATTCTCAATATAGACTCTAAAATACCTCCCCCTATCAAAGTTTCTTCTAACTTTGATACATATCGACCTAACCAGCAAAGAACTTCCCAAACCAGTCCTAAACATACTCGTAATGCACTTCGCAACACCTTCCCTAAGAAATGCCACCACCAAATTCCCGATCCCGCTTCCCATCATTACCCAATCGTTAGCCTCAAGACTTAGAGCTAACCAAAGTAAGAATGCTAATCCCTTGGATATTACCACCCCTATAATCACTGCTAGACAGGGATATCCCTCTATAACCTTCCATGAAGAGGATTTTATGCACAAAATGCCGGGGAGATGTAAGTACACACTGGTTGGCAAGTTCATCAATGCAATGCCCAAAATGGAAGTCATCAGGAAAAGTTTTGTTGCACAAACACAGCTTACAGGAGGAGTCAAAATTGCACACTTCAATTCAAGACATATTTATATTGACTTGGATAATGAAGCTGATCATATTTCAGTTTGGACAAAGCAGAGAATGTTTATTGCTGGCCATTCAATGAAACTACAGGTATGGACTCCCACTTTTAAACCTGCTGAAGAAACCCCTATAGTACCAATTTGGGTTACACTGCCTGAACTGCCATGGCATTGTTATTATATGGACATTCTTACACCCTTATTGTCCCTAATTGGTAAAGCTCTATACTTGGATTCTGCCACTATGCAAAAGATAAGGGGAAGTGTTGCTAAAGTGAGGGTCCAAATAGATCTCACTAAAGCAAGACCTCAACATGTATGGATGGGTTTCTCTGAGAAGGACCATACTTTAGGTAAATGGCAACTTATTGAATTTGAAGATGTTCCTTCTTACTGTTTATACTGCAAGCACCAAGGGCATTCCTTTGTGGAATGTCCAGGGAAGGAAAGAGATGAGGAAATCAAAAGGAGAAAAGAAATGGAAACTAACAGGAAAGGACAGGAGAAGCAACTGGACCAAATGCCAAAACATAACCAACAGAGGGAGGAAGGGAAAGAAAAACCTCAATCAAACAGACAAATAAAAGCAAAGGAACCAAAGAAATTGATGATACAACATACAAGGAGGAGCAATGGCAAACTGCACTGTAAAGAAAAAGAAAAACAACCAACACAACTAATCGTGGATAAGAACCACAATTCACAGGAGCAGCAAGTACAGGTACAGCAGAACATAACAACTCAGGATCAACAGACAGGACAGAGAACAGGTATGAATGCTAATACTCCTGTAATTATTAATGAGGAGTCTGGTGATCAGACATTCACAACCCCATCCCCTATTATTGTTAAGGATGATGCACATCCTGCCCCTTCCCCTGTGTCCCCTGTTATTAGTGTGAATGAAGTTGTTGGAGGAAGGATGGTTGGGAGGGAGAAAACTACTAACATGCAGGAAGGGGAACCTAAGGGGAGGGATTTGTCTTATGTTCTGCATGAGAACCAAATGGATGACCTTAGGAGGAGCCCTCAAACCCCTGCTACCACTACGTACATACGCAAAGATCAACAAAAGAATGTTCACCAAAATACTAATGCAGAAGGACAACAGGCTCACAGAAAGGAAGTGGAGCAGAGGCAAACCAGAGGATCTATGGCAAAAGATATGGGTAATAAAGTTAGTACTAGTAAATAGGCACAGACTCCCAAAAGTAAGAACAAACCCAGCAAGAAAAAGAGAGAAGCTGCTAAGAGGAAACAAGCTGAACAAGATCAACAGGTAAAGGATCAGAAGGACAATCAACCAGAAACAGATGAAGCAGAAGAACTTAATCCCTGTAAACAATTTATTATGGTGGAACAAATTATGAATGTGATCCCTCTTAAAGCTAAGTACAGCAACCATACTCCTGCAAAACCCCCAGATCACTCCAGAATTAGTCTAAGGGATGAGTATGAGGTGCAGAACTCAGAGGATGAAATGGAAGAAGAGACTCTTATAGAACAAGATGAAGATGAAGATGAGGAAACCAGTGAAGCTTTGATCAGAGCTTTCAGCCCCAACAAGGACCCAGAACTGGACAAAGAGGTACAACAGATTACCAACAACCAAGGACTCTCTCCTAGAGGTAGACCCCAGGAAAGATTGCCTCTCAAGAAAGCATCAATAACAATTCCTGTAACTGCAGGAAGACCAAACACTAGGCTATTCAGTTCTAAATCATCCCAATGATTAGTGCAATCATATGGAATGTTAGAGGAATCAACACCCAAGGTGTTGTTGAAAGACTCAAAAATCTCAAAATTATTCATCAACTATCCATGATAGCTATCCTTGAGCCATTCTCAGATACTGTTCAGATTGACAGGTTTAAAAGTATGCTAGCCATGGATCATGCTGCCAGCAACATCAATGGAAAAATTTGGCTGTTTTGGAACAATGATGTTACCTGTAATGTGCTGGAAACTGATGAACAGCAGATGACTTGTGAGATCAACCATATTGAAGCTCCTGGCAACTATTTCATGACCTTTGTATATGCCAAGTGCAAAGACTATCTTAGGAAGCCACTTTGGGACAGACTTCTGCATCTTGCTGACACTAGAAATGATATTCCCTGGTGCACTGTGGGAGATTATAATGTTATTACAGATACAGAAGAAAAGCTAGGTGGTATTCCCTACAACATGAAGAAAAGTCTGGAGTTTATTGGTATTATTGAAGCTTGTGGATTATTGGACTTGGGATTTAATGGCCCTAAGTTCACCTGGTCTAACCAAAGGGGGATCCAATTCAGAATTTGGAAAAGGCTGGACAGAGCAATGGTCAATGATAGATGGTTGCAAGACATGCCTCACACTAGCATCACCCATCTTCCTTCTGTAGGATCTGATCACTGCCCACTCCTCATGGAAATCCAGGCCAGACCTCAAGACCACATTAAATACTTCAGATTCTTAAACTGTTGGGCTGATCAGCCTACATTTGCAGACACAGTTGCTAAATGCTGGAACAGACCAATAGAAGGAAAACCTATGTGGATTTTTCACCAGAAGATGAAGAGACTGGCCTCTACCCTCAGTACATGGTCAAGACTGCAATTTGGGGATATTTATGCTAAGGTTAAAGAGTTTGAGGAAAGAGTCAGAAAGGCAGAAGAGAATCTTATTCATAACAATACTGAAGAACAGAGAGCAGAACTCCACTGTGCCAATGCTGAATACATTAAATTCATGAAACTAGAAGACTCTATTCTTAAACAAAAGACTCAGCTGCAGTGGTTTAAGGAAGGGGATGGAAACTCTAAATACTTTCATGCTTTGGTAAGAGGAAGAAGGAGGAAGCTGTTTATTCACAAAATCCTCGTGGACAATGATGAGTGGATTCAAGGGGATAATCAAATTGCACAGGCTGCCTGTGAGTATTACCAGAACATATTCACTGGAGAGGATAAGTATATTGATGAGACTCCTCTGGATTGCATTCCTAGGATGGTCATGAAGGAACATAATGACAGAATGAGAGCCTTCCCTACTATGGATGAACTTAAAGAGGTGGTTTTCTCTATGGATCCTTATTCAGCTGCTGGGCCAGATGGTATGAATGGTTGCTTTTTCCAGAAATGCTGGGATGTTATCAAGAATGACCTGCTGGCAGTTATTCATTCCTTCTTCAGTGGTCAGATGATTCCTAAATATATTTCTCATGCATGTCTTGTTCTTCTCCCTAAAGTGAAGCATCCTAATAAGCTTTCTGAATTTAGGCCTATCAGCCTTAGCAATTTCACTAACAAGATCATATCTAAGCTTCTATGTCTCAGGTTGGCTCCTATCCTACCAAACCTGATTTCCCCTAATCAATCAGGGTTTGTAAAGGGGAGAAGTATAACTGAAAATATCATGTTGGCTCAGGAAATCATCCATCAGATAAAGAAGCCTGTCATAGGAAGTAATGTGGTGATTAAACTTGACATGACAAAAGCCTATGACAGGGTTTCCTGGTCCTACACTTGTCTGGTTCTCAGGAAGATGGGCTTTGATGAGGTTGTCATTGATATGGTGTGGAGAATTATGGCTAACAATTGGTATTCCATTATTATTAATGGAAAGAGACATGGTTTCTTTCAGTCTACTAGAGGATTAAAGCAAGGTGATCCTTTATCTCCGGCACTATTTATTTTAGGTGCTGAGATGTTATCCAGATCTTTGAACAGGTTGCAGCAGAATCCTTTATATCACAACTTCCATATGGAAAGCAGAGGACCACAGATTAATCATCTTAGCTTCGCTGATGATATTATTATATTCACTTCAGGAAGAAGGCAGTCTCTCAAACTCATTATGGAGACTCTGAGTATCTATGAAGGAACTTCAGGTCAGCTGATCAACAAGGCTAAAAGTCACTTCTTGCTTCATTCTAATGCTTTCAGGACTACCTGTGAAAGGGTTAAAAGATACACTGGCTTCCACCAGAAAGAGGCTCCTCTGATGTACCTGGGATGCCCCATATTTATTGGAAGGCCTAAGATTATCTATTTCTCGGAGCTTATCAACAAGATGGTTAATAAAATCACAGGATGGCAATCCAAGATGCTAAGCTATGGAGGCAAGGTTACTTTGATCAAACATGTGTTGCAATCAATCCCTATCCACCTTCTATCTTCTATTTCTCCTCCTTCTACTGTTCTTAAGCAAATACAGCACATCATGGCTGATTTCTTCTGGGGATGGAGGAAGGACAAGAAAAAATATCATTGGTCGTCATGGAGAAACTTAAGTTTTCCATATGAGGAAGGGGGAATTGGAGTTAAACTTTTGAAAGATGTTTGTCAGGCATTTCAATTCAAGCAGTGGTGGACATTTAGATCCAAGCAAACATTGTGGGGTGATTTCCTTAAAGCCAAGTACTGCCAAAGATCTAATCCAATTAGCAAAAAGTGGGATACAGGGGAATCCCAAGCATGGAGGTTGATGATGAAAAACAAAATCACTGTGGAGAACCACATTCAGTGGAAAATCAGGGATGGTTCTTGCTCCTTTTGGTGGGATAACTGGCTGGGAATAGGACCTTTGGCTCAGTTTACCACTCACAGCAACAGATTCAATAATGATAAGGTTGCAGATTATATAGAAGCTGGTCAGTGGAACAGGAGAAAGGTCACTCAGTTAGCTCCTCATACACAGGTACATAAAATTCTTTCTACTCAGATTCATCTACAGCATGGACAATCTGATCAGGCAGTATGGACCCTCAATACCAATGGTACCTTTTCTGTGTCTTCTGCGTGGAATATTATTAGAGAAACCAGGGAGAAAACCAAATTCAACACCTACACTTGGCATAGGAATATCCCTTTTAAATGTTCCTTTTTGCTGTGGAGAGCAATTAGGAGCAAATTACCTACCAATGAAAAATTGGCAAGGTTAGGAATTGCACCAGCAAACTGTTACTGTTGTCACTCTCCTGGAGTTGATACCATTGAACACATTTTCAATTCAGGGAACTTGGCCAGAAATGTGTGGAAGTATTTTGCTGTTGCCATGGGTATTCAAACAGATTATCTACCACTTAGAAGTATGATTATGAGGTGGTGGAGTAATGCTTACAACAATGAAGCACACAAGCTGATCCTACAAGCCATTCCTATCTTTATTTGCTGGAATTTGTGGAAGAACAGATGTGCAAACAAATATGGAGGCAAACAATCCAACATAGCAAGGGTTAAATATTTGGTGATCCTTGACACTTTCAAGCTACTGCATACTGCATTTCCCTACATCACTTGGCCTTTGGAATGGAAAAGGTTGTGTATTCATATTGAGAGCTGCACTCATGATACCAAGATCACTTCAGTCCAATGGATTAAACCTCCTGACACTTGGGTGAAACTTAATACTGATGGGAGCACCTTGGGCAACCCAGGCAGCATAGGAGGAGGGGGTATCATCAGAAATCATAAAGGAGAGATTATCTTTGCCTTTTCAGCCCCTTTTGGAACTGGAACAAACAACCAAGCCGAGGTGGAAGCAGCTATTTTAGGCCTAACATGGTGTGCTCAACTGAAACACAACAATGTGATCCTTGAAGTTGATTCACAGCTACTTGATCACTGGTTGAAAAACATTGCAGCAACTCCTTGGCAGTTCGATTCCCAGATTCAGAAGCTTCAACAAATAGTCACAAAATTCAACCAATTCAGATGTATTCATATCCTCAGGGAGGCCAACTTTGTTGCAGATTCTCTTGCCAAACATAGTCACAAGATTACCAGCCTCCAAATTTATTTCAAGAGTCAGCAGCTGCCCAAAATGACAGCAGCTTATCTCCAGCAGGACCAGGCAGGTATGGCAAGCTTCAGAAGAAGAAAGAAGAAGAGAATTAAGGAACCACCATGATACTCTCTGAGAGAGAGAAGTCACAGAAAGGAGCCTGAAATCCTTGAAGTCTTCTCTGATGGTTATAACCATCTTCCTGCTATGATTCTCTTGTTTGCTAGGATAGAATTTATTTCTTGAATTGTAAAGGGAGAGTCTCCCTCATTTAAGTTTTCCTAGAATCTTTGTACTGAGAGGAGTCCTCTCACATAGGTGCGTAGGTGATAGGTTCTTGCTTTTGTTTGGGGAAGTATTGGAGAACCTACTAATTATAGTAGGCTACCAATTCTTGAACCACCATGAAGTGGAGGTAAGGTTTATGTCCCCCTCTATGTATGTTTACTTTTTATATATATGATAAGGCCTGGGGGTGATGCTAAGCCCCTGACCCCTCCAAGGGTCGTTCAAATAAAAAAAAAAAAAAAAAACCCTAAACCCTAAACTTGGAACCCTGAACACTAAACCCTAAACCTAATTTCTAAACCTAAACCCAAAACCCTAAATCCTAAACCCTATAGCCTAATCCCTAAACCCTAAACCCTACACCCAGAATCCTAAACTCTAAACCCTAACTTGAAAACCGAAACCCTAAACCATAAACCCAAACCCTAACCCTAAACTCTTAATCCTAGACCTTCAATCCTAAATTCTAAAATATAAACCCTAAATCCTTAACTCTAAACCTAAGACCCTAAACACTAAACCCTAAACCATTAACCCTTTACCCTAACCCTAAACCCAAAACCCTAAACACTAAACCCTAAACCATTAACCCTTTACCCTAACCCTTAACCCCAAACCTAAAACACTAAATTTTAATCCCTAAAAACTAAAACCAAATCCCTAAACCCTAAACCCTCTACTATAAAACCTAAACTCCAAACCCTAATCCCTAAATGCTAAACATTAAACCCTAATTCCTAAACCCTAAACCCTAAACATTAAACTTGGAACTCTAAACCCTAACCCTATAACCTAAACCCTAAACTTGTAACCCTAAACTTTAAAACCTAAACCCTAAACCTTAAATCAAAATTCAATACCCTAAACACTAAACCCCAAATTCTAACCCTAAATCTAAACCCTAAGCCCTAAACCCTAAACCCCAAAAATTAAACCTAAACCCTAAGACCTAAACCCTAAACCCTAAACCCAAGCACTAAACCTAAACCCTAAACCTTAAACGTTAAACCCAAACCTCAAACCCTAAACCTAAACGATATTCCTAATCACTAAACCCTAAACCCTAAACCCTAAACCCTAACCCTAAACTCTTAATCCTAAACCCTAAACCCAAAACTCAAAACCCAAAACCCTAAACCCCAAATCCAAAACCCTAAATTCGAAACCCTGAACCCTAAACCCTACACTCTAAACCAAAAGGCCTAAATAGTAAACCCTAAACCCTAAACCCAAAACCCTAACCCCTAACCCCTATCCCTAAAACAAAATCCCTAAACCCTAAACCTTAAACCATAAACTCCAAACACTAAACCCTAAATGCAAAACCCTAAGCCCCAATCCCTAAACCTTACTCCCTAAACCCTAAAGACCAAACACTAAACTTGGAACCCTAAACCTTAAACCCTAAACCCTAAACCCCAAATCCAAATTCTGTACCCTAAACCCTAAACCCCAAGCCCTAAACCATAATCCATAAACCATAAACTCTAAACTCCAAACCCTAAACCCTAAATGCTAAACCTTGAACCTTAATTTCTAAACCCAAATCCCTAAACCTTAAACCCTAAACCCTAACCCTAAACCCTTAATCCTAAACCCTAAAATCTAAATCCAAATTCTAACACTAAACCTAAACCCTAAACTCAAAACCCCATAACCTGATCACTAAACCCTAAACCCTAAACCCTAAACCCTAGCTCAAAACCCTAAACCTTAAACCCCGAACCCTAAACCTAAACCTTAAAACTTAAATGTTAAACCCAAACATTTAACCCTAAACCTAAACCCTAATTCCTTAACTCTAAACCCTAAACCCTAACCCTAAAGCCTAAAGGTTAAACCCTAAACCGTAAACCCTAACCTTAAACCCTAAATCCTAAATCCTAAACACTAAACACTAAACCCTAAACCCTAATTCCATAACCCAAAACCCTAGACCCTAAACCCTAAACCCAAAACCCTATCGCTTCCTCATTTCTCAAATTTTTTCTCGCTCTAATTCCTCACTCTAAAAAAGGATGCACCAAAAAATATCCTAACAGCTATATTCTAACAGCTAGCACGCATTGCCGGAATGGCACGTGAGTCACCGGGTAGTCCGCCTGCACTGACCACCCCAACAGGGGCGCCCGAAACATAGTGGCCAATCCCACAAGGAATCATCCACTACTTCATCCAACAATTCTGCAAATTCGTACATCAATGAAGCGACGAACGCAAAGTTGGAGAAGGAGTTAGATGGGAGTCAAATAATTATTTCCCCTGAACGTGCTTAAGTGATTCGTGGAAAACTGATTATGGGGAAAGATTCTTCTAATCAAGAGCTACATCATACTAAAAAATCAAGTGATTCCATCTTCCAAATCGAGAGAACTGACGAGGTGAACTCTGAGCAAATCACCGACAAATCGCCTGATATGCGCCTTCAAATTCGAGATACTTCCCAGCAATTTTGTGATGGTTTAAGTACTGGAGATTACTCTCCTAGTGAAGGGCTACATCCCAACAAAGTTTCAAGCAATTTGGACGGCCAAATCCCCAGCGACCAGAATTTTAGTGATGCGACAAAGTTTGATTTACGAAAGGTGGGAGAGGATACTGAAAGAAACTGTCCTAATGAAGCACTACACATTACTGGTGCTCCTGGGAATTTACCCAAGGATCCAACTTATGAAGAAACTCTGGCCAGTGTGATTGGAACTAAAGCTCAATACACAGTTAATCAACAGCCGGAAGATACAAAATCAACAAGCAGGCAGGAGAGCAATATGCAAGGATCTGGTTCATGTAATCAAGTGGATGTAAAGGGGTAGAAACAAGTTCAACAAACAGAAATTGATCAGGACAAAGTAAGGCAAACGGAGGAACAGGATCATAGGCCAAAAGGTCCAAATGATCATCAAGCCAAGCCTGCTCAGTCAAGTATAAATATGGTGAACGTAGAAAGTTTTTCCCAATTCTCATTTGGAGTTAAAATCAATTATGCAACCTCAGGGAATGAAGGACAACAAAGGTCAGGTAAAGAAGTTGAATCTATTCTCAATATTATTAATAACCAAGTACAAGTACAGCAGGTTATAAACACTAAGTTGCAGTACCAAGAACCTAATGCTGAGGTGACTCATTCAGGTAAGTCGACTAACTCTATCCCTAGTCAAAATGCTATTAGCTTGGGCAGGAATGAAGCTCACATGCACGTAGTAGCACAAGGGCACAAAATAGGTTACTCAACAGCTCAGGAACAGGGGAAGAGGGATAATAACTCCTATCAACAGACTACTCAGAAGCATAGTAATGGGAAAGACAAAATTATGCAACCCCAACAGACTCAACAGGGGGAAAAATCAAACCCCAAGGGTGATTATAATGCCTTCCCCAAAATTTCCAGTAACTTTGAGAAATTTATCCCCCTGGTTCAGAAAAGTCAGATAATCAGTCACTCTAACCAAACTAATGTGGACACCAAGCTGAAGGAAGGGGTTAACACCAAACAGGACTAGATCACTGAACCTGCACCTTATACTGTGGTCCAAACCTTGGCTGCAAAACTAAGGCAAATCCATGCTAAAAATGTAGCACCTATAGAATTGGTACCTCCCAGACACACCACCAAACAGGGCTTACCTGCAGTCATCTATGGTAAGGAAGACTTCATGACTAAGTTGGCTGTAAATTGTAAGTATACTTTGATAGGGAAATTCAATAACACTGTGCCTAAAGTTGAGCTCATCAAAAAGAGTTTCGTTATGCAAACTCAGCTTAATTGGGGGGGGGTCAATATAGCTTACTATAATGCAAGACATGTGTTCATTGACTTAGATAATGAACTTGACTATTACACAGTATGGACACAACAAAGAATGACCATTGAAGGCAAACTTATGAGAATTCAGGCATGGACTCCTAATTTTCGACCAGAAGAGGAAACACTTATTATGCCTATATGGGTACTACCACCTGGTCTACCATGGCATTGTTTCAAGAAAGAGTTTATAACACCTTTACTCTCCTTTGTAGGCAAGGTCCTATACCTGGACACTGCTTCTATTAAACGAACTAGAGCTAGTATGGCCAAGGTAAAAGTACAAGTGGACTTAACCAAAGCTAGACCTAGACATGTTTGGATAGGATTGGCTGATGAGGACCTCACTATAGGGAGATGGCAGCCTATTGAATATGAAAATATTCCTCCTTATTGTGAATATTACATACATCAAGGTCACATGATAAAGGAGTGCAACTTCAAGATAAGGGATGAGGAATTCAAAAGAAGAAAAGAACTGGAAACAGAAAAGAAAGACAAAAACAAAGATGAGCAGGAGCATCAGGGAAAGGTCAGCAAGCGAAGCAGGAATAAGGAACAGGAAGACAAACAAAACCAAAGCCACAAGGAAGGAAATAACCAAAAACAAGCATATCAACAAAGGGAACAGGAATGGCAAGTACAAAAGAGGAGAAATAATAAGCAACAAAAGGACAAAGTACAGAAAACTATTTGGAGGCCAACCTCACCACAAAATAGGAGGACAAAGGAGCAACAGCAACATGTACAGCAGCAACCAGGTACACCTAACATATCTAGTCATAATTCCTTTACTAACTTGAACATGCAGGAGAAACAAAATATAGAAGGGGATGGGCCTACTAGTAATAGGGGGACACCAAATCAAGGAATACAACACAAGCACACCAGGAACACAGGTATTGACTCAGCTCCCCCAATCCCCACTGACCCCAGTAGTTCTTCTTTTGTTTATAATGTTGAAGTTAAAGGAGGGATGGATGGGGGAAGTCCGGAGAAACACACTAACTTGCAGGAAGGGGTATCCAAAGGGGGGAATTTGACTCATGTTCTACATGAGGGTACACACTTTGACCATAGTCCAAACTATAGAGCCTCTGCTACCACTAAGAATCAAAAGCATATGACAGAGTCCCAACAGGCTCAACAGCAAAAGAAACCAGAGGCACATCATATAGTAAGCACAAGAAATGACAAAGAGCAACAACAAGGTAAGGAAATAATAGGGGATATCAGAACAAAGGAGAAATGGAAAACGATATAGGAAACAAAGCAAGTAGGAGTAACCAAGGAATTACCCCTAAAAGCAAAAACAAACCAAGCAAGAAAAGAAGGGAAGCAACTAAAAAGAGACAGAACAAACATTAGGAGAATGAACAACAAAAGGAGTTGAACCAGGAAGAAGTCTGTAAAAAGTTTATTATGGTGGATGATCAGTAGGGTATGGACATTACTCCCCTCCAAACTCAGTATATGACTCCACCTCCCAGTGTTCCACCTGACAAAAGACATAGCAATTGTCAAACCAACACTGTCCCAGCTTTTGATGAGTATGCAATAAATAACTCTGAAGATGAAGTTGATATGTATAACCAATCTTTGAAGGATCCTGATGAAGTTGAGGAAACTTGTGAGCTATTAATCAAGGCTTTTAGTCCTCACAGAGATAAAAGCATGGAAGATTAAATTCAGCAAGTGACCAGTAACCAAGGACTATCTCCAAGGGGTTTTCATCATGACAAATTCCAATTCAAAATTCAAAACATTAACACTGTTACTGCAGGCAGACCAAATACCAGGCTCTTTACTTCCAAATCATCCAAATGATCAGTACTCTCATATGGAATGTAAGGGGAATTAACACCCAAGGTGTTATGGAAAGGCTCAAAATACTCAAAAAGATGCATCAAACCTCCATCATTGCTATTCTAGAACCTTTCTCAGAGAGTATTCATGTCCACACTATCAAGCATCAACTAACTATGGAACATGGCATGAGTAACTGCAATGGTAAAATTTTGTTGTTTTGGAACTTAGATATAGATTACAAAGTGATTGATGAGGATGAATAACAAATTACCTGTGAAATGGTCCATAATGAGCTACATACCAAGGTCACTAATACCTTTGTCTATGTCAAATGTAAGGACCATCTGAGAAGACTTCTGTGGGATAAAATGTTACAGCATGCCTCGTCTAGAACTAATTCTCCTTGGTGGGCAGTGGGTGATTATAATGTGATTACCTCCATTGAGGAGAAAAGAGGGGGGTGCCTTACAATATGAGGAAAAGTATGGAGTTCATTGCAGTAACTAAAGCATGTGGTCTTATAGACCTTGGCTTCAGTGGTCAGAAGTTCACTTGGTCTAACAACAGGGGACTCCACAACAGGGTCTGGAAGAGACTAGATAGGGCTATGATTAATGACTCTTGGTTAGAATATATGCCTCAAACCACTATTATTCACATTCCTTCTGTAGGATCAGACCACTGCCCCCTATTGATGGAAATGAAGGATGCAAATGATGATCATATTAAATACTTCAAGTTCCTCAATTAATGGACTGACCAGCCTAATTTCTTTGAAATTGTCTAAGCTTGTTGGGATAAGGAACAGGAAGGTCACCCCATGTGGAGGTTCCATCAGAAGCTCAAAAGAATGGCCTGCACGCTTAGTGCTTGGTCAAGGAGAGAATTTGGTGATATTTTTATGCAAGTCAAGGAGTATGAAAACATGGTTAAAATTGCTGAAGAAGTCCTCATACAGAACAATACAGAAGGAAACAGAACTGCCCTACATGAACTTAATGCTGAATACATTAGATTCTTGAAGCTGGAGGAGTCCATCCTGAAACAGAAAACTCAGCTGTAGTGGTTCAAAGATGGTGATAGCAATACCAAGTACTTCCATTCCTTAATAAGAGGGAGAAGGAGGAAACTATTTATTCACAGACTCTCAAGAGAATATGGGGAGTGGATACAAGGGGATGAAAACATTGCTGAGGAGGCGTGTAATCATTTCCAGAAAGTCTTTACAGGGGACGAGAACAGCATCAATGAAGGCCCTCTAAATTGCATTCCTAGAATACTGCATCAAGATCATAATAACATGCTCATTACCAAACCCACTATGGAGGAGCTTAAAGAAGTAGTTTTTTCTATGACCCGCTATTCTACAGCTGGTCCTAATGGCATGAATGATTGTTTCTTCCAGAAGTATTGGAAGATTATCAAGAAGAATCTGCTTGAGGTCATACTAGCATTCTTTAGTGGGCAAGTGATTCCAAAGTACTTTTCTCATTCCTGCATAGTGTTACTTCCTAAAGTTAACAATCCTACTAAGCTGGCAGAATTCAGACCCATCAGCCTTAGTAACTTCACCACCAAAATCATCTCTAAACTCCTAAGTTTAAGATTGGGTCACATTCTTCGTAACTTGATTTCTCTCAATCAATCAGGATTTGTCAAAGGAAGAAATATTTCTGATAATATAATGCTTGCTCAAGAGATCATTCATCAGATCAAAAAACCTAATATTGGAAGCAATGTGGTCATCAAGTTGGCCATGGCAAAGGCTTATGACAGAGTATCTTGGTCCTATATATGTCTGGTTCTTAGGAAAATGGGATTTGATGAGGTCTTCATTGACATGGTATGGAGAATCATGGCAAACAATTACTATTCTATTATTGTTAATGGGAAAAGGTATGGTTTCTTTCATTCGACTAAAGGTCTAAAGCAAGGTGACCCTTTATCCCAGGCCATATTTATTTTCGGCGCTGAGGTACTATCTAGATCTTTGAATGTAATACACAGTAATCCTGATTACCATGGCTTCCTGATGGAAAAGAGAGGACCCCATATTAATCACCTCAGCTTTGCAAATGACATCATCATTTTCACTTCTAGAAGGAAGAAATCTATTGAATTGATTATGCAGACTCTGAGGACCTATGAAGAGACCTCTGGACAATTAGTGAACAAGAACAACAGTCAGTTTATGGTTCATTCTAATGCATTCAGTAGTACCAGGAACAGGATCAAGAAGCTTACTGGTTTCAAATAGAAAGAAAGTCCTATTAACTACCTGAGATGCCCCCTCTACATTGGTAGACCAAAAAATGTTTACTTTTCTGAGCTACTCAGCAAAATTATTAACAGAATTACTTGGAAAGCTAAGATTTTAAGATATGGAGGCAGAAACACCCTGGTCAAGCATGTACTTCAGTCCCTCCCCATTCACTTACTATCCAACACTCTCCCTCCTGCAACTGTTATCAGGCAAATACAAAATGGCTGACTTTTTCTGGGGGTGGAAAGAAGAGAAGAAAAAATATCACTGGAGTTCATGGAAAAACTTGAGTCCCCTATGAAGAAGGAGGTATTGGTATGAGAAATTTAAAGGATGTTTGCAAAACTTTTCAATATAGACAATGGTGGACCTTAAGAGCTAAACATACTCTTTGGGGAGAGTTTCTAAGAGCTAAGTACAGCCAGAGATCAAACCCTATCAGCAAGAAATGGGACACTGGTGAGTCCCTTATCTGGAAACATTTAATGCACAATAAAGAGAAGATAGAGAAGCATATACACTGGAAGCTCAATTCTGGGACTTGCTCTTTCTGGTGGGATAACTGGCTAGGTGTTGGTCCCCTAGCTACCTTCTCCAATGACAGCAACAAGTTCAACAATAGTACAGTAGCAGATTTCCTGATTGAGGGTCAATGGAATATGGAGATGGAGATATAGCAGGCTCCTCACAATATAGTGGCCAACATTCTTGATACTCACTTTCAATACCAGCAGGGTGTCTCAGACCAAGCAGTGTGGAAGCTAGAGTCTGATGGAAACTTCACTTGTTCATCTGCCTAGAATGAGCTTAGGGGAAAGAGGACCAATTCCAAGTTTTATGCCTTTATTTGGCATAAACACATCCCCTTTAAATGCTCCTTCTTGTTATGGAGGGTATTAAAAGGCAAGCTACCTACCAATGAAAAAATTATTAATTTTGGCAATGCCCCGGTAATATGTTATTGTTGTGAAAGACCTGGATGGGACACTATTGATCACACCTTCAACACTAGCCAGTTTGCAGCTCATGTATGGAGGTTTTTTGCAGTGCATGCAGGGATCAACACAGAACACACCCCCTTATCAATCTCATCATGAGATGGTGGTCGACCAAGTACAATAATGAAGCCAACAAGATACTTCTCCATGCTACTACTATATTCATCTGTTGGAATATTTGGAAAAATAGGTGTGATAGGAGATATGGAGGTAAAAAGTCCAATGTATCTAGAGTCAAGTATGTTGTCTACAAAGACAACTACAAGCTCTAGACTACCACCTTCCCTTACATCAAATGGACTTCGAATTGGAAAGACCTGGTCAAACAGGCAGAGAACTGCTTTCATGACACCAAGGTACTGATGGTAACTTGGCAAAAACCACCTGAGAAATGGGTGAAATTAAACACAGATGGTAGTGCTCTAAGCAATCTTGGAAAGATAGGTGCAGGAGGTATAATCAGACATCACAGTAGGGAAATGATCCTAGCTTTTGCTAACCCCATGGGAAATGGAACTAATAACGAAGAAGAGGTAGGAGCAGATATATTTGGCATGACCTGGCTGCTTCAAATAGGGTACAAGAATGTCATTTTAGAGGTGGACTCATAGCTTCTGGTGAACTAGATCGTGCTCAAAGCTAAACCTCCATGGAGCATCTGCATACAGGTACAACAGCTCCAGGAGCTCATCAGACAAACCAACAACTTTAGATGCAAACATACCTACAAAGAGGCCAACTTTGTGGCAAACTCTCTATCGAAGCAAAGCCACAAGAAAACAAGTCCTCACATATATAGTAACATCCAACAGCTACCAAAGGATGCAAGAGCCTATTATCAACTTGATAAGTTGGAAATGGCAAATTTCAGGTGAAAGTGAACAAAGAGAATCAAAGAACCACCATGAATTAAGGCCTCCCTCATCAACAAAGTTAGGTCTATAGATTAGGCTTAGGGTCTAGTTTGATTGATTATAAAGGGAGAGTCTCCCCAGTTTATGTTTCCTAGATTCTTTGTATCGAGAGGAGTCCTCACACATAGGTGCATATATTCTAGGTTTCATTTCGTATTATGGGGATAAGTCGACTTTACATAATAGGAAGGTTGACTGATGAACCACCATAGGACCGGAGGTTAGGTTTATGTCCCCCTCCATGTATCTTTATTTCTATTTATGCTAAGGCCTGGGGGTGTTGCTAAGCCCCTGACCCCCTCAAGGGTCATTAAAAATAAAAAAAAAAAAAAAAAAAAAAAAACCAAAAACCCTAATCCCAAAACCCAAACTCTAAACCCTAAATTTTAAACCCTAAACCCTAGACCATAAACCCTAAACCCTAAACCCTATAACCTAAACCCTAAACTCTAAACCCTAGACTCTAAACCCTAAACTCTAAACCCTAAATCCTAAAACTCTTAACCATAAACCATAAATCCTAAACCCTATACCTTGAACCTTAAACCATAAATCCTAAATCCTATACTCTAAACCCCAACCCTAAACCATTAATCCTCAACCCTAATCCTTAACCCTAGACAATTAATCCTAAAACCTAAACCCCAAATCCCAAACTCTAAACCTTAAACCCTATAATCGAAACCTTAAACAATAAATAATAAACCCTAAACCCTAAACCCTAAACCTTAACCCCTATACCCGAACCTTAAACCCTATACCCTAAACCATGAACCCTAAACTCCAAACCTTAAACCCTAAACCATAAACATTATATACAAAACCCTAAAAACCCTAATTCCTAAACTCTAAACCCAAAACCTAAACCCTAAACCCTTAACCATAAACCCTAGACTCTAAACCCTAAACCCTAAACTTGAAACCTTATACTCTAAACCCTAAACCCAAAACTTTAAACCCTTAACACTAAACCCTAAGCCCAAAACTTGAAACCCCATATACTAAACCTTACTCCCTAAACCCAAAACCCTAAACCCTAAACCTAATCCCTAAACCCTAAACCCAAAACACTAAATCCTAAATCCTAAATCCTAATCCCAAAACCCTAAACCCTAAGTCCTAAACTCTAAACCCTAAACCCTAACCTTAAACATGAAACCCAAAACCCTAAACCCTAACCCTAAACTCTTAATCCTAAACCCTAAATCTTAAATTCTAAAACCTGAACCCTAAATCCTTAACTCTAAACCCTAAACCCAAAACCTTAAATCCCTAACTATAAACCCTAAATCGTAACCCTAAACCCAAAACCCTAAACCCTAAACCCAAAACCCAAAACCCTATATCCAAAACCCTAACACCTAAACCCTAAAACTAAATCCCTAAACCCTAACCCTAAACCTTAAACCACAAACCCTAAACTCCAAACCCTAAACCCTAAATGCTAAATCCTAAACCCTAATCCCTAAACCTTAATCCCTAAATACTAAACTTGGAACCCTAAACCATAACCCTAAATCCTAAACTCTAAATCCAAATTATTTACCCTAAACCCTAAACCCCAAATTCTAACCCTAAACCTAAACCCTAAGCCCTAAACCCTAAACACCAAACCCAAAACCCTAAACCTAAACCCTAAACTTTAAATGCTAAACTCAAACCTCTAACCCCTAAACCTAAACCGTAATTCCTAAACTCTAAACCCTAAACCCAAAACCAAAAACCCTAAATCCAAAACCCTTAACCAAAACCTTAAATCCTAAACCTTAAACCCTAATTCCTAAACCCTAAACCCTAAGCTCTAAACCCTAAACCCTAAACCCTAAACTTGAAACCCTATATACTAAACTCTAAGCACTAAACCCTAAACCTAAAACAATAAAACCTAAACTTAAAACCCTATATAATAAACCCTAAACCCTGAACCCCAAACTTGGAACCCTAAACCCTAAACCCTAAACCTAATCCATAAACCCTAAACGCAAAAACCTAAATCCTAAACCCTAAATCCTAAATCCTAAACCTTAAACCCTAAACCCTAACCTTAAACCCGAATACCAAAACCCTAAACCATAAACCCTAAACCCTAACTGTAAAATCTTAAACCTAAACCATAAATCCTAAATTATAAAACCTAAACCCTAAATCCTTAACTTTAAACCAAAAACCCTAAAACCTAAATCCCTAACTCTAAACCCTAAACCCAAAACCCTAAAACAAAATCCCTAAACTCCAAGCCCTAAACCCTAAACTCCGAACCCTAAATGCTAAACCCTAAACCATAAACCATAAACCTTAATCCCTAAACCGTCAACCCTAAACACTAAACTTGGAATCCTAAACCTTAAACCATAAACCCTAAACACTAAATCCAAATTCTATACCCCAAACCCTAAACCCCAAATTCTAACCCTAAGCCCTAAACCCTAAACCCCAAAACCCAAACCGTAAAGCTAAACCCGTAACCTTAAATGCTAAACCCAAACCTCTAACCCTAAACCTAAACCCTAATTCCTAAACTCTAAACCCTAAACCCTAAACCATATATTCTAAGCCCTAAACCCTACACCTAAATCCCAAAACTGTAAACCAAAAACCCTAAACTCTAACCCTAAAACCAAAAACAAAAACCCTAAATCCTAAACACTGATCCCTAAACCCTAAACCCTACACTCTAAACCATAAAGCCTAAACCCTAAACCTCTTTTTCCTAAACTCTAAACCTAAAACCGTAACCCTAAACCCTAAACCCTAAACTATAAAGCCTCAACCCTAAATCCTAAACCCTAAACCCTAAATCTTAAACCCTAAACCCTAACTCTAAACCCTAAACCCTAAATCCTAAACCCTCAAACAAAAAACCTAGACCCCAAACCCTAAACCCTAAACATCTTAACCATAAACCCTAAACCCTAAACCCAAACCCTAAACCATTAATCCTAAACCTATAACCCTACACCCAACACCCTAACCCTAAACCATTAATCGTAAACCCTAAACCTAAACCCTAAACCATAAACCCAATACCCTAAACCTAAACCCTAAACCCTAAATGAAAAACCCTAAATCAAAAACTATAAACCGTAAACCCTTACCCTAAACTCTTAATCCTAAGCTCGGAATCCTAAATTCTAAACCCTAAACCCTAAATCCTTAACTCTAAATCCTAAACCATAAACCCCAAATCCCTAACTCTAAACCCTAAACCCTAAATCATAAATCCTAAATCCTAAACTCTAAACCTTAACCCTTAAACCCTAAAACCAAATCCGTAAACCTTAAACCCTAAACCCTAAACCTTAACCCTTAAACCATAAAACCAAATCAGTAAACCCTAAACCATAATCCATAAACCATAAACACTAAACTCCAAATCCTAAACCCTAAATGCTAAACCCTGAACCTTAATCCCTAAACCATAATACCTAAACCTTATACCCTAAACCCTAACCCTAAATCCTTAATCCTAAACCCTAAACCCTAAATCCAAACTCTAAATCCTAAACCTAAAACCCCAAACCCTAAACCTAAACCCTAAAACTTAAACCCTAAATCCAAACCTCAAACCCTAAACCTAAACCCTAATTTCTTAACTCTAAACCCTAAACCCTAAACTCGAAACATTAAACCCTAAATACTAACCCTAAATCCTAAACCCAAAACCCTCAATCCTAAACCATATATCCTAAACCCTAAATCCTAAACCCTAAATCCAAAACCAAAAACCCTAGACCATAAACCCTAAACCTTAAACACTAAACACTAAACCCAAAACCCCAACTCTAAACACTAAACTCTAAACTCTAAACCCTAAACCCTAAACCAAAAAACCTAGACCCTCAACACTAAACTCTAAAACATAAACCCTAAACCCTAATTCCTAAACTCTAAACCCTAAACCTACACCCTAAACGTTTAATAATTTACCCTTAACTCTAAATCCTAAACCATAAACCCTAAACTCGAAACCCCAAACCCTACACCCTGAACCCTAAACTTGGAACCCTAAACCCTAAACCCTAAACCCTAAACCTAAACCCTAAACCCTAAACCCTAATCCCTAAACCCTAAACCCTAAACTTAAAATCTTAAACCCTAAACCCTAAAGCCAATACTCAAATCCCTAAATGATAAACCCTAAACCCTAACCCTAAACCCTAACCCTAAACCCTAAATCCTAAATCAGAAATCCTAAACTATAACCCTAAACCCTAAATCCATAACTCTAAACCCTAAACTATAAACCCTAAATCCTAAACTCTAAACCCTAAACCCTAAACCATTAACCCTAAACCATAAACCCTAAACCTTAACCCTTAATACCTAAAACCAAATCCATAAACCATAAATCGTTAACTCAAAACCCTAAACCCTAAATGCTAAACCCTTAACCTTAATCACTAAACCCTAATCTGTAAACCTTAAACCCTAAACCCTAGCCCTAAGCCTTAAACCCTAAACCTCAAACCCTAAACCTAAACCCTAAAACTTAAATGCTAAACCAAAACCTTTAACCCTAAACCTAAACCATAATTCCTTAACTCTAAACCCTAAACCCTAATCCTAAACCCTAAACCATAACCCTAAACTCTAAACTCTAACCCCTAAATCCTAAACCATATATCCTAACCCTAAACCCTAAAATCTAAACCCAAAACCCAAAACCCTCGACCCTAAACCCTAAACCCAAAACACAAACTCTAAACCCTAAAGCCTAAACCCTAAACCACAAAACCTAAACCCTAAACCCTAAACCCTAAACCCTAAACAACTTAACCATAAACCATAAACCCTAAACCCTATACCTCAAACCCTAAACCATAAACCTTAAGCCCTAAACTCCAAACCCTAACCCTAAACCATCAATCCTAAACCCTAATCCCTAACCCTAAACAATTAATCCTAAACCCTAAACCCCAAATCTCAAACTCTAAACCTTAAACCCTAAACCCTAAACCCTAAATCGTAAACCTACAACCCTAAACCCTATACCCTAAACCATGAACCCTAAACTCCAAACACTAAACCCTAAACCATAAACATTATACACTAAACCCTAAACCTAAACCTTAAACCTTAAAACCTAAACCCTATTTCCTAAACCCTAATCCCTAAACTCTAAACCCTAATCCCTAAACCCTGAACTTGAAACCCTATATACTAAACTCTAAGCCCTAAACCCTAAACTCTAAACCCTAAACCTAAAACCCTATATATTAAACCCTAAACCCTAAACCCCAAACATGGAACCCTAAACCCTAAACCCTAAACCTAATCCATAAACCCTAAACCCAAAACCCTAATTCTAATCCCTAAACCCTAAACCTTAAATCCTAAACTCTAAACCCTAAACCCTAACCTTAAACTCTAAAACCAAAACCCTAAACAATAAACGCTAAACCCTAACCATAAAATCTTAATCCAAAACCCTAAATCCCAAACTCTAAACCGTAAACCCTAAACCCTAAAGCCTAAACCATAAACCATAAACCATAAACCATAAACCCTAAACCAAAAACCCAAACCCCTAACCCCTAAAACAAATCCCTAAACCCTAAACCCTAAATCCTAAACTCCAAACCCTAAATGCTAAACCCTAAATCCAAAACGGTAAACCATAAACCCTAAGCCCTCAACACTAAACCCTAAACTTGGAACCCTAAACCCTAAACCCTAAATGCAAAATGTATACCCTAAACTCACCCCAAACTCTAACCCTAAACATAAACCCTAAGCCCTAAACACTAAACCCTAAACCACAAACCCTAAACCTTAAACGCTAAACCCAAACCTCTAAACCTAAACCTAAACCCTAATTCCTAAACTCTACCCTAAACCCTAATCCTAACCCTAAACCCTAAACCCTAACGTTAAACCCTAAATCCATTATCCTAAACCCTAAACCCAAAACCCAACACCCTAAACCATAAACCCTAAACCCTAACCCTAAACCCCAAAACAAAAACCCTAACCCTAAACCCCACAACAAAAACCCTAAATCCTAAACCCTGATCCCAAAACCCTAAACCTTACACTCTAAACCATAAAGCCTAAACCCTAAACCTCTTTTTCCTAAAATATAAACCTAAAACCCTAACCCTAAACCCTAAACTATAAACCCTAAACCCTAAAACCTAAACCCTAAACCCTAACCAATAATCCCTAAACCCTAACCCCTTAATCCTAAACCTACAACCTGGAATGCTACACCCTAAACCCTAAACCCTAAATCCTAAACCCTAAACCCTAACTCTAAACCCTAAACCAAAAAACCTAGACACTAACCCCTAAGCCCTAAACCTCTTAACTATAAACCCTAAATCCTAAACCCTAACCCTAAACCATTAATCCTAAACCTACAACCCTACACCCTAAACCCTAACCCTAAACCATTAATCTTAAACCCTAAACCTACACCCTAAAACCTAAATGCTAAACCCTAAACCCTATACCCTAAACCTAAACCCTAAACACTAAACCAAAAACCCTAAATCCAAAACCATAAACCCTAAACCCTAACCCTAAACTCTTAATCCTAAACCCGAAATCCTAAATTCTAAACCCTAAACCCTAAATCCTTAACTCTAAACCCAAAACCATAAACCCTAAATCCCTAACTCTAAACCCTAAACCCTAAACCCTAAACTCTAAAACTTAACCCTTAAACCATAAAACAAAATCCATAAACCTTATACCCTAAACCCTAAACATTAACCCTTAAACCATTAAACCAAATTAGTAAACCCTAAAACCTAAACCCTAAACCATAATCTATAACCCATAAACCCTAAACTCCAAATCCTAAACCCTAAATGCCAAACCCTGAACCTTAATCCCTAAACACTAATTCCTAAACCTTAAACCCAAAACCCTAACCCTAAACCCTTAATCCTAAACCCTAAACCCTAAATCCAAACTCTAAACCCTAAACCCTAAAACCAAATCCATAAACCTTAAATCCTAAACCCTAAACCTTAACACTTAAACCATAAAACCAAATTAGTAAACCCTAAACCCTAAACCATAAACCATAAACCATAAACACTAAACTCCAAATCCTGAACCATAAATGCTAAACCATTAACCTTAATCCCTAAACCCTAGTCCTAAACCTTAAACCCTAAACCCTAACCCTAAACTCTTAATCCTAAACCCTAAACCCTAAATCTCAAATCTAAACCCTAAACCTTAAACCCCAAACCCTTCATACCATTGTTTTACAAATTTTATTCTAGCTCCTAATGTATCATGTAATTTTGCTTCTTCCCATGCTTTTATTATTTTTGAACTAAATGGCTCTGGTAGTTTTGTAAAATATAAATGTCTTATTCCTGGACTTTCTTGTGTATTATATACTCCTTTATAATAATATTCTTTATATGCACAAGTATATTCATCTAAGTAACACATGTTACATATTCCTAATTTATTCATTAAATTTCTGTTTATAATTTTATCTTTATTTCGTTCTTCTTCCTCTGTTGTCATACTACTAAATTCATTTCTTATAGCTGTTTCATATTTATAAAGTATATCCATTACTGATGTTGTTTCTCTAGCTTGTATATCCTTACTTGATCTTAGTGTCTTTTTACTTTCCTCTTCTAGATTTAAGAACCATAATTTTACTTCTCCTATAAATGTTCTTTCTATGTATCCTGGTACTTCTATTATATTAATTTTATTGTCTATTATTTGTTTTGCTATGTATCCTATCCATAATTGTATGGTTTGATTTATATCTGTTACACAATCTAAGTTTAAGTATTCAGGTTGTAAATTTATTTGTTTAGGATTCCATTTCTTTATATTTAATCTTTTATTCCATAATGTTTCATATCTATCTGAACTTGTATAATCTCGTGTATATATCTGTGGTTTTTCATGTTTTGGATATGTTCTTCTTGTACTAGGTTCTCCTGTTTCTTTCATTTTTTCATCATAATTTATTTCTACTTCCGTATTTTCTATTAATTTTTTATTTTCCATATTTTCTGTTTCCATAATTATCAGATATGTTTCACTTATCTCCAAGTTTGGTCTACTTCCATATCTTCTTCTATAGTTTCTATATGTACTTCATTTTTATTTTGATTTTCTTCTTCTGTTTTTTCTATAATTTTTTCTTTATATTTTTGTATTTCTATTAATAATTTATTTTCTTTTTCTTGTTCTTGCTGTTTTTCATATATTTCCTTTAACATTTGTAATTCTTTTTCTAGTTCTTTTATTCTATTGTTTTTTGTGTTTGTTATTTGTTGTATTTTTTCTTCATTCTCAATTTTTATTTTTTCTATTTCCTTTTGTCTATCTATTTCGTCATTTTCTCTTGCTATTCTTATCATAGCTGTTAAACTATCTTCTAGTTTTAATTCTTCTTTTTCTAACATTAAGTATAATTGATCTCCTATTTTTTTATATCTCCTCCCTAAGTTTGAGAAAATTATTTTTATTTTTAATCCGTCATAATTTTCATATGTTTTTTCACTTACTGCAAATTCTTCTTTATTCATTTTATGTATGCATTAATCTTTGTTTTAGTTTAGTTATAAACTTGTATTCTAATATTGATACTTGGGTGATTAGTTTATCTAGTTTATGTATATCTTCAGTAGTTTTGTTGGTTTGTTTGTTCAGTTTTTTATATTCTATATATAAATTTTTTAAGTCATGTTTTATCTGTTTATATGTCTGAGTATTTTTATAAGGTCTTCTCATTTTTTACTAATTATTTTAATCCTATGATTATTTTATTCCTATGCTCTGATACCAATTTGGGGGGTAAGTGCGGAATTTGGGCTATGTTTAGATTTATCATAGTCTTTTATCAATTAAATGCTTTTTTGTAAAATTCATCTTCCTTTTCTTTCTTATGTAAAATTATTTGGGCTCCTTCTATTAGCAATTTTAAGTATTGTATGTCTTGTGTTTTAAGGTATTCTTCTAAATACGTTTTTATAATATTTTCCCATGAATCTATTTCAGTCATAACTTCTTTCCAGAGTTGAAAATATTCTTCATTTATCATAATTTAATCACTATTGTAGTCTGAGTATATGTCTAAATAATCATTTTGGTCATATAATTCTTGTATTATTTCTCTTATGTCGTCAAACCAATTTTGTCTTAGTAAGTTATTCATTTCTTCTTCTTCGTATTTCATTATTTTTTCCCATATTATTTTCTTTATGCTGGGTTCAGTTATTTTTTCTAATACTTTAAAGATAAGTATCTTATAATTATCTTCAAAATAGCTATTATTAATTCGCAGAGGTATATTAGCAATGTCCATTAATGTTAATATTTTTATCTTATCGATTTTAGCAATTTATTAATTTATTCCCGTCTTCCATGTCTACCATATGGTAATCTTATGATAGCTTATTATGATCTAGAGTATTCATTTTTATCATCCGGTCACTACTAGCATGATACCTTTTTCAGATACTATCTTCCTAAACAGCGCATCAACACTTAGGTACTCCCCTAACACGGCTTCTCTTGCCTTCAACGGTTTCCCATTTTTGGATGCATAGTTCTAGAAGTCTTCTCCTACTTTTCTCTATGCTAGCAAACTAGATAATAAATATTGAATAATTCTAATTCATAATAACAATCATAAGCATATCACATAATATTTATGGTTGACAGGAATTAACTGCTTTAGCTAAACATGATCATTAATTCATATAGTTTATAATCATAATTTATAACATAAATCATAACTAATTATTACTATAATTATCACTAAGTATAGATCATAAAAGGTATATAGTCATACGTCAGTAGTTTTTGCTAAGTCTTTCTCCATTTGGGGAATTTTAAGTAATTTTTATTAAAAATATATGTTTTTACAAAGCTGGAATATTAGAAATGTGAGAGAGATGTGGTGAGATTTTCGGATGATCTTTACAAATACAATCCTATCCTATATATACTTACAAACTAAGGATCTATGTTGCAAAATAAGAAAGTTAATTACAAAGTAAGTCCCTAAATATTTACATCTTAGTCCCCGACATAAGTCACTTTCTTCTTTATCTTCTTCTTATCCTTTTATCTTTTACATAAAGTTGATTCCTTCAATAATTGTTGCTTCTTTAAGTTTTATCCGTCCACTTGGTTTTGTCTTCACATGGTGTTGCCCTAATTTTTCAAAAAAGTAGATTCCTTAATAATTGAGTCTTCTTTATCTCTTGGCCGTCCACTTGTCTTCTAATCTATATTGACATCTGGTATGTAGTTGTTTGTACCGCTGCATCTGCTACATTCATGTTCCGTATACTTTCTTCCAATAAGTTTGCACATCGATCTAGGCTATCTTCTGAAATAAATCCCTTTCTAATTGCTTTTGTCATAGGTTCTTGCTCTGGTTTAAGTAATGTCAAGGCCCAATTTTTCACTTCTAATTTGTCCATATATCTTAATTCCTTTGCTGTGGAGTAGATTAATAAGTGGTTCCTTGAACAATACTTCCATATGTAGTTTGTTTCATCATAGACATTTGATAATTCTGTCAATATTGTGCTAAGTCCAATAATACGTTTATTTGCGTAAAACTCTGGTAACTCTGCTTTTTGTATAACTGGTTGAGCTGTAATTTCCTCTGGTATAATATAGTCCTTCGTCATTCCTATCTTTATCACCGTAATTACTGGTTTAATTTCGTCAAATAATATTTCTGCTGTAGCTGAATAAAATCTTACATAGAATAATTGTCCTTTAGTAACTCGTTTATAATTCATAAACGCTTGATGTAATTCTGGTATTAGGCTAAGTTCATCTCCTGTAATTGTATATACAGTTGATATAAGTCCATAAGAGTAACATGTAGCTACTAAGTTTGGTTTGGTACCTGGTAATGCAATTAGTTTGTTATAATTTTGTAATTTCTGGGTAATATATCCCTGATGGTTTTTTAATTTTTCCGGATTTTCTATAGGTTGTGTATTTAGGTATTTTTGGATTTTCTCAATGTTTTCAATATATGTCCGGGTTATATGGTTATATGTTTTCTTGGCTTGGTTAAGTGAGGTTGCATATGTATGTATTTGTGGAGGTATGAATAATTCATTCTTTTGTATATGGGGTGGGGCATAAGGCTTTTCAAATACCTTATTCAAGTTGAAGTTTTTTCTTTTTGTAACAGTAGTAAATGATTCTTGTGTATTTTCTTTAGATGTACCTGCAATATTAAGTAAATTGTTAGTAATTTGGGTTTTTAGGTGTTTTCCAACGTCACCTTCTAGGTCTGGTTGTTTTAAGTGCTCCGACTGCACTACTAGCTCTGGTTTTTTATTGTGGTCCGTCTCCACATATTTTGTTTCCATAACTGATACTCTGTTGTTGAGCATCTTAAGTTGTTCCAATATTTCGTTCATAAGTCTTGATTTGTAATTTCTTCTTCAAAGTCTGCTTGCATACCTTTGTCTTGATAAGTAATCTGCAATAACATTCTTGTCGATCTTAATTACTTCAATAGTAAAAGTAAAGTTTAAAATATTTAGTACCAATCTTCTAATTTCTTTTGTAATCGAGTCCTGTACCTTTCTTGTTAACCACCATTTTACTTGTGTATTATCTTCTAACAATAAATTTGTTATACACAATATATGGTTCAAATGCTAATAAACATTTATATAATGCAAATAATTCTTTTCTATTAATTTCCCATTTTCCTTCCGCTTTAGTAAATGTCCCCGAATAATATCTACAATGATGTTCTGTTTTTTCATTTTCATATTTATATTTTAATACTCCTCCATAATTATTTTCACTTGCATCTGATTCTACTATATAATTGAATTTTTTATTTTCATCTGGAAAACATAATTTTGGTAATTTTTTACATTGTTCTTTTATCTTTTGTACTTGCTTTTTATCTGTGTCATCATAATTATATTCAACATCTTTTTCGATTTCTTTTGTAACGTTTTAAATATTCTGCTAGTTTAGGTATATATTCTCTTACTTGATTTACTAATCCTAAAAAGGATTGTAATTTCTTTTTTGTATCTAATATTTCTTCTGAATTTATAATTTTTTGTACTATATGTTGTTGCATTTTTATTCCATTTTTATCTATTTGTATTCCTAAAAATTCTATTTGATTTTTCATTATTTATGCTTTATTTTTACTTAGACTTATTCCAGATTCTTCTACTATGTTTATGAATTTTTCTAATAATTTTATATGTTCATCATATGTCCTTGAGTATAAGAGTATATCATCTATATATACTATACAATTTTCTAATTTTGTGAAATATATATCCATAAAATGTTGAAATCTACCTGGTGCATTTTTATATCCAAATGGTAATACATTCCATTCATAAAATCCTTGTGGCACTGTAAATGCTGTTAATTTTTTAGATTCGTCTTCTAATTTTAAGTGTGGCGCGCAATACATCCCTCGAAATGGTACATCCTCTTTAATTTCTTATTCTTCCTCAATTCACATAATACTTGTCACAACCATGTCTCAGAACTAATGCAAATGACATGTTCACACAAATAATGAGGAGATGACCATTTTCGTAATAATGCACAATTCACAACAACACAACCATGATACAACATAAACAATGAATCAATAAGCTTTTCAAACCATTCTCAACACATCACACACTAATAATTAATCACATTGCCTTTTATTACCCCTTTTTCATCATTAGAATTATTCAATATGGACAAGTCAACCCATCACCAAGTCCCATTACTCTATAACAGAAACCACAAGGAAATACACGATTTTATGCACTTAACAAAGATTGAGAAATCCACCTGCCTTAAACAATCATACAATTACTCTAGGACTTGAGCCTTCCCCTTTCTTTGGGCTTCCAAATCAAGCAATCTATTCAAATAAAAAATCACAATAAGGTTTCTAAACCAACAACACCCATATTATTATATGTTTAGTTTAGACCCAAAAACTCGCCCAAAACCATAATCATTTTCTTACATCTCAAGCCAAGTGTCAAGTCTTAATTCCTCAAAATAACCCAACTTTAATAATATTCACATAATGTAATACACATAATATTTAATATAGTAAAGCTTAAATTATAGTGTAATAACTAATAAGATGATAATCCCCAATTAAATGTCAATAACTTACTAACCAATAATGTCGAAAGTGATGTGCAAAACATCAAACTAATTACAATTGATATATCCTTATTTATCCTCCTCCAATCATTACCAAGTATTCTCTCATTATTACTCATCAATAGCTATCAATCACTTAACAATAAATTAATACACCAAGATTGTGATGGCAACATCTCTAAATTCTTACACACACACACACACATATATATATATATAAAATAAGAGATCTGATAGCGCTTACTTGTCAGCACCACAAAAATCATATTTTTTAAATATTTAAAATTCTTTTTAAAAATGATTTTAAATCAGTTTTAGAAAATAAGGAATAAGTGAAAATATGTATTTATTATTTATTTTTTAAAAAAGCTCTACACAGTAACGTATGTGGTCCTTTTTTTGTGGAAAGGTATTTTTTAAATTTTAACCATCTTTCCACAACCTCCTCATTTAAAGAAAAACAAATGTAAAAAATAATAACAATAATAATAATAATATATAATATATAATATTATATATATTATAATAGGAGAGGTGATAGTGCTTACGTGTCAGCACCACAAAAATCATATTTTTTAAATATTTAAAATTATTTTAAAAATGATTTTAAATCAGTTTTAGAAAATAAGGAATAACTAAAAATATGTATTTATTATTTATTTAAAAAAAAGCTCTACAAAGTAACATATGTGGTCCTTTTTTTGTGGAAAGGTATTTTTTAAATTTTAACCATCTTTCCACAACCTCCTCATTTAAAGAAAACCAAATATATTATAATAGGAGAGGTGATAGCGCTTACGTGTCAGCACCACAAAAATCACATTTTTAAAATATTTAAAATTATTTTAAAAATAATTTTAAATCAGTTTTAGAAAATAAGGAATAACCGAAAATATGTATTTATTATTTTATTTTTAAAAAAAGCTCTACAAAGTAACATATGTGGTCCTTTTTTTGTGGAAAGATATTTTTTAAATTTTAACCATCTTTTCACAACCTCCTTATTTAAAGAAAACCAAATGTAAATAATAATAATAATAATAATAATAATAATAATAATAATAATAATAATAATAATAATAATAATAATAATAATAATAATAATAATAATCACAATAATAATATTAATAATATTATTAATAATAATAATCATATATATATATATATATATATATATATATATATATATATATATAATTTATCTATATATTATAAAATTAAGAAATAAACTTACCACAAAAAATGTATAATAATCATCTCTCTCTCTCTCTCTCTCTCTCTCTCTCTCTCTATATATATATATATATATATATATAGATAGATAGATAGATAGATAATCTATCTATATATTATAAAAATCAGAAATAAACTTACCACAAAAAAAGTATTAATTTAAAATCTAAAAATGTAAAAATAAAATAAAAATATAAAAAAACGTAAAAAACATAAATCATCACAAATTGAAAATAAAAATTAATAAAAAGAAATATAATTGTTATATATTTTTAACACGTTTTGGACTCTTAAAAAAATTATAAGTGTATTGTCGGCACTACAAAAAAAAAACAAAATTTGTAAATTATTAAAATTAAATTAAATTCTAAAAATAAAAATAGAAATTTCAAACACTAAAAAGAAATTTAAAATAAAAATAAAATCTTTTTTTAAATAATTACTTAAGTTAAAATATAAAAATTTGAATGATCTACTTTAAACTAGAAAAATTTAAATTCTATATAATTTTTTTTTAAATTCTATATAAAAACATATTCTTAAAATGATTTATAGTTTCTCCTCATTTAAGTTTTAAAATAGAAATTAAATATCTATTAAACAACATAAATACAAAATCAATAAGTTTCAAAAATTAAGATTTAGAAATCTTTTAAATTTGTAATTCAAATTAACGTGTAAAATACAGAGAAACCAACTAAAATTCCATGTTTCTCTCTTTTACTTCTTTTTTTACTAGGAAAAATAATAATAATGACAATTTACATTTAAATAACAAATTTATTAGTTTTACAAAAAAAATTAAAATGCACGTCTTTATCGTTAACTATACCCCACTAACTCACAAACATTTATATCCTAATTTGAATTCAAATCTAATTATAGCACAACATACCACAATCAACAATTAAAATTCTTTTTCTTTTGGCAGTTAACAAAATTAATATAATCAGTTACTAGAAATAAACTGCACATTAAAAAAAACTTCTATTTAAAGGGTTAAACCAAATTCTTTCAACCAAAATTCTGCATTCTATTTCCGCCGAATAGAGATAAGAAATCAACAAGTTGGCCATTGATATTTGTTTCGAAGCTACAAAGTTCATTTGCTTGCATAATCTCTCTTCATGTAAATCTCCTTACCATTATGTATGTATGTTCTTTTAATTTCAACTCTTATATGATTCTATTTTTAATATCTAAAAAAAAAAGTCTCTCATTTCTCAAATGCAATTCATATCTATAAATCATGTCATAAAGCAATTAGGAGGTAAAATATTTTTAAAATATACCTTGGTACCGTTGTCATGCTAATTATTTACTCGAACGATAGATTTGCATTTCTTTATCTATGTGAATGAAAACTCATCCAATTTCATTTTTATATGTTAATTAGTGAGTTGTTTTCAAAAGAAGAATTGCTTAACTTGGACATGCTTGAAATTCTTTGGACATTTTGGGTGACTTTTAATTCTTCTGTGCAGATAAGAAGTGAAAATGCCTACGTGTCATCATCACAAAATTTAGAATTTACTAATTAATAAAATTATTTTTAAAATTTAAAAATAAATAACTCCCTATTTCTTTGGTTACAGTTTTTTTATTTGAATTTTTTTGAAAAACAAACTGAAAATTTTTATGTATTCGTCATATTTCTTATGCAAAATATTCAAACCAACTTTTCATATCTATTCTTTCTTTATAACAAAAATAAAAGGTAAATTGTTTAATAATAATAATAATAATAATAATAATAATATATATATATATATATATATATATATATATATATATATATATATATGTATAATAGGAGAGGTGATAGCGCTTATGTGTCAAATTTACAATTAATCCCTAATTTTTAACTTTTAAATTATTAACTAATTAAATATAATTAGTTTTTTTAATAAATAAAATAAGTTACTATTTTAGATGATAAGTTAGAGTTTTAAATTAATAAAAAATGGTTTTTTTTTTTTAAAAAAAAAAAACGTTTAAAATAGAGAGTGGAGAGGTGATAGCGCCGGTTTAAAAAAAGTATTTTAAAAAAATATATCTATAAATTCTAGTATAGGAGAAGTAAAAAGTGTCAATAGCACAAAAAATTGAACAATTTTAAAATTCAAAAAAAATAATTTAAAAAAGTAAATGATGATACATTAGTTAGTGGAGAATTTTTAAGGGGCGGTTTTAGTGCTCCAAATAATTAAAATTCTTAAATGAATATTAAATCTGAAGTTTTAATTTCAAATTTTAAAAAGTGAGGGTAGTTATTAGTTTTAATTTTTTTTAAAAAAAAAAACTATACACCACGTTAATTAATGGAAAATTTTAAAAAGTGATTTTTAGAGGATAGTTATTAGTTCAAATCTCCTATTATTTAGACATCAGCCTATTTTAATTTTATACGTAGATAAAGTTTACTGAAAAGTATTTGGAATTAAACATCTTTTATAGTTCTACATTGCTATTATAAAAGTATAAAAATAAATTGAAAGTCAAAGTTTATTAAAATTATTTTATAGATAAAGATATATTTGACTAAATATTATTAAATATATCTATATATAATAGGAAAAGTAAAAGGTGTCATGTGTCAATAATACAAAAATTCAACAATTTTAAATTTCAAAAATTTAAAAATAAATTTTAAAAAGATAAATGATGATAAATTAGTTAGTGGAAAATTTTAAGGGACAGCTAATTCAAATTCTAAAATAAATATTGAATCTGAAGTTTGAATTTCAATTTTAAAAAGTGAGGATAGCTATTTGTTTTAAAATAAAAAAATAAAAAAACATACACCACGTTAATTAATGGAAAATTTTAAACAATGATTTTTAGTGGATAGTTATTAGTTCAAATCTCCTATTATTTAGACATCAGCCTATTTTAATTTTATACGTAGATAAAGTTTACTAAAAAATATATGGAATTAAACATTTTTTTATAGTTCTATTGCTATTATAAAAGTATAAAAATAAATTGAAAGACAAAGTTTATTAAAATTATTTTATACATAAAGATAAATTTTACTAAATATTATTAAATCTGTCTATATATCATAGGAGAAGTAAAAAGTATCATGTGTCAATAATACAAAAATCAACAATTTTAAAATTCAAAAAAAATAATTTTAAAAAGATAAATGATGATAAATTAGTTAGTAGAAAATTTTAAGGGGTGGTTTTAGTGACCCAGATAATTCAAATTCTAAAATGAATATTTAATCTGAATTTGTAGTTTCAAATTTTTAAAAAGTGAGGGTAGTTATTAGTTTTAAAATTTAAAAATAAAAAACCATACACCACGTTAATTAATGGAAAAATTTTAAACAATGATTTTTAGTGGATAGTTATTAGTTCAAATCTCCTACTATTTAGACATCAACCAATTTTAATTTTACAGGTAGATAATGTTTACCAAAAAAAATTGGATTTAAATATTTTTTATAGTTATACATTGCTATTATAAAAGTATAAAAATAAATTGAAAGACAAAGTTTATTAAAATTATTTTATAGATAAAGATAAATTTGACTAAATATTATTAAATTTTTGAATTTTAAATTTGAATGGGACGTTACGATCATCTTTTAAAATTTGAATTAAAAACTAAAACTATTTTAGATAAAGCCGAATTTCAATCTATTCTTTTCTATATAAACTAAGTTTTCCATCAAACTTTTATTTTATTCTCTAAATTCTTTTGCACCTATTCTTCAATTCTTCAATTAGTTTCTTTCTTTTTTTTTTTATTCAATCTTTAGTCAGGTTCGTTTGTTGGTTATACATTATTCATGGAGGAAACACTTACATAAATATATATGTGGACAATTTACTTACCAATCAAAAACAAACTTTAAGATGATTTGATTTGATTATAATCTATCAACAGTTTGTGTTATATATTAATAAAGCTTTTATGTATGGTAAATTGGAATTAATGATTGTCATGAAATGATTTGATATATATATTGGACACTAATTTCCTTTTTCTGATTGTGCTAGGTTGCTTAGTTGAACAAATAAATAAAATTTTACTTTCAGATAAATTTATTTTTGAACAATCAATAAACTTTAAGGATGACAGTCTGAAATCAAACACTAGAAGAAGCATAAGGTAATTGTTTAGCGAGGTTTCATATATGCTAGCTAGCCATTATTCCTATAACTGAATCTTAGAATTCCATCTATTCAAATTCATATTAGTAAACTCATGCCTCAGCTTTATAACTATTGTTCATTATTTTTAAATTTATAAATCAACTTTAAATTATTCCAAACAGTTATTTTGAATTTGAAGGTGTTCTAGGATAATTGAATACAATTTTAAAAGTGGATTTAATTTAATGATTTTGAGTTCTAGATAACTACTCAACAAGATTGTTCTATCGCTTTATTAAGTCATGAATTTATTTAGATAATAATAATAATGTTTGTATTCTTATCATATTTATAGGTAAAAAATTGATATATTGATAAAATAATTCCAATAGAATTTACTGAACCATAAAATATTAATTTGTTAATAACATATTTTAAAAATATTCATTTGATTTGTGCACAACATGTCTATTTTAGATATTTAGGGTTGAAAGTGGATTAAAATTTTAAATTGTGACAGCGTTTTATGTCATTATTTATATTTAGACACATAAATCATGTTTTGGGTTGATTCTTACCAATAAATGTTCTTCCTCTTTGCAAAAATTGTTATACAAAGGATGAGGGAATGTGAATTCAATAATCCTACTATTATTTATTTATTGAGAAACAAAATAGTAGATGAAAATTTTAAAGTTAATATGATTTAATATTCTCCAATTAATAGGTAATACACTAAATTAAAAGATTCAAGCTAAATGATTCAAATTAATAGCAAATAAATGCATATAAAAGGATTTTAAAAAAGTCACACAAAAGGATAATATGGATTATGTGAGGATATTTATGATTTTTATTATTTTGTAAATAAATAAGGTAAATAATTTCGAAATTATTATTATTGTTAACAAATTTAGCAAATGAACTAAGTTTATTTTTTATATAGAGATAGTGTGAGGTAGTTATTTATTCAGCGGAGAAGCATTTCAATTAGATATTTATTCAGCGCACGGGCATATATACTAGTTATAATAATAACAATAAAATGAATTCATTCCATATGCACAATTTCATATGTTATGATGTCTCAAACAAGGCGATCCTCTATCTCCAGCCCTATTTATTTTAGGTGCAGAGGTCCTTTCAAGAATGCTTAACCTTATTCATCAAAATCCTATGTATAGAGGTTTTAGAATGAAGCAAAAGGGTCCCCAGATCAAACATTTAAGTTTTGCTGATGATGTGATTATTTTTACTTCAACTGATAGACATTCTATGAAGATCATCATGAATACTTTGAAGGAATATGAACATACATCAGACCAACTCATCAACAAGGAGAAGAGCCACTTTATGATTCCTAGTAACACTTCTCAGAACATCATTGATAGCATTCAGGAGGTCACTGGTTTCTCCAAAAAGGACAGTCCAATTACGTATCTAGGATGTCCTCTTTACATTGGTAGACAAAGGATTATCTATTATTCTCACTTAGTTGAGAAAGTATCAAAAAAGATTTGTGGCTGGCAGGGAAAAATTCTCAGTTTTGAAGGCAAAATCACCTTGATAAAACATGTTTTACAGTCTATGCCTATCCATACAATGTTTGCAATCTCACCTCCTAACACTACTATCAAATACATAGAGTCTATCATTGCTGATTTCTTCTGGGGAAGAGACCAGGGCAAGAGAAAGTACCACTAGGCCTCTATGAAAACCATGAGCCTGCCTTATGCAGAAGGAGGTTTGGGGATCAGAAGACTCACTGATATTTGTACTGCTCTTCAATATAAACTGAGGTGGAATTTTAGAGCTAGAACATCACTATGGGGCCAATTCCTCAAAGCTAAATATTGCCAGAGAGCCAATCCTGTTGCAAAGAAAATTCATACAGGTCAATCTTTAATGTGGAGGTATATGATGAAGAACAAGAGTATAGTGGAAATATCACTTGGAAGATTAATTCTGGAAATTGCTCCTTTTGGTGGGATGATTGGCTAGGAAAAGGTGCCATTGCTTACTATACAACTAATATCTCTAGCTTGAACAATGCCACTATTGCACACTTTCTTATTAATGGGAAATGGAATGAGAGGAAGTTGAGACAGCAGGTTCCACCACTGCTCATTCCACACATACTGAGCACCAAATTCCAGTACCAACAGGGAGTGAAAGATACAGCTATCCGAAGCTTATCGAGACTGGAAAATTCTCTGCTTGACTGGGAAATCTGCAACACAGGAAAAATCTCGAAGGATCGGCTTGACTTTGGGCTAAGAACATACCTTTCAAGATGTCTTTTCTCTTATGGAGGGCCTTAAGAAATAAACTACCAACCAATGAAAACCTTGCAATTTTTAGAGTGGAGCCTGTGAAGTGTTTCTGCTGTATCAATCAAGGGTGGGATGATGTTGATCACATCTTCAATGGAGGACATTTTGCAGCACATATCTGGAATTACTTTACAGGTGCTATGGGAGTTAATTTCAGCAGCCTTCCTTAACCATGATTACTAAATTTGGGGAGATACAAAGAAAAATGAAGCTCACAAGACTCTTATCCAAGCGGTTCCCATAATGTCTGTTGGAACTTATGGAAGAAACAGATGCTCAACCAAAATATGGGGATAAGAAATCCAACATCAGTGAGTCAAGTACATGGTCCTCAAGGACATCCTTTATCTTCTCAACTCGGTTTTCCCTTACATCCGTGGCCTATAAAGTGGGAGTAATTGATATGATTGAAAAATGTAAACATGAGGTTAAAGTCACTTGATAATTTGGAAGAATCCCTCACTAATAGGTATAAGCTCAACACGATGGTAGTGCATTGCACAATCCGGGAAGATTGGAGGGGGCATCCTAAGAAATGAGGTGGGAGATATAATATTTGCCTTTGCGATACCTCTTGGAGAAGGACTAACAACCGGCAGAAATCCAAGTGCGATTCACGGTTTAAAGCGGTGCATACAACATGGTTACAAGAACATCATACTTGAAGTGGATTCAGACCTTTTAATCAGGTGGTTATTGAAGACTTCTATTCCTCCTTGGAAGCTGCAGAATTTTATACAGGAGATACATATGCTCGTGAATCAATGTGAATTCTTCCAATGTACCCATACGTACAGAGAAGCCAACAACACAGAAGATTTGCTTTCCAAACAGAGCCATAGACTTGTATTCATCCAACAATACTATACTTGCAACCAACTGTCAAATGCAATTCGGGGTAGCTATATTCTAGAGAAAATGGGAGTCCAAAGTTTTAGAAGGAAGAGATTGAAAAGAATTAAAAAACCTCCTTGAAATTCTCATAGGTACCCTTGGCTATATCCTAGTCATTGATACCTTACCATAGATAGGTTTTGTAATTTGACTAGGTTCCTTTATATAGTCTTTCCTTGTAAGGGGAGAGTCTCCCTTATTTATGTTTTCCTAGTATCTCTGTATCGAGAGAAGTCCTCTCATTAGGTGCTTAGTTCTAGGTTTCTTCTTTGTTTAGTATGGGAAAGAGTTGACTAGCCATTGTTGGTCAGTCGACCTCGGAACCACCAAGGCTTGGAGGTAAGGTTTATGTCCCCCTCCTTGTACTTTTTTGATTATATTTATGCTAAGGCCTGGGGGTGTTGCTAAGCCCCTGACCCCCCCCCCCCCAAGGGTCGTTCAAATTAAAAAAAAAAAAAAAAAAAGATGTGGTTAATACTAACCTGATGCTGGCCGTGGTCATTCTGGTAGTTGTGCCGAGTTTCAAGCGGATACTCTTTTTGTTATGACCAAAATTTAATAAACCCCTTTTAATTCAATTTAGTAGATGGGTCAAGTGGTATAGGGTGTTAAATTAATTATTGACTTGACCCATTAACCACTAATTAAATAAATTAATTATTTAATAAATATTCATCAATTAAATAACCGTAGTTATCAAATAGTTTAAAATTTCAAAATCAACTTCACCGACTAATACTAAATGACCCGGGGCAACTATTGAGAGGGTTAAAATGGTAATCTTATGAAATTTTTTAAAAATAACCTTATGAATCATTATATTATCCACCACTAAAATGCATGTTCGTACTCAAACATTAAGTAAAAGAAAGTCAAATACTAGGTGATACCAAGAGAAGGTATGATTTTCAGAGTAGTGTTCATCACTTCAAGTGAACTTATCCTTAGAACCCTTCCATCAAGATCAACTACCAAGAATTCAATTTTTGAATAAAATCTGACAGATTTACTACTCTAGAGTGACTACCAAGCCACAAACTAACCCATTAACCCAATTTGAATTGATATCCTCTAGATCATAGCACAACCATACGGAAAAATCTATTCTCACAAAATTGCAATAAACTTTTGGATCAATACCCGCTACAACTAGAAGTGAACCTGAACCAATCACCACATACTCATATTCCACAAACCATCATATATCTTATCAAGATTTTCTTCTCACAACATAATCTTTCCACGAGCTTAAACTATAAAAATATGATATTTAGACATCACATTCTCATTAAGGAGAATCGAACTCATCGGATCCAAAGAAGGAAATGATCAAGTAACCACCCAAAAAATGATACGCTCGAGAATGCAGAACCTCTAACAACACTATTGGAATGCTAGTTTAGTATATGTGATTGTAGACAACCTTAAGAATGGAAATACTAGATCAACGGTCCCGATATTCAATCACACACTATCAAAACGTGACCTTGACGACTAGATAAATGTTAAGATTGTGAGACAAATATCGATACCCATGATAGCTCTTTAATAAATTCTCCTAATAAGGTCATATATGTTGAACCAGTAGTATACTTGTATTATCCCAAACAACACCAAATCTTTCATAATTAAAATGACCAAGTCTTCTCAAGGATCCTACCCTATCACGAGGACATAAGAGGATCGGTACATCTGATCCACAACTAGGGATTCACCCATAAAAATGAAAACATGCACGATCATAAACAATAAATCATACTCTAAACCATGTCTAGAATGAAGTAGGTGGTCGCAAAATAATGTACGAAACTGAGGTTGAATAACACAAGATACTCTTTCCATAGTGCCCATATCAAACATTTCCATTCATCTACTTCATCTCCTTGATTTTTGGCCATCCACAATGTCACGACCCAGGGGTACCCCCTAGACATAACATGGCGTACTTGATCCCCAAGGGGTCTCATACAAGCCCTTAGCATCATAACATAGGTAATAGAAATAAAATATGGGAAAATTTAAAACTTTTACAATCGAAGTCATTTTTCATAAAATCAAGCGGAAGTCTTTACTAAACCTTTGTCTCAAACCATCTATTAAACTCTTGATTAAAAGTCTTGGGACGCAGCCCATACAAAGTCTAAAACATAAATAAATAATGACATAAAGGAAATGTGGGTGTTGTCCTCGAAGCTATGAGGACTCACCAAAATCTTCAACTCTTCTTGCACCTTAGAAACCTATCCTCCAAAGAAACTCAATCTCCAAAACCCTACATTTGATTAAAATGTAGGCAATATGCGTTAGTACAAAATGTACCAAGTATGATAGCTAGAACAACACCATAAAAGCATCTCAAAATGGTTAGTCAACATAAGACATAAGCATAAGAGATAATAGCAGTCATATCATAATCATCATAGTCATATCATAATCATCATAGTCATAGCATAATCTCCAACATAAGCATCATATAAACATAAGCCAACATAAGAGATAGTTAATGAGCATAGGAGATAAGTCATAATCATAATAAGCCAAGTCTTCAACATAAGCATCACATAAGCATGATTGACTCTTAGTCATCTCTACCATAATAGAACCATTCTCAAGTAACCTCAAAAGCATACAAGTGCAAAGCATGAATAGCATCCCATATTACCACCCAAGCCAAGTATCCCTTTTTGGTCATCTTAATCATAGTCTACATACATGGTCAAGTCTTAAGATTTTCTACCATAAGGGAACCATACTCCTAAATAACCTCAAAGCACACTTGTGCAATGTATGAAAGGCATCCCATACTACCCTTCACACTAAGTATAACCTTGACATCATCATAGTCATATTTACCCTACTTTGGTCTCAATATTAGCTTACTTCATATAGACAAGGGAACTATCACCTTTAGTCAATCATACCATGTCAATGAAGGCAACTATAGCACAATCCTATCTAAGCATACATCATATAAGAGAAACACCTCATGAGTCACCTTAAGGCAAGCTTGTGCCATGCATGAACAAGACCCCATAATCCTACCCATGCTAAGCAAGACACTTTAGTTTCATGATTCATGTTCATCATCTCTTAACATCATAAAGACAAGGGTAATCACCTCTTAGTCATGCATGTATTGGAGAGGTATCTAGAACTACTATCCAAACTAATCATGTTCATGTTCATAAATGCAAGGTGGAGTCACCTCAATGCATACATGTTTAGTTTATCATGAAGGACAAGGGAAGTCACCTTAAGCCACACATATCATGGAATCATAAAGACAAGGGTATTCACCTCTAGTCATACATATCAATGAATCATAGGTAATTGCCTCCATGTTCATTATTAGAAGAATATAAGTATTTGCCTCCATATTCATTTTAAGGTGATATAGGTATTCACCTCCATATCCATTTTAATGTGTAATGTAGGTTTTCGCCTCAACATCATCACATAAGGATCATAGGTAATCGCCTCCATGACCAACATAAAGGCTAATGGGTAATCACCTCTTGCCTTGGGCGTCACACATATATAAAGGGTAATCACCTCACACTCCCCATGCTTATCTAATTAGGAGTAGGGGAACTCACCACACATTCCCATCATGTAAAGGTCATTTAGGGGAATCACCACAAGCCTCATCACATTTCACAATCCTAAGACTTAGATTCATTTTAGGTGAGCTAACCTTTCAACCTAGAATCATTCTATGTGAGAGAACCTTTCATGTCATATCATATTCATGCATAATACCATATCTATAATTATACATTAGACATTGGTATCCTCATGACTAAAGTGATTCTATCACTTTGTGCACTTAAGAACTCATAATGTAGACAAGGTAGGTATAGGCCTTCTACCACCATTCTATACTTTAATCTTCTAATCTCACATATAGACTTTACTCTCAAAGCCTTAACATTCATAGTTCATCATATTGGATTTACCTTCAAACCCTAGTGATCAACATTCATTACTACAAACCTTACATTCAAGCTTTACTTCTTGCAACCTTCATTCATACCTAGATTTCAAGGTATTCTAATCATATTCATCATTACTAGGTGACTCTAGTCATAATTGATCATAAAGGTTCAATTCTAACTTTACATGTCAAGATTCATCATATACAATAGAGTCTAGTTCAATTCATAATTATATGATCCTAACTTTGAACAATTACTACACATGACATTGACTTAGGAAGATCACTCATGTACCTTCAATTTCACCTCTAATGGCATAAACCCACAAAATATCACATTCATCAAATAGACTAGGGTTTACCATAGAAATCACATGAATCAATTGGGGTTCTTGCCTTCACAATTGGGGGAAAACTAAGGGGGCTCTATGGGGGAAGAACCCACAAATGAATAAGCTAAACACACCTTAATCAAGATTGAATCAATGGGGGAAATTCGACCTAGGTTTCTGCCTTTTTCTTCTTCTTCTTCTGCCTTCTTCCTCTTCCTCCTCTTCCTCTTCTTCCTCTTCCTCTTCTTCCTCTTCCTCTTCCTCTTCCTCCTCCTCCTCCTCCTCCTCCTCCTCCTCCTCCTCCTCCTCCTCCTCCTCTTCCTCTTCCTCCTCCTCCTCCTCCTCCTCCTCCTCCTCCTCTTCCTCTTCGAGGATTTTTAGAGAGTATTTTGGGGTCTTAGATGAATGAGTTAAAGTGATTAGTTTAGGGTCCTATTAAGCTTATATATGTGGTTAATTAACTAAATAACCAACCTACCTTAACACCTAATTAATTACTAACTTAACCCCCAAAGCCTAACTAAAAAACTAAAACTTGAAAAACTGTTCTCACCTACGACTCACCCACCTACAGACCATAGGTGGGTTGACGACTCATTCTGCACCTTCATAGGTGCTAGACTGTGGCTCACATTTACAGACCAATTCAGGCCTTGACCCATGACCCCCACCTATGGGGCGTGGGTCCACCTACTTGCCATAGGTGGCCAAGCGTAGGTCTGCCCAGATTTTACAGGTTAGGGGCTGCTGTTGGGATCCCCCTCAAGGACCCCTTGGATGGTCCCTGGGGGGTCATACCCAAACGTTTAACCCCTAAAACCCCTATTCTAAGTACGGGAATCATTTCTACGAGTTTTAATATTCATACAACACTCTAGAACTCACTATTTCAACTCACTAATTTCTGGGGTGTTACATTATCCTCCCCTTGGGATCATTCGTCCTCGAATGACGATTCTAAACACTTCTTAAAGTCACAACTCTAACTTAGCAGCCCATTATGCATGCACTACATCTAAATGCACACAATCAAGCAAGAAAACTTCAATTCAAAACCAAACTCATTCAATGCAACACGAGGGAGTAGGAACTACATCTACCAACCCAAAATGCATGAAATTCTATATTTTACTCATTCTCAAGGAGGAACTAACATATCCTAACTAAAACATGCTCAATAATCCCTCATGGAGCCTAAATGTAATTTACTCTCAAAAAGAATTTATTCAAGGAGGAAATCTTTCAACTCCAAACTAAGGCATGCTCAAAGTTCATCTCACGATGTCTATATGCAAATCTACTCAATGCACTACAACATGAGGAAAACAATGCAAATAAGTCATTTCTAACAAGACCTAAGCATTTTATGAACATGCGTCACATAAGAAGATCATTGAAACATACAATTCACACATGACTTCACATAAAAGCAAATCAAGAGGAACTTATCATCTCAAGCTAGAATAGGAGTAGAAGGAAAGGATAAGGACATTCGGACATCTCATTGGCCCTTGGCCACTTGGCGATTTGTCGAGTGGTCTTGGCAATCACCAGGATTGCCTTCCTTCAACTTCTTCAGCTTTTTCTCTCCTTTTTGCCCGGTAATGCCCTTGCTTTGCTCCTTAGCATTCATTGCTGCAAATTAACACTTGAACATCAGTTTATAGCATAGTTTAGGCATTTGAGGACACTTAAACTATGAAAATAAAGCCCTAAGAAATCTCAGACTCATCACATCTCTCGATCAAATATCACGAATTAAGTGAGTTCTCTCGAACCTCAATAAGCATCAAACTATAAACAACCCAAAACCTTAATTTATCTACTCTCTCGAGCTAGATAGGTAGAATCGAATTAAGATTCACTCTCTTGAGTTGAATCCAGAATAACCCAATTGCTACAATCATCAATTAATAACCTTAATTGTAAAACCTCTTTCTCGAGCAAGCATAGAATGCTGATCTTGAACTGTATTTCCAACTACAATTCAAAAGTTAAAACTCAATTACCAATTGAACCCACTTCAAACCAGCAATTAAATCAGTAACTCTTAACACCCATAAGCTAATTAACACAATCAATCACATAATCACACCCCCAAGAATGGGGGTTCTAGCCACATATCATAACAAGTAAGAAATCAATAGCAATTACGTTCTTCATTATCTGGGTATTGCAATCCATGTCTTTACAATGATCCAAAATGCTTAATATCGAAAACCAAACTCAAAATCTACTAGAACACTCCAAAAACTATGTAAAATAATGCTTCAAACGGAAGCTCAAAGTTCAACAATGTAGGATCACTCACCTCTTTCTCAGCATGCTTCAAAATATCTTAGAATTACACTCTATACATTTTCATATTTTTCCCTGTAGGATCAATCGACGGAGTTAGTCGAGCATCGCCGACCTAGTCAGCGATGTGTCAATTGCTCCTCTCCATCGCCGGTTTGCCTTAACTTTTCATCCTTCAGACCTTATAACTTTAGGCGATCAACCTCTCAATCGCCGATCCATTCGGTGGTTCACCGACGGTCCAATTCTATCTCCAAGTTGCCTTCTTCCTAGTGCTAGCAGTCTAGAACATTAGGCAAGCTGAAGTTCCACTCGGTGTGTCACCGAGTGGCTTTGGCAATTTTCAACTTTCACTATCTTCAGCTTTTTCATCTTTTTCGCTCATTTTTGCAAGGTAATGTCCTTGCCTTGCTCTTTTACCTTTTTAACTGCAAATTAACATTTAACCATCAGTTTGGAGTTCAAAATAGGCATCGAGGACACTAAATCTATGAATAACAGGCCCTAAATGAGTCGAAATCCCACACTCATCAACACCCCCAACTTAAAATTTTGCTGGCCGTTAAGTAAAACACAAGATCAATCAGTTCAATAAGGATGTCTACAAACTGTGCTATTCAAGACTCAAAATAAATGCACATAAGAGATTCAAACTACACATACACTGTCCAATTGTGCACTCTAAGTTTCAAACTATGACGAACCATCACAAAATAGAACTCAAGCTCACAATGATTGCTTCAAATGCAAGTTCAAGCTCAACAAAAGCATTCAAATGCCCTCACTTAATGATTCCATGCTCACACAAAACTTATCAAGAATTTAGAATATCGGAATCAAAAAAAATTCCACACTCACAAAGATTAAAAAAAATGCATGACTCTACCCTTAGGCTTGCCCTTATTTTCCAATCAACATTATTTTCAGCTCACTCAAGATCACAAAGGTTTTTACAGGCTTGTAACAGGGCTGACTGTAAAGGTATGATTATTTTGGTTTAGAGACTCCTAGCTTCATGAAGTATGGCCTGCATTTCACTTTTCCTCCTTCTCTTTCACACTATATGATGTTCACAATCCACTCTATTTTTATTTAAGCAAGACTGATTGGATACCCCATTTCTTTTGCTCATTTCGTAAACTCTATTTCACAACCTCTTTTCTTTTTCAATATTTTTCACATATTTCTTTTATTTCTCTTTTTCTTTACATGGAGGGGTTCCATTCCTTGTCATTTTTTTTAAGAGCCAAAAGTTCTACCTCCATTGCTTTCTGCCAACATTCATGCTTGGAAGCTTGTGAGTAACAAGATGGAACATATATGTTGGATAGAGTAGAGGAAAATCCATACCAATTGGGAGTACGAGATACTCTGGTATCAGCCGAGTAGGCTCAAGAGGACCAGATCTTGAAGAATTCTCATATTCTAGTTGTGGTACAGTTTCAGGCGGTGGATCAGTGTCGGGATAGGATAAAGTCTGCCGATGTCGTTCATACACAAATCCAGGTTTGAATCTCTTAAAAGAAGATGATAAATCCTCAAAAGTAGGAAGAAGAGGAGAAACAGAAGATGAATTTACAATCATAGGAAAGAAATATTGATTCTCAAAGAAAACAACATTTCTAGAAATATGAAATTTGTGAGAACATGGATCATAGCTAATAAAACCTTTTGTCAAGTACTATAATCCATAAAAGCACATTTAGTAGATTGTACAGAAAGTTTATTGTGCCGCGAAGGAGGCAAATGTACAAAACAAACACAACCAAATATATGAAAATCACTATAGTTAGGATTTTGGTGATAAAGACAAAAATATGGAGACTCAAGATTTAGCACTTTAGATGGAAATCTATTAATTAAATAGACAGCACTAGACAAAGCTTCCACCCAATATTTAGATGGTACAGAGGACTCAATTAATAAAGTACGAGTGACATCTAAAAGATGGAGATTTTTCTTTCTTTCAGCAACTCCATTTTGTTGTGGTGTATATGGGCAAGAGTGTTGTGAGACAATTCCTTTGTCAAGCAAGAATTTTTTTGAATTCATAAGACATATATTCTCCACCAGAATCAGATCTTTATAATTTGATGCATGTAGAAAATTGAGTCTCAATGTAAGCCAAAAGTGTCTTGAACATGGAAAATACCTTAGATTTGGATCGAAGAAAATACACCCATGTAAACCAACTATAATCATCTATGAATGTCACAATGTATTTGAAATGAGCATGAGAAATAATTGGTGAAATTCCACAAACATCACTATGAATGACATCAAAACACTTTGTAGCACGACTACCAAAATTAGGAAAAGGAAGGGTTTTACTTTTGCCTAATTTACAAGTACAACAATCAATGGAAGCAACTGAAAATTGATTTTTATTTCCCAATAAACCAGAATTTGATAAATGAGACAATACAATAGAATTTGGATGTCCTAGATGCTTATGCCAAACCTCAGTCTTACTAGCAGTAGAAGTACAAGCAAAAGATAGAACAGAAGGAATGGAAATGTGTATAGGAAACAATCGTCCAACTTTTGGCCCCTTCGTGATTATCGTCCTCGACACCTGATCCTGCACAAGACAACCATTACGAGAAAAATTCAAATAACAATTGTTATCTACCAATTGTCCAACTGAAATAAAACTAGTTGAGAGCTTTTGTGAAACAAAAACATTCTTGAAAGTTGGAGTAATGCCCCCAACCTTGGTAATGGGTAAATTACTACCATTGGCAATCTGTATTTGTGATGGACCTTGATACTTACAAACATTTTTTAGGATGCTCGTTGAGTTGGTCATATGATTGGAAGCACCTGAATCAACAATCCAAAAATTAGATGTAACATCATTAACTTGTAATCCCAATGCTGAAAAGGTGACACTATCATTTGTTGTACCATTTCAGGAGTAAGAACTTGTCCTGAAGATGAGTTATCATTAGCGGAACCATTTATTCCAGCTTGAAAAGTGTCATAACCAGAGAGCACCCCCTAGTCATAACACGGCGTACTCGACCCCGAAGGGGTCTAATACAAGCCCTCTAAACACTCATAACATTAGGTATATAAAAATAGTACGAAATTTAAAACTTTTTTTTAATAAATCCAACATCAAAAGACATTTATAAGCAGCGGAATACTAAGTCTCATATGGCCATCTTAGGCAAACATTAACAAGCTAGGGTCACAACCCTTTACAATCGAAGTCTTAACAAAGTCTTAAACTTAAAATCTATAAACAATAAATGTCCTTGTCCTCGACATATGAGGACATACCAAAAGAGGTCTTGAGAGAACTCTAATCCCAAGCTTCCCTAGAGAAAGCAATCACTTGCCGAAACCTACACTTGTAGTAAAAATAAGAAAATATGGGTTAGCACACAAAAATGTACTAAGTATGATGACCATGCAAAACATGCTTTAAAAAGGGACATTTTGTTGAAAGTTATGCTTCAAGCAATTTTTGTAAAAGTTCTTGAACATTGATACAAGAGGAATACTATAAGGCATAACCAACATACAAAGTCACATAATTCACATTTGACGAAAATCACATATAACCCTTTACCTTCACCTTGAGACTCCACCTCAAGTAACCCTCAAGCTATGCCTTAAGCAATGTATGGGTAGTGTCCCATACGACCACCCACAATAAGGCACCCCCTTAAGGTCACACAAAAGTGAACTTACCATTCATCCTTTCCACCTTTACACAATAAAGCATTTAAGAGACATAACATTATATGAAACACATCATCACATTAAGACCAACATCTAAGACAACTCTAAGTCATACATGCGCAATGTGCATGTAGCATCCCATACTACTACTCATACTAAGTACTCCTTTGACGTCACCATAGACAAGGCACACTCATATACAACAAGTCATAACAAGGATGTAACTCATGATACAATCCAAGTATAGCATGCATTTTTACATTTAAACATATAAGAGTCAACATTCTTCATTAGCTTCATTACATTAAGAGCACCTTCATTCATTAAACATTCGATTTATTTAGGACACATTCATGCATTAAGAGGACTTTCATACATTAAGTTTGGAAAGCCAATAATCATTTTCAAACATAGAAGAGAAGCTACAGTCACAATACACTCATAACATAGTAATATTAATACCTTAGCCACCTCTAAGAACACTTGTGCAATGTATGGTTGGCATCCCATAATACCAACATTACTAACCATTCCTTGAAGCCACATATTCATTTCCATAATCTTCAAGCTTACCATAATTCATAGTCATAAATGAGGAATTATATAACTACATGAACTAACCATAAGGAAAGTCATCTATTCATATCTTATCCTACCATAAGGAAACCATTTCACAACATCCTAATAAGTCTTCTTGTGCAATGTAAAAGTGAAGTCCCATACCCCCACTCCTACCAAGTAAACCCATTAAGAAGTCATAGTGTAGTTCCTATCATATTCATTATCTTATTGTTATTAGGGAATATTAGCCATAACCGACATAGACCATGTGAGCTACATGGAATTCGATGTCATATAAATCCATACCGAAAGGTGTTCTTACTTGCCGAAGGTAGAACTAATTATATTTAGCTTTCTAAGTGGATCGCACAAGCTAAGTCATATGTTTGGCACATAGTTATGGGACAGGGAGATTGCTACTAGAAACCCAACCTATTGCATTAGCGGAGGAGCTTCCATCTCATGAGTTTACTATAGATGACCCAACCTATGGCATTAGCTGAGGGGCCTTTTCCTCATTGTCCATATCCACTCGGTACTAGGAATTATTTCCCAATTATACATAATTAGTATGGAAATGTATCTACATGTGTGAAGGCATACTTTACCCTTTGTTCAATACAACTCACCAAATAGCTCATAGATTCATTTAAGTGAGAACTACCTTTCACCTTAGAATCAACATTAGTATGCGAGAATAACTATCACACCAAGATCATGTGTTCTCATGAGAATGGACTTTCAATCAACACAATAGGATCAACATAGTTATGTACATTTCATGCATAATAATGTGTAAAGGTGCATATGAGAAGTATACTTTCAATTAACTCCATTGATACATCAGATCATGTTTGTGCATGGAGTGTGTGTGTGTAATTTTCCTTGCATTGACACAATCTACAAAATTATAATCATCCTAGACAATTCATACAATATCAAGTGTAGGGATAAGGGAAGAATAGTCTTTTTAACAATACCACAATATACTCAATAGTATAGGACTTTCAACTTCTAACTAAATCATGAATTCACACACAATCTTGCCAATATGCACAAACCTTCACAATATGCCCTTCAAGGGTTATGGATCAACTCATCCCAACATGTAGCAATAGCACAATAGATAAGGGAATACCATGATCCGACAACTCATCAATACATTAATCACATCATGATTGGCACTTTATACTTTAAGTATTTATCAACACGCACATAATATAATGATCAAGGCAATTCATGTTTAGAAGCATTACCCTAAACCAATTCAAGTCTAGGTGATCTAGTCTAAGGCATTACATTGAGAAATTCATCATTCTTGGAGGATCACATTTAAACCCTCAATTTGCCTCTTTCATGACATAACCCTAGAATCTTAGGTTAATCAAGAATATATGTAGAATTATACTAACATCAAGTAACTACATCATAACTAAACACCTCCACCTTTCAAGTAGATCAACATCTCTAACACAAGCCAACAACAACAATTCACCATAATTAGGCATATATGATTATACAAGTCAACAATCTAAATCAATCTAGGCATAAATCCATCAACATTCATTCATAATCAACAAACCCACTTCGTAAGGCACAATTTAGGAATTGAGAGAAATCATGGGTTCATAGAGTATTTTCATCTTAAATCATCAATTAAACATCAATATAATCATAGTTTATCATTTGAAAACGTTTGATGCTGGAACCCATGATGTTGAGGAAAACTTAGGAACTTGAAAACTTTAAAACTTCTTTGAAATTGACTCTAGGGTGAAAGCTAACCCTAGATGAAGGATCACCATATCTTATACTTGAAGAACCCCACGAAAATCTACCCAAAAGCCTTCCTCTTGAAGCCCTAAGTCTTCTTCTCCTCGTGGTCTTCAATGGAGTTCTTAGAGAGAAGATATTTTGGGACAAAGGGTTTTGATTTGGGGAAAAGTAAATAAGGAAATCTAAAATACCAATTAAATGTTTTAATACTCTTAAAATACCTTAATAACCCTAAAATAACCGTCCAAGCACTAATAACAATTAATAAGCAATTTACCAAATGACCCTTGCCTTGGCCGAACCCAAGACAGATTGCACAGGCATGGTTCATGGACCCAATCCACGGACAGTAGATGGGTCCATGGACCATCCTGGCTGTCCATGGTTTGTGGCTGAGGCTTGATCTTTAAGGCTTCAGCAAGGTTTGACCTATGGAGACCATCCACAAACCGTGGATGGACCTACAGGGTATGAACCCCATCAGTAGGTCACCACATTTTGGTGACTCCAAACTTTCATTGGGGTCTTGGGGGTTAGCCTTAGGGTCCTTCTCAAGGACCCCTAGGGTGGTCCATGGGGATTTGTACCTTGACGTTTGACCCCTAAATCCCTCAACCATGACTCAGGACAACATCAAACACCATCAAACCTCACACCGAACTCAAGCGCACATGCGTTAGGCTCTAGTTTCACTAGTTTGTTTTTAGGGTCGTTACATTATTCCCCTCTTAAGAACATTCGTCCTCGAATGACACTTTTAACACATTAGGGGTAATGACTCAAGACTAGCAGTCCACAATCATGCATGCAACATCAATATAAATGCGTAAACTCCACATCGAAAGGCTCAATGTAACAAAAAGGTAGGAACTACATCTACAAACTCATTGTACATCAAAACTTCACATTCTTCATTTCATTATATTGGAGGAACTTCCTTCTCCAAATCACATCATGCTCCACACAACATCATTAGCACATTATGCAATTTTTTCATAGAAGCACATTTTGGTATGTTCAACATTTAACCTTATGAAGCATATAAGCAACTCAAACTAAATGCACATCAACACGAGGACCAATAAATCATGAAAACTCATTTTCTCAACTACATGAGAATCCAACTAGAGCATGCATAATATAAGTAGAACACGGAAACACCATGTCACACATGACTCCAAAACATACTACAAAACATAAGGAACCCTAGGTCTCAAGCTTGAATAAGAATAGAAGGAAAGAGATAAGGATATCAACACTCTCAACAATCTTACTATTCGTCATACCATCCCCCACTTAAGGGTAAACCCAAATAAGGATAACATGAAACAACATAGGAACCTCAATAACACATTACACTATAAGGAACCATCAACATACCGGATCTTTTAAACTAGGAAGGTCCTCATTAAGCAACTTCTTGCTTATATCCAACCTTAATGACACAACTTAAGGTCTCATATGAGTCCACCACACCGGGTCTAAACTCCTCAAACTTACTACACCTCTTTAGGTGAGAACATCCATCAAGCCTAACTCATGAATATCAAGGACACTCAATGACCTTATCACCTAAACACATTATCTCCCCCAAAGGGGTAAGCTTATACAAACTCTTTACAACATCACTTCTTTCAATTCTAAGGTCGGAGCTAAACATCACTAAACCTTCACACTCATCACCCAAGGTGATTCTAAACCAAATGATTCTAAACCAAGGTAAATTACACTTATACTCTCCTTTATAGAGTCTACTCATTCTACACATCAACACTTTTCAAAAACACCTCATTCATCAAATCTACCAACTCACCTCCAAACTCACCATAACCTTCTACCAACCACACACATAACTATATAACAACCCATTCATGCTAAAGACTAACTCACAATATAACTTCTTAAATCTACCATAACAAGACTCATCTTGTTATATAACCATAAATGACCTCCTTACTCACCTTTTTCTCCCTCGATCCTTGCAACATTAGCCCTTCAAGTAGTCACATCTTCAAGACCACCGGATAAAAAAAAGAAAGAGAACGTATGGAGTTAAGATCTATGGCACAACTTGAAGAATGAAGAAAGAAGTGTAACTTTCTATAATTCTATAGCCTCTCGCTCATAGATGTGTCGCGACTCACACCGATGAACAAGACTCTACTAGACGTGGCTTGTGAGACATCAACCCTAATACCATTTCAAAAATCTTATGTTCTGATACCAAGTTTGTCACGACCAGTACTCCTTAGTCGTAACACGACTTACTCGACCCCGAAGGGGTCTAATACAAGCCTCTTAGCATTCATAACATTAGATACATAGAAATAGTGCAGAATTTAAAACTTTTCTTTAATAAATCCAACATCAAAAGACATTTATAAAGCAGAAGAATACTAAGTCTCACATGGCCATCTTAGAAAAACTTTAACATGCTAGGGTCACAGCCCTTTACAATCGAAGTCTTAACAAAGTTTTAAACATAAAATCTAGAAACAATAAAAGTCCTTGTCCTCGACATATGAGGACATACCAAAAGATGTCTTGTGATAACTCTAATCCTAAGCTTCCCTAGAGAAAGCAATCAGTTGCCGGAACCTACACTTACAGTAAAAATAAGCAAATATGGGTTAGCACACAAAAATGTACTAAGTATGATGACCATGCAAAACATGCTTTAAAAAGGGCCATTTTGCTGAAAGTTATGCTTTATGCCATTTTTGTAAAACTTCATGCACATTGATAAAAGAGGCATAATATAAGTCACAACCAACATACAAAGTCACATAATTCACATTTGAGCAAAATCATATATAACCCTTTACCTTCACCTTGAGCCTCCACCTCAAGTAACCCTCAAGCTATGCCTTATACAAGGTATGGGTAGCGTCCCATACCAACACCCACACTAAGGCACCCCCTTAAGGTCACCCAAAAGTGAACTTACCATTTATCCTGTCCACCTTTACACAGTAAAGCTTTTAAGAGAGATAAACATTAAACGAATCACATCATCATATTAAGACCAACATCTAAGACAACTCTAAGTCATACATGTGTAATATGCAAGTAGCATCCCATACTACTACTCATACTAAGTACTACTTTGAAGTCACCCTAGACAAGGCACATTCATATGCAACAAGTCATAACAAGGATGTAACTCATAATACAATCCAAGTAGAGCATGCATCTTTACATTTAAACATATAAGAGTCAACATTCTTCATTAATTTCATTACATTAAGAGCACCTTCATTCATTAAACATTAGATTGATTTAGGACACATTCATGCATTTAGAGGACTTTCATACATTAAGTTTAGAAAGCCAATATGTATTTTCAAACATAGAAGACAACCTATAGTCACAATACACTCATAACATAGTAATATCAATACCTTAGCAACCTCTAAGAACACCTGTTCAATGTATGGTTGGAATCCCATAATACCAACCTTACTAAGCATTCCTTGAAGCCACATATTCATTTCCATAGTCATAAATGAGGAATTGTACAAGTACATGAACTAACCATAAGGAAAGTCATCTATTCATATCTTATCCTACCATAAGGAAACCATTCCACAACATCCTAATAAGTCTCCTTGTGCAATTTAAAGTGAAGTTCCATACCCCCACTCCTACCAAGTAAACCCATTAAGAAGTCATAGTGTAGTTCCTATCATATTCATTATCTTATTGTTATTAGAGAATATTATCCATAACCGACATAGACCATGTGAGCTACATGGAATCCGATGTCATATAAACCCACACCGAAAGAAGGCGTTCTTACTTGCCGAAGGTTGAACTAATTATATTTAGCTTTCTAAGTGGATCCACAAGCTAAGTCCTATGTTTGGCACATAGTTATGGGATAGGGAGATTGCTACTAGAAACCCAACCTATTGCATTAGTGGTGGAGCTTCCATCTCATGAGTTTACTATAGATGATCCACCCTATTGCATTAGTGAGGGGCCTTTTCCTCATTGTCCATATCCACTCGGTACTAGGCATTATTTCCCAATTATACATAGTTAGTATGCAAGTGTATCTACATGTAGAATTATACTAACATCAAGTAACTACATCATAACTAAACACCTCCACCTTTCAAGTGGATCAACATCTCTAACACAAGTCTACTACAACAATTCACCATAATTAGGCATAGATGGTGATACAAGTCAACAATCTAAATCAATCTAGGCATAACTCCATCAACATTCATTCATAATCAACAAACCCACTTCATAAGGCACAATTTAGGAATTGAGAGAAATCATGGGTTCATAGAGTATTTTCATCTCAAATCATCAATTAAACATCAATATAATCATAGTTTATCATTTGAAAATGTTTGATGCAAGAACCCATGAGGATGAGTAAAACATAGGGTTTTGTGTAACTTGAAAACTTTAAAACTTCTTTGAAATTGAGTCTTGGGTAAAAGCTAACCCTATATGAAGGATCACTATACCTTATACTTGAAGAGTCCCACGAAAATCTACCCAAAACCCTTCCTCTTCAAGCCCTAAGTCTTCTTCTCCTCTTAGTCTTCAATGGAGTTCTTAGAGAGAAGATATTTGGGAGAGAGGGTTTTGATTTGGGGAAAAGTAAATAATGAAATCTAAAATACCAATTAAATGTTTTAATACTCTTAAAATACCTTACTAACCCTAAAATAACCGTCCAAGCACTTAAAACAATTAATAAGCAATTTACCAAATGACCCTTGCCTTTGCCGAACCCAAGACAGATTGCACAGACATGGTTCACGGACCCAATCCATGGATAGTGGATGGGTCCATGGACCATCCTGGCTATCCGTGGTTCGTGGTTGGGGCTTGGTCTTCAAGGCTTCAGCAAGGTTCGACCTACGGAGGCCATCCACAAACTGTGGATGGACCTACAGGGTGTGAACCCCATCCATAGGTCATAACATTTTGGTGACTCCAAACTTTCTTTGGGCTCTTGGGGGTTAGCCTTAGGGTCCTCCTCAAGGACCCCTAGGGTTGTCCATGGGGAGTCACACCTTGATGTTTGACCCCTAAACCCATCAACCATGACTCGGGACAACATCGAACACCATCAAACCTTACATCGAACTCAAGAGCACACGCGTTAGGCTCTTGTTTCACTAGTTTGTTTTTAGGGTCGTTACACAAAGCATTGATCCTACGATTTTGAGGGTACGTGGGACACTCTTTGATAATGTGTCCTTGTTGTTTACAATAATTACAGAACTTCTTGCTACAATTGCTAGCAATATGACTATAGTCCTTGCAATTGTAGGATTGGGTTCTACTCATATCCCTGCCCTTTCCTTTACCTTGAGCAGCAAATGCAACAGTGTCATCATTTTCTTTCTTGAAAGCATTTTGTGTGACAAGACATTGCTATTCACGAAGTAATTCCCTAAAGCAAACATCCAAAGAGGGAGACGGGTCACGATTCATCAAGTTAGAGCGAACACTCTCAAAGTCGGAGTGTAATTTCATCAAAAATTGGTCTCGCTTGCTTTTGCTCATGAACTGCATAAATCACTGATAGAGATTCAATAGGTATTTTGGCATAGACAATATCTGTAAATTCAGCCCATAAGTTCTGAAATCCAAAAAAATAATCCTGAACAGAAAGACCTCTTTGAGAGTAATTAGCAATTTCATACTCTAACTGAGAGCGTCTTGTGCTATTATCTTGGTTGTAAACCATTCGTAAGTAATCCCACATGGCCTTAGCTGTCTTGTGCGACCTGAGATTAAGAACAATAAGAGGGTCAATTGACCCTAGAATCCATGTCATCAACCGAGCATCTTTAATCTTCCATTCACCTAGCTTTGTTGCATCAGTAGGAGTAGGATCGCTTCCATCTATATGGCCCCATAGTTCTTTGCCGGTGACAAACAACTGAAACTGAAACTCCTATGAAGAATATTTTTTTCCAGTAAAACGAACACTGAAGGATTCAAAGAGATGTGAATTCATGCTTTTGAAAAGCTATGAAAACTACAAAGACTCGAGAAAGAAACTAGAATGACCAAGAACAAAATTCTCAGGTGGTAGGACTGATTATCGATGAATAGTCAACCAAAAAGTAAGATTTTCAAAAAGAAAATTAGAAGGAACCACAGATGACTCTATGAAACAAGATAGCGAAGAGAAGGCTCTAATACCATGTCAATTTTCTGCTGAATGACTCTTAAAGTGAGAGTCTTTCCATTATATAGAGAAAATAAAGATTACACATCCCTAAAGATCCACCATTCCTATCCCTAAAGATCAACTATTCTATCTCTACAAATCTTCTATTCAATCCCTCTAAATCTGCCTTACTATCCCTCCAAATCAGCTATTCTATCACAATATTTATTCCCTTTATTCGACAACAAATGTATATGATCATGCTAATTTATATCACTATATAATTACATTAAAATATACAATTATTTAGTTGTCCATCATGCTAACACCATAAAGGATCATAAAAAAAATATAACGCTAATTGAACCTTTATCATCATTGGAACGATTTTTGATATCATGGCGTTTTACAAAGGCAACGATAAAAAGCAACTAAGGGCCTAGAAGAACCTTGTATAAGAGCTTCACTCAACAACAAATTATTTTCTTTCCAAATTTCGTTTTATTCATAAATTGGAATCTAAGCAGTTGCAGTTGAATCATTTTTCACAGCAGCTTTCATGTACTTTAATTTTTGGTTACAATATGCATTTCAATCTTAGCTGGGGAGTCTGTTTTGCTAGACAGCTCCCACAGTCTCTGTACTTCCTTTTTAAAAGATGCACTGTTGATGTTTAAAACAAATAAAAATGGCTTTCATGGCCTTCATAAGTTCTCACCTTGGCTCTTAAGGAATAATATGTCAACGATGTATGGAAAATGAATAAACCTATCCAGAGACAGAGGCTGCTACTCCTTCATGGGAATTCATAAGAAAGGATAGGAGACATAATAGAAATTTTGCAAAACTCGGGAAGGATACCATGGGCATGTAGAGACATGTTTTAGAATGTCATTTATCTTCTAACAACTTTCTTCTTATTATTAGCAGGTCGATATTTTTACCACTTGAACTCCTACCAGAGTCCGGCCTCTAACTTTGAACAACACTCAATGCCATTTACATGATGATTTAGAAGTACCATTATATATCTATTATCATGACACCAAAATGATCAAAGGATGATAACTACAATAATTATTGCCACAAAAAAATTGAAAAACGAATCAACACAAATCGGCATATTAAAGCTGATCAGACTAGCTATAACTAAAGCAAATCTCGAGTACTATTCGCTCAACCAGAAAAAGAATTCAAATAAGAGTAGGCTAAGCAACATGAGTTCCATTTATTCTCAAACATAAGTGCTAAGTAATAAATTGCTAGCGAAAAGTCAGCCGAACACAATGAAAATCCACGGGCTAAAAGATACATGCACTGGGAAGAAATAATTACCAAAAAGCTAGGCCAAAAGTGAAATTTTTTAGTTGAAAGATTCAGTCTTTCAATGATTTCTTATAAGGTGAATGGCTTGAATTTCAAAAAAAAAATGTGGGATATGATCAGTGTGCATTGGAAGAAATCATTACCAAAACTTAGGCTAAAAGTAGAAAGTTTTAGTTAAGTAGATTCAGTCTTTCAGAGAATTCGGAAGTATAGAGATTTACCTAATCATCTACTACTATTACTATGTACTAACAACAACAAGTGGGGGTGTGGGAGGGTGAGATTTATTTACACCAAAAAGTAATTTTTCCTTTCCTGAACCTATTAGATATCTGACACATTCAAAGTAAACTATTAAGGAGTTACATTGACAAAACAAAAGAGAGAAAAAGGTAAGTAAAATTGCCAGACAAATGTTAAATGGAATGTCTACCAGCTTTATAGTCCCATGAACCATGATCTTGCATAACTGAAAGCATTAGTTCCTAATCCTGACCTAGATTCAACATGCTCTTTACTACAGTTGCTCGTACTTTCTGAATAAAGAACTAGGAAATAAAGAGATGCACACAAAATCCATTATTACTTGTCAGTTCAATGAGGGAGAGTATGTATAATTTAGAGTGTGCAGAGTCACAAGATCTAAAACATGCCAAGTAAATCCAAAAATATTTTGTATTATACTTTCTATTCACACCAAGTAAAAAAAAGGGAAAACGGAGAAATTACAGGGAGAGAGTAGTGATAAATGACAAATGCAAGAAATGAAAATGAATGAAGAGAAACGTAGGACTTTGACAGTTTGGGCACTTAAAAGAGTAAAACGCGGTACAATTAATGTGAAACTCCAAGAGCCCCTTTGGTCGTCCACAAGACCTAAAGTTGTAGACCAAATCAGTCAATTATTGGATGCTCTTCTCCTTCGCTCTCTTATACAGACTGATCAAACACTCGTAACAGCAGCTCTCTAAAAAAGGTGGCGCTATCTCTGATTTGACTTGATACCTTTTGTTTTAGTACTTTTATTTACCATGAAAGATATGTATCCTATGTTCATTATGTATTAGGTTATTCCGTTTCTTCCAAAATTAAAAAATCCAACTTGAATGCCTTGAGCCGGATGCACACACGTGGAAAATATGAAACTCCAGTTCGTTTCTAAAAAAGAGGTTTGTGAATTGCCTGAATGTTTATACACTTGTTCATCATTTATAACACTAATTTTGGGATTTTGATACTAATGTGTCCATAGCATGAAAGTCTCTAAAAACATAAAATTGAAGGGGATAGTGTTATCCAATGACCATATTGTGAACTTATTATTGGGTTGTCCTGCATTAGAAACTATGGAATTATCTTGTTTTAAAGGTTTTAGTCGCATGGAAATTAGGTCTTCAAAATTAAAGAGACTGAATTTGATATCATGCAATGATGATGAAGAAATTGATCATTCCTTGGAAATTGTTTCCCAGTTTCTTCATCATTTGGAAACTTCAGGAAGTCTTCATGGTCTAAAGTGTAGGCTTATAGACATATCCTCCATGGTTAATACTAAGCTTATGTTCGACATTACGTGTATCAAAGACATGTAACATGCGGTATAATATTGGATGTCTTTGATGGATGTAATGTCGAACATAAGCTTAGTATTAACCACAAATGATATGGCTACAAGCCTACACTTAAAAACATGATGACTTCCTAAAATCTCTGAATAATGAATGTACTGTAGGAGACAACAATTTCCACGAAATGATTAATTTCTCCATTATCATTACATGGTATCAAATTCATCTTCAATTTCGAACACCTAATTTCAAAGCGACTAAAATCCTTAAAATGGAATAATTCCACAGTTTCTAACGGAGAACAGCCCAACAATAAATTCACAATATGCTCTTTAGATAATACCATCCACATCAATTTTATAATATACGGAAACTTTCACATTATAACCACATGGACATAAAATTCTCAAAATTAGTATTATCAAACGAATGTGTATAAACATTCTGGCAATGCACAAATCTCTTCTTTAGAAACTGACCGAGTTTCACATTTTCCCTTTATCAAAGTTGTCAAGTTGAAACTTTTTAATTTGGGAGAGAAACATAATTACCTAAGTCATAATCCACCTAGAATACATATATTTCGTGGTAATTAAGTTTACTAAAAGAGAAGATATTAAGTAACTTTCAAAGATAAAGCTTCCTATTTGAGAGAGTGATGTTTGCGTAATCAAGACACAACTTCCAATGCAAGTGTCTACGATCATACAATAGTAAAGTAACCCAACCAAGGGTTGGGGTCGAGTCTCAAGGGAGTGAGCTTGAGAATTAATAGAAAAATAAAATTAAGTTATAATTAGTCATAGCTATAGACATTATTGAATATAAACATACTAAATCTAAAGGGGGTGACACAAAAGTGTCAATTAACAATGGGGTTTCCAACAAGTAAGTAAAAATCAGCAAAAATGCAAAGAGTACTAATCAAGGAGATCAGATTCTTGGGATGTGATAGGAATACGGGTTAAACTAGATCATTGAGTACATGCTTTTGATAGTAAATTCATTGAATATTTGTGACTAGGCTAGACCATAGTGGGGGTAAATTCTTTCTCGAGCAACTTACCCCGAATCAACTCGTTTTCTCTCGAGCACCGAGTTGCCGCATGAAGAACAGCCTCCGCCTTAGCCCACTCACTCTCTCAAGCTGAGTATGTGGGAGAAGGACTAGGGTTCACTCTCTCGAGCTGAACCTCATGTCGACCCAATCCCACTGGCCATCAGTTTAGTAGTCTTAGTTTTACGACCTCTCTCTCGAGCAAGCCGAAAACACAAAGATGAAATCGTATTTGCAACTATAATTTCATTAAGTTCCAACACAACTACTAAATGAAATCACATTTAAACAATGATTAAACTATCAGCAAGCAAGACCCAACAATTAACTTAACCCATATTCACAAAATCACACCGCAAGAATTGGGGTTTTAGCTAGACATGTATAAGAGATAGAAATTTATACCAATATGAGTTTGCATTCAAATGGGTATGAAGATTTAAGTCTCAAAACAAGTCAAGAGTGAAGAATCCACAAGACCCAAGTCTAAAATCTTGGAGTTGAAACCTCAAAAATTAAAGCAAAGTCTGAAAAATTACTCTTCAAAGCTAAAAATTCGATCCTAGAATAATAATTCTCAACGAGTATTTATAGTTTTCATGTGTTGCGAAGGATCACTCGGCGAAGTTAGTCGGAATCATTAGGTGACATAGTACTGCTTCATCGCCATCTTGCGTTAGCCTTTAGCATCGTCGTGTTTTGGATCATTAGGTGACATAGTACTGCTTCACGGAACTGCTCGGTGATATGCTGACTTCTCCTTTTCACCGCCGATTTGATCCTTTCCTTCAGGGGTCAACACACTGGAACAAAAGGCGAGGATAAGACCTTTGGGCTACTCGTCGAATGGGTTCGTTGATTCTCATATCTTCATTTCTTCGTTCTTTCAGCTGCCTTTGTTCCTTTTTGCTAAGTAGTGTCCATGCTTTCTCTCAAACTCCAAATACCTGAAACTTAATGATTTTCATTAGATATTGAGACAAAATATGCATTTGAGGACACTAATTCTATCAAAACATAGCCCTAAATAAGTCCAATTTGCGGACTCATCAACACCCCCAACTTAAACTTTTGCTTGTCCTCAAGCAAACTCAATTTCATCCGTTTAAAAAGGAGGTCTCGAATAGTTCTATACAAGACTCAATCATGAATGCACACAACAAGACTCAATTTACTCACGTAAAGCTCAATTTGTGTACCCAAAGATTCAAGTTGTGACACACCATTCTCAAAGATTCTCAAGCTCGCAATACTTGCTTCAAATGCAAGTTCAAGCTTAACAAAAGTATTCGAATGCCCTCATAGAAAGGATGATTCCATACTCACCCACAAAGGTTGAATCATTTAAAGTTCCGGAATCAAATGCAACGCTCACACTCACAAGGAAGAACACAATGCATGCTTTCACCCATAGGTTTGCTCGTATTTTCCAATCAACATTTGTTTCAGCTTACTCAAGATCAAAAAGGTCTTTTCAAGGCTTATAATAGGGCTGAGTGCAAAGGTATGGTCATTTAGGCTCAATGACTTTCCTCCTCATGAAATGTGGTACTCACAACACTTCCTTTCCTTTTCCTTCATCATTCGCTTTAGTGCTCATAAGTCATCCTATTATTCCCTTTCCATGGATTGTTTGGGAACCCCATTTCTTTTGTACTTTATTCCACAACTTTCTTTTTCATTCTTTTTCTTTTCTCTCTTTTTTTTTTGTACGAAAGTGTTCCATTTTTCTCAAAACCATGGGTAAGAGGGACTTTCTTGCACTTCTTGATTTGCCTTCTCTTTTCACCACACCCCCAACTTAGGCTTTTGGCCTAAGTTGGCTATTCAAACTAACCACAACTTCATGAGGGTTATGGATAATGGATAAAGAAAGGTCTAGTTTTCATCAAGTTTCTTCCAAAGAAGAGTAAGGCTCAAGGGATGTTTGAAAGAGGTTCACACATGCTCACAAGGTAGGCCACAAAGAGGTATCGGTCAAATTGGCTCACACTCTTCGAAGTTGCCTAAGATCATATCAAGAGATAGCCTTACTTAGTTGATCGGACCAACGAGGCAAATTCTAGGTGTATTCATGCATGGTTCACAGTAAGCTCATCACACAAGGCATCGACACTAAAGGCAAACAAGACTCCACACTTTTGCTAGTGTGCAATGGTCATCACAAGAGAATCAATTTGATACATGGCTAATCACAACGAGATGCAAAGAGTTCACATATTGTCTATGCAACTTCATTTTTCCTCATCGTAGCTGCACATTCATATTGATCGGAACGGAAACTCAAAATTTGTGAAAGAATAGCCACATTCACACGAGAGGTGGCAAAATATTTTGGAAGGGTCAAAATCATTTTACAATTTAAAACAAAAGGAGCCACAAGCTCAAACATCCAGAAAAACACTATTAACACAACATTAGAACTCATAACCCAAATACTCAAACAAAACACAATTCACGAGTGGCACACAAAGGTGGGCCTCACCCTACCACAATAAAAAACATTTGTCCTCAAATACAAATAACACAGAATCCGAAAGGTAAAATAAAGAAAGACAGAGTCTTTGAGGAAAATAATTTTGATGATATAATAATTATGTTTTTGCTTGATATATATATTAGTATGTAATGTTCCAATATATGAAGTTAACATGATGTAGCCTAAATTCAGTTTTTTGTTAACAATTTCTCTTGTGATGTAGATATATGCTTCTCCAAAATTTAGAGAATTGTCACGATTTGTTTTTGATGCTCAAGACAAAGGAATGACTTTATCTATCAATGTTACTTATGTGATCTAGACTCTCATGAAGTTTGCTTCAAGATTGTTATTACTATATAAACATTGCCCTTTGTTTCACTTATTTACTATTTCTTAATATTTCAGTATTTTAGATGAAGAAAAGTTCATATGACTACTAATAACGCCAGTTGAAGTTTGTATTAGTTTAATTTTTATTATTTATTTAATAGTTAATTTTATTATATAAATATTTTCATTATTAATGCAAATATATATTTATATTTGGGTAGATATTTGTATTTAAATTAAGTATTATATGTCACAAATGTATTATAAAGTTAACAAGATCTTCTAAATTTAAAATATATTATTTTAAAATGTTACGAGTTTTTTTATCTAAACATCTGGTTAGATGACAAGAAAAATACAAAGCAAATATTGTCTATAGGGTAATATTAGTGAGATAAGACTTATTACATGATTGAACTTCATCAAATTGAAATAAATATATACATTATTGCATTTAACTAATAATTTTTTTCATTGACCATCTTCATAGGTTTGCGTTAATAATAGATATATATGACGATCTACGTTGAACATTCACAAAAGAATCTGCAATATTATTTTTTGTCAAGCGTATTATTCAAATCTTCACTTAAATAAGCAATACTATTTACTATAACATATATTTTTGGAATTGGTAATCACGTGCAATGCACGTGTCAAAAAACTAGTATTATTATAAGTGGGAAGCTCCAAAGTAAAAAGTTGAATTACCATTTTACCCCTAAACTAAATTATTTTTTTTTATAAAAAAACTAATTAATTAAATATTAAATGTTTCTAAATGACCATTTTTCATTCACTAAATTAACATCGTTCCTCCAATAACTTATGCTTGGAAACTAAATTATTACGCAATATTTAATGTTTCAATGCACACAAAAAAAATAACAGATCTTTTTTTAGGAATTTCAAAGGTTATTTTGAAATTTACAAGCAATTTAATATGGTTCATCTATTATCAAAAAGTCACATTATCCAAGAAAAATTGTTAGTATTCTCATGCATTTATATCATGATTTGCACTTATCTAACTCTTGACTATACACATTCTCTTATAATTTTTGGATTATCCCTACATTTGTCATCTATAAATATGAAAAATATTGGAGTAAACAACATCATGTGATATACAAGAATTGGCAAGTTAAGATTTGGGGGATCAACTTCTTTAGGGATGAACAAATCATTCTTTTTACTCTTTTTTTTTAGAAGAACCAAGGTGAATGATCTTCATGAAGGATATGCTTTTATAGTACATAGTTTCCTTCTTTGAATGTAAAATAAAGGGCCATGCATCAAAATATAAGATCATGACTCTTTACTAATATACTTGTGCGATGTAATTTGTAAAAAAAAAAAAATTATAACTTACTTGATGTTTTTAATGATTAAATTATTGTACTATATTAATTGATAATAAAAGTTATTTATTTTATTCTTATGATTTTATTAATTACTTATATATGTTTATTTTTCGTAAGGGGTGTGTAAGATAGAATATATAAAACTACATTTTTTATCAATTTTTTCTTAAGGGGTGTACAATATTGAAACACGATGAATAATTTGAAATGGAGAAAGTAACATATAATTAAATTATTAATAACTTCTTTAATTCACGGAAGAAATAATTGTTTACATCCCTACCTTATTCAAATAGGGCGAAACATCATGGTGACTCAAAAAATAATCAACTAATTCAATTTTAAAAGAATTTTAAGAATAAACGAATTTGAAAAGGTTAATTAACTAAAAGAATGTCTACGAAACCAATAGATTTTAGGTAAGGGGTTCAAGTTATTTCTAAGGAAAGATATTAGGCATCCTTCGAAATCCGCAATTATGGATCTCGACTGAATTTATTTTTTCAAATTGAGAAGAAGATAAAACAATATACAAGTAAAACAAACATACGATATACATAAGTAATAATATCAAAAACGGCCTAAGGTTTGCCCACTACAAAAAAAGCCCCAAATTATGGGGGTTTTACTGCGGAGGGTAATATAACCCAGTAATTTACATTAAATTGTGGAGGTTTGATTAACCCCTCCAACTTATTTTGTCAATTTACGGGGTCACTAACTGCCACGACCTTCAAAACTAAAATTCCATAAAACAAACATACGATATACATAAGTAATAATATCAAAAACGGCCTAAGGTTTGCCCGCTACAAAAAAAGCCCCAAATTATGGGGGTTTTACTGCGGAGGGTAATATAACCCAGTAATTTACATTAAATTGTGGAGGTTTGATTAACCCCTCCAACTTATTTTGTCAATTTACGGGGTCACTAACTGCCACGACCTTCAAAACTAAAATTCCATAAAATTAACATAGTGACTTTTTTCTATATGTCATTTGTCTCAACTTTTTAGTCGTTTCCCTCATTTTTTTCCCCAAATCCATTTCTCATTCTTTCCCTTCTCTAACAGAGAAGGAATCGACAGTTCAGATCAATAATAGGTATTGCCGGTCCGACGTTGTGGTTTCAATCTCGCGGCAAGATATAGTAAGATCTGGTGGTGTTGAAAAATGCGGTGCTATTATTGGTGGCGGAACTCGATTGAAAAAGACTTGTTTTCCATGTCGGAAAACGTCAATAGTTGTTAATGAGTTTTTTCTTAATTGTTGAATTGGAGATGGAGAAGAGGCCAGAATTAGACGATTTTGATTTCTTTGAGTTACGATTTTTTGGTTTAAGGTAGGATTATATTTCTCATAGGTTATAGTCTCGCTCATTCTTTGATTTTACTTTTCAAATTGTAACTAAACATTCATCTTGCATGTTGATTTAAAAATTGTTTTTCGTAGTTAGATTTGTATTTTTACTTACCGCTACTGCTGAAATAAAGATTCGTTCATCCTTCCACCACCGCAGCTTCTCTATCCTCCTTCAGGTAAACATTTGAGCCCTTCGTTTATCAAGGATTTGAAGTTTATCTTTACGTGTACTTTGTGTTGGCCATTAATATGTAACACTGTCAATTAGAATTGGTGACATTATTTTTCAAATAGTATATCTATGGTTATAAATGTTGTGTTTGCAATTGATAGGTTTCATTGTGAAGTATAACATGTATGAAAAAATATAAAGAATAAAGCACTAAAAATTATAATCATAAGTCAGTTAGGGTTCTTCTTGTCTTGTTTCCAAGTGATTATTAAGCTAATGTATCATTTATAATTGTTTTGATTTAGTAATTTAGAGATTTTATTTTCTTCCAAGTGATTATTTTGATAATGTATTATATCAACTCTTGCCAGAACTATATTGGTCAAAAAAAGATGGTGAGACATTTCACATTTGATTGTTAAGAGTGTACGCCCTCCTTGTCTTTTTTATGAGTGCAAAGAAAAAGCGGAGTAGAAAACATCAACGAATCTCGCTGGGAATAGACGTCGATAAAAGCAACCTGAAACTCCGGGAGTAGAATATGATTGGTGGCTATTGGAACCTTAGCATTCCTCCATGTCATTACTAGCCAACAGCGGTAGCAGCTAAAACAGTGTGTTGAAATCATTGGAAGAAAGGTCACAGAAGAAGGCGGAGAATTTCGGTGGTTGTTGACATGTTGCTTCGTATTGCTTTCTCATGTGTTCGAGATAATGTAAATGGTGTTGTTGTCATTTGTGTATTAAATAGCATATAAAGGTGAGCACATTGTTCAATTTTCTTTTCCTTTTTATGTTCATGTAAATTCTTACTCCTCCTATATAACAAAAGAAATATGGCAGCAACAGTAAAGGAAAGAAAAGAAACAGCCGAAAGCTCTTCTTGAATAGCAAAAATACTAATTGAATTACAGGAGAAAACAGAGAGTGTATATTAACTCTATATTGACTGACTCCTACTTCTAATGTAGCTCCTAACTTATAGTGTTTTTATTCCACTAAACAAAAGTCCTAATCATACTCCTAAAGTTCCTAACTTTCAGGCCACTTTCAAAGACTATTTTGACTTGGTAAATGCAGTAAACAAAGAACACAGTAAGTTGCACTAATTTGTTACACTCCCCCTTAGTGCAAGCTCATGATCAACAACTCCCAGAGCATCTCAAAAGTATTGAAACTTAGACTTCTCCAAAGCTTTAGTGAATATATCAACAACTTGAGTGTTGGTGCAAACATTTGTCAGTTCAATCTCTTTTCTTAGAACTTTCTCATGAACAAAATGATGGTGGATCTCAATATGCTTTGTTCGAGCATGAAAAACTGGATTTGACGCAAGTTTGATGGCACTTTCATTGTCACACTTGATTTGTACAGCATAGTCTACTTTGTGGGACATGTCTTTGATCAATATTTTCAACCAAATACACTCTTGTGCAGTCATGGTTGCTGCAATATATTCAGCTTCGGTGTTAGACAAAGAAACAACATCTTCCTTCTTATTGCATCAGGAAACCACTACTGACCCAGTACTAAAACAGTAACATGAAGTCGAGTGACGATCATTTGAATCACCTGCCCAATTTGCACCAGTAAATCCAGTCAATAAAAAAATTGCACACCTTTTGTACCAAAGTCCATGACTAAGAGATCCCTTCACATAGCGCAAAATTCTTTTTGCTGCAACTAAATGAGAAGTTGTTGGACTATGCATAAACTAAGAAACAACACCAACTGAATAACATATTTTTGGTGTTGTGATAGTCAGATAGATCAAACTTCCAACTAGTTGTCGGAACTTCATAGCATCCTTCAAAGATTGGCCTTCATCCTTCTTCAACTTGAGATTTGGCTCCATTGGAGTAGCCTTTTCTTTCGACTTCCCCATGCCGAAACGCTCTAAGAGACTCTCTGCACAACCTTTTTGAGACACAAAATAGCCTTGATCTGATTTTTCCACTTCCAAACCAAGAAAACATCCAATCAGCCCCAAATTTTTCATCTCAAAACGAATAGACAAATCAGTCCTTAAATTAGAAATTTCTTATTCATTATCTCCAGTTATTATCATATAATCAACATATAATAGTATCAGGAGATGCACACTTTATTCTAATTTCATAAATAAACTAGAATCCGAATCAAAAACTCTAAAACCACAAAAGATTAGGTATTGCGCAACTTTACCAAACCACGCTCGTGGTGCTTGCTTGAGGCCATATAGAGCTTTCTTCAAACGGTAAATATGACTTGGAAATTGCTTAGAGTCAAAACTGTGAGGTTGTTCCATAAATACTTCTCGATCCAACTCTCCATAAAGAAATGCATTCTTTACATCGAGCTGCCACAGATTCCAACCTTTGAAAGAAACTAGAGAAGTAAGTGACCTTACTGCAACCATATTCGCCACTGGACTAAACGTTTCCTCATAATGTAATCCATAGTTTTGAGAGAACCCACGAGCAACTAGATGAGCTTTAAAGCTGTCAATGCTACCATCTGATTTTTTCTTCAAGCGAAACACCCATTTGCAAGTAACTGGAACGCATTTTTCTGGTTTGGGTACCAATTCCCTGGTTTCATTCTTGTTTAAAGCATCAATCTCTTCTTGCATTGCTCTTTCCCAATCTGGACAGCCATTTGCTTCTTCATAACTTAATGGTTCTTCTGTAGTTGATACTCCTGTAAAGAAACATGAGGTCACAGAATAATTTTTAAGTTTTAGCTCATAGTCTTTGAGGTAGTCCGGCTGCCTCTTCTCCCTTGTTGACCTTATCGTTGCGTGATGTTCACCATCTCCTTCCCTAGAAATGTTCTGACTCGGAGATACACTTTTTGCCTCTTCATTGCTAGGTGTTGGCCCATTTACTTCAGGAAATAATAGCTCTGAATTATCTTGATCATCTCCAAGAACTACAACCTTTTAAGGAGAAAATAAGAATGACACTTCATCAAATACCACGTCTCTAGAAATGGTAAACTTATTTGTCTTTGGATCCATGCATCTCCAACCCTTCCTATAAGATCATAGCCAACAAATACACAGTTTCTTGCTTTCGGATCAAGTTTGGTTCTATTAGTTCTGGGAACATGAACATAACACACAAAACCAAAAACTTGAAAATAGTTCACATTTGGCTTCTGACTATATAGAATTTCGAAAGGGGGATTTTTATGTACCTGGCCAAGGAGGCAGCCTATTTATCACATGGCATCCACATTGAATAGCTTTAGCCCAAAGCTCTCGAGGAAGACTCTTGTCATGCAACCATGAAAGACAAATTGAAGTAAGATAGGCAAGCTTTCTTTCCGTAACTCCATTCTGTTGAGGTGTATCTGCACAAGTCATTTGACGAACAATTCTGTTATCATGACAGTACTAGAAAAAGTCATCTAACATATATTCTCCGCCATTATCACTATGCAAACATTTTATCTTCTTCTCGAACTCATTCACAACAATATCTTTGAAATCCATAAACTTAGATAATGCTTCGTTATTTTCTTTAAAAAATTTCACCCAAGTGAACCTTGAGTGATCATCCACCAACACCATAACACAGCAATGCCCTCTATAACCTGGTGTTCTTGTTGGTCCCATCAAATCTGTATGAACCAATTCAAACATCGTAGTTCTCTGATTTGATAACCTTTTGAAGGGAAGACGATAAGATTTTCCATATTGCCAACCTTCACAAATCACGTTTTCACGTACATTCTTCAAAGTTGGCAGGCCATCTACCAATATTTTAGAAGAGATCTACTGCAGCATTTGATAGCCTACATGACCTAACCGAGCATGCCAAATTGCGATATTATCAGTTTGGCTTGTTTTTTTCACATAAGCTTCACCTGCTGACATAACAAACAAAGAACTTTTCTTTTGGCCTGTAAAAATAACATCAGCAGATACTTCTTTTATATTTTCAAGCACCTTCACATCATTAGGACCAAACAATACATATTTTCCAGAATCAGTAATTTGAGGAACTGAACTAGATTTTTCATCAAACCTGGAACATGATAAACATCCTGCAATTTGATACTTTTGGATTTATCACCAGCAACTTCAATCTTCACAACACCTTTTTTTGCTACTGAATATGTCGAGTTATCAGTTGTGATAATGACTCGATCTCCATGATGATCTCGCATCTCCGAGAATAGAGAATCATCTCCAGTTACATGATGTAAGCACTCTGAATCAATGATCCACTCTTCTCTCTTATTATTGTTGGCATAATTAACAAAATCTTGTGCTAACTTTTGTTCAACAGCTTGGATGCTAAAACGTTGCTCCCATTTCATTTATTCATCTCCTTCGTTGGTACATGCGACATTGGCTTTGGAAAGTTTTACTCGACAATTTTTCTTGATGTGCCCAATTTTTCCACATCTGTAGCACTTTTTGGTGTTGTGTGGATTTCCACCTTTTTCCGTGCTTGTTTGTTCCTCTTTATTTTTGTTCCAAGTTGATGCATTCCTTTTGTTCGACTTTCCTTTAGAAAATAGAACATTATCAGATTCAAGGTTCTTAGCCATTTGTTTAGCTAAGGCTTCTTGATTAGAAACCATGTTCTCCAATTCTTCAACAGATGGTTGTTGCGGCCATCCTTGAACGGAACTGACAAAAGGACCGTATTTCTTTTTCAATCCACGAATAAGATAGCGTCATAGGCGTGACTTGCTAATCTTCTCTTCTGGATCAATCTCTGAAATTTCAGCATAGATACTTTTAACTCACAAAAAGTAATATGAGATTGACATACCTCCCTGTTGTAACATTGCCAACTCATTCTCCAAAAGTTGCAGCCTTGCTATATTTTTTTTGGTAACCAGCCTTTCAAGAGTGTCCCAAACTTGTTTTGGAGAGCTAACATCACGAACATGATCAATAAACTCCTTGCTAATAGAATTCATCAAAGCAAAGAGAGCTTTTTTGCACATGATCTTCAATTTCCTTCGTGATTCGGCATTCTCAGGAGTATCGACTGGGATTATTGAATCAGTTCCTACAATCAAATCCCATAGATCCTGACCTTGAAGGTATGCTTCCATACACATTCTCCAATACTTGTAGCTAGTTCCTACAAGTTTTTCTATTCCATATTGAGTATTTCGTCGGTTTGAGGCTTCCATTGCTACAGACAATAAAAGCTTTCCCTTCACACTTTCAAACTTCTCCAATAGGATAAACTAATAGACAAGAAGATTGAAATGAAAAAAAGTTCCTCCTTCAACCTAGCTCTTGATACCATATAACAGAAGAAAGATGGCAGGAACAGTAAAGAAGGAAAGAAAAGAAACAGCCGAAAGCTCTTCTTGAATAGCAAAAATACTAACTGGATTACAGGAGGAAACAAAGAGCGTATATTAACTATATATTAACTGACTCCTACTTCTAACGTAACTCCTAACTTATAGTGTTTTTATTCCACTAAACAAACTCCTAAACTTACTCCTAAAGTTGCTAACTTTCAGGCCACTTTCTAAAACTGTTTTGACTTGGTAAATGCAGTAAACAAAGAACACAGTAAGTTGCACTAATTTATTACATCCTACCTATTCGAAAGTGTTTAACTATTGCTCAACTTTCTTGCAGAAAGGTTCCAAGGGAAGCTGCATTTAGGACTATTTTTGGTTTGTGTAAGTCACTAAAGTTAAACATGTCATGTTAGGAGAACATTAACTGTTTTAGTAGTTATCATGTTAATTACATCTCGTCTCAATCCAAAACAAGATATACTAGGCTATATGCATCCTCATTTCTTCATTTAAGTTCATATCAACAAAGTTTTAATTAGTCCCAATTTTTACATTTTCTCTTGCAGGTTCTATCCGGAGAAGTAATAGATAAGTACACAATCAAGTAAGTGACATACTTTAACCAATAATTACAACGTAGGGATAAATTTTATGTGTTTATCAAGGTAAATTTTAATCAACTTCAGGTGCTGGCTTGTTCTTACTCTGTTTCCTACTACTAACCACTTTTCTTGGAGAGGTTTTATTACCCTGTTGGTGGTCAGATTTTACTTGATGATCGCGATTTAAAGTCATACAATTTGAGATGGTTAAGGACCCATTTAGGACTTGTTCTGATGCTGAACTTTCTTTGGGAAATGAACATCACTTATGTTAGACTCGTGACCTCCTTCTCTGAGATCATTATTGGTGTATGCAGTTTTTAACTCCCTTCGTTTCATCTTGTATGGCTTGGGACTGGACATTGAATTTAAGAAAAAAAGACAAAGACTTTTTGCACATAACTAAATATGCATAAATCATGCTATATCATTCTTATTTGATCATGCCATCAAAAGTAAAACGGAAATGTTGAAGTTAAAGAATTTTTAATATAGAAGCTTTCATACCCTTGTGTTGGTGGGGGATGAGGGAAAAGAGATAGAAAATTAAGGAGAGAAGTATTAAGGGGATGAAGCTTTGTATGGATAGTGTTAGGAACAGAGGGCTTCTTGTTAGAGACGGGGGGATTCCTCCTCCTGTTGCCTTGTCTCGAAATGGTACTGCTAAAGCTAAACGCAAGGTGAGTTTTTGAATTCTTGATTTACCATCTATGTTGCTCGGACTTTTCAGAAATATTATTGATGTACTCGTGTCCGATCCTTTGAAATGAACTACTTTTGAAGGACTTGACATGCATCCATCGGCATTTTTGCAGAGTCCGAACAACATGTAGTATTGTTTAAATGTTGAATATGGTCAATGCCAATATTAGCTGAGTGTGAAGAAGATAACAAGAAAGACGACAACAGACACAGTCCACCAGCTTCTATTCTTGTGTCTACACCCAATGAAATCTAGGTTGATCTCCTGGCATTTCGATGTGGTCTGTCTAATAGTACCAAATGAGAACAGCAGAAGCCAAATTCAGAATAGAACTGCAAGCTGGTAAGTTCACTCAATTGAAATTTATATAGAAACTTATTCTCTTGGTCTTTAATTAGCAGGTTAAGAAAAGTTCCAATTTTATGTCAGGAAATTAAGGAAGTGCGTTAAGAGTGTAAGGTTGTCCTGAGCAGTTAGCAAGAAAAGGAGATGGTAGTCAGATAAATTGACTGCTGGGTTTCAAAGGGTCCTCCAATGTAACATATACACTGTACCAGCAGCAACACTACAATTCCAATGGCCTAAAAGTGCTTTGAAAATGAAAGGAAAAAATGATACTATCAGATAACATGCATATGGGTGTATTTGTCCAAATTCAAACCTCATATCTATGTTGAATTCTGCGCCTTTTGATTTTCTTGCTTCTGGTGTTGTGTAGCTTTCAACCAAATGGGCAAAAATATGGCTTTTGTTTCTGATTGTAAAACTCATAGTACATTTAATGATATATTTTTGTTTTTGAAATACGTTTTATTTCTTAATTCTAATATGTCATTTTAAGTTGGACTATGATGTACAGTAAAACATCGATAAAGTAATATTCGATAAAGTAATAATCTCGCTAAATGAATATTTTTCTCCGGTCCTGACTTGGGCCAGTTATATTAAAGTAATATTCTCGCTAAATGCATTAGATAATAATTAAAAATAAAGTATTAAAGGCCCAGAAAAAATATAAAGTAATAATTACTAGAATACATCAAGAATTTATGTATATTTAATCAGTCAATAATACTAGACCAATAAATATTTCTTTTTAAAATATGATTCTATAGTTGATTGTTTTTTCTTCCCACCAAAACCAAAATTAATCTCATCCTTAACTTTTTGAAGAGCGAACACAATTTTCGGAATATTTTGTTCGTGTTGTACCAAATAGTTTGAAATTAGAAATCTCTTCATATTCTATATACATGAATACAATTAGAAACATTAAACTTCACTAAATTCGTTTAGCTTTCCTAGATTTAAATAATAAATATGCAAAGACTATACTTTTTAGTTTCCTAGATTTAAACTTTTGAAATTCTTAGTTCAAATTTTTTTTTTCTTATGGCACATACTGCAAAATACTCTCCAAAATAATAAATATTTATTTATCGATAAATAAATATTTTATGCATTTATCGATAAACTAATAATCTCGATAAATGAATATTTTTTTTTATCCCAAGCATATGCATTTATAGAGGTTTTACTGTACATATTAATTAGTCATTTATATTTAAAATTGAATATAATTAGCACAATGTTGTAAAAAAAGTACATGTTCATGAATTGCAGGGGTTGAAACTCCTGTTAGTTTTATATGAAATTCAAAAATTTCGGGGGTTTTGACTCCCGGACTCACAAATTGTTGGGGTTCTGATTTCCAAAAATTGAAGTGCAGATTTGTTGATATCGATTTTTGGGGTTCAAAACCCTCACTAATAACCCCTACTAATGGTAACAGGGGTTGGTGAAAAACCCCCGCGACTTAATTATGGCAGACCTAACTGCATGGATTTTTGCAACTCCCATAACAACAAATTGTGGGGGTTACTAACTATCGTAATATGTAATTTCAATCCCCACAATTTGAACCTTTTTTTTGTAGTGGCCTAACGTCGATAATATACACAATAATGAATATAAAATACATTTGAACTCTATTGGAATAGCTTCAATAAAAAGCGACTCCGGGGTACCTATAAATACACTTAATAAAAGTGTTAGTAATAAATAAATATAAAAATGAATAAATCAAATAATAACTTAAAAATAAAAATTCATCTTATTAACATGGAAACCTTGGAAATCGACGGTAATTTCTTCATCGGCCAATTTTAACAAACAAAATATATAAACTTCAACTAAATTTCCGTCTTTAAAAATGGAGAGGCCTCGAAAATCGACGGAGATATTTTTTCATTGACCAATTTAAAAAAAAGCAACAAAAATTAAAAGTAAAATAATAAACAGTAATGTGAGATCACGAAAAATAGTAGGCAAACAAACTAACAGCAAAATGAGATAAAATATTCAAAGTTAGTTATCATTAAAGCAATACAAAGTTCATCTAAGCAAACTCTTTTGAACAAGAAATAAATAAATAATAAAAAATCAACAAATAATAAATAACTTGGTAATGATCCAAAACAAATAATAAAATGAGTTCACTGGAAAAGTAAACTCCTCACTAAGAAAAATAAAAAAATGTACATAATCAGCCCACCAAAATGATAAAATACTCATAGCAAAAAATACAATAATTTAACTTAGAACCAAAATAACACATGACAGTGATATACATGGGAATTCAAGTCTCAATAAATCAGTGCAAAATTAATGAATCCACACCCAAAACGAAACAATACAATGTAAAGTATCAACATAATTGGTGGGGGAAGATAATGCTTAATTACCAAAAGTTCAAGCCAATCGCCGGCAAAATCATAATCCAACCAGTTCTGGAAGCTCTTGTGGTGGTCACTGGTTATTGTTCACTTCAGTTCGTCGGAGCTAGAGTTCGTCTGGGACCTGCAAAAACAAACAGAAATCGAAAAAAGGGGGAAGGGAAAGGGACTGGCAGCGTTTTTGTTGGGTTATGAAGGGTGATTAGGGCGTCATGTGGAAGCTTATAATTTGCAAATCATATAGTTGATAAATCAGATAACAAAAACTTATACTAAAAATCAAAATATTATTATATCAAAACTAATATAAAGAAAAACATTGAAACTTTAGAGAGAATAAATCTCCCCATAAACAATACGCGTAAACAACTACATTGTGGATGTTATTGTTGTTGTGTTAGAAGAAACAAACCTATATTTATAGAGTCCTAAAATATTTTCTTACTAAAAAAGGACTAGTTACTCTTAAACCTTTCCTACAAGGAAAGAATAAACCAAATATGAAAGAATATTATATTTTCCTTTCAGAAAAAGTAAAAACATTTATGGTAATGTTTTGTCTTTTCTTTAAGGAGAAAATAAATCTTAAATAATGATAAGAAAATCAGGGCAAAACCCTAACAAATCTCCCCTTTTGGCTGGATTTTCTTGACAAAGCTTGATCTGTCTTCTTCATTGCATAATAATCTTGTTCTCCACAAAATCTTCATCATTGTTGCTTGTCATGATTAAAAATAAAGTTTAAAATATATGGGTTAAAAATATTTTATATTTATTCTTAAAAATTGCAGCAACAGGAATGTTGAAAATATGGTTGAAACTTCTTCTCCACATGTAGCTTGACAAAAAATCTTCAATATCATCAAATTGATTACAAATTGATTTGAAATCATCTTGAGCCTGTCTTCAACCTCATTCAAGCATTAGATCATTGAACCATCGGATCTTTGAACCATGTGCTTTGATACCACTTGTTTGGGTTATGGAGGATGATTAGGGCGTCATGCGGAAGCTTATAATTTGCAAATCATATAGTTGATAAATCAGATAACAAAAACTTATACTAAAAATCAAAATATTATTATATCAAAACTAATATAAAGAAAAACATTGAAACTTTAGAAAGAATAAATCTCCCCATAAACAATACGCGTAAACGACTACATTGTGGATGTTATTGTTGTTGTGTTAGAAGAAACAAACCTATATTTATAGAGTCCTAAAACCTTTTCTTACTAGAAAATGACTAGCTATTCTAAAACCTTTCCTACAAGGAAAGAATAAACCAAATATGAAATAGTATTATATTTTCCTTTCAGAAAAAGTAAAAACATTTATGGTAATGTTTTGTCTTTTCTTTAAGGAGAAAATAAATCTTAAATAATGATAAGAAAATCAGGTCAAAACCCTAACAGTTTTGGGTCTTGTTTGGAGTTTTTTTTTTGCTGGAGTACGGAGCTTGAACTGGAAAGGGTGAGGAGCGATGGTGGTTTGCTGGGGTTTTGGGTCTCATGCTCGCTGGAAATGGATGTTGTGTTTGCTGTTTTCAGGCGGGTTTGGGTGATGATGTTTTGATGGCGTGGGTGACGATTTTGTGGTGTTCTGGTTGATTGGAGGTGGGTGTTGTTGGTCGAGCTTGGTTTTTGGATTGTTGGTTGTTCACCGTAAAAGGGGAGAGGGTTCTGGGTTTTGGTAGCTGTTTGCAGGTTGAAGCTTGCCGGAAATGGAGTTTGGGAGGTGATGGTTACTGGTTTTTGTGGACTGTTCAGGTCCGTTTTGGTGTTGCTTTGTTGCTGTTCAGAGTTGGTTCGCATGCTCGGGGATTAGAGCTCCGGTTTGCTGGAGCCGTTTCTGATTTGGAGCTCAAAAATGGATGTTCGCGTGGGTTTCTTTGGAGAGAGCTGCTAGTAGGAGCAGTGAAGAATAGAAGATTTGGGTTCTGAAGGTTGCCAGAAAAAGGAGAAAATTAATGGAGTTTCGGTGGTGGACTTGCCGGAATCCAGCGGAGCTCCGGTGAACCTGTCACCGAAAAATAATATACAATAAAGAATAAAAAATTTGAAGATTAACCCTGAAATCTTACCCACCACCCTTATCTTAATGACTAAGGTATTGTTTAAATAGGAAATTGAAAATCATCAATAGTACAAAACAATTATCTTAAAAACGTGGGCCAAAATTATCAGCTAATAAAATATCTATTTATGAAATTTTATCCATATTTGAATGAATTTCTAGACTGTGCAAAATATCAAAATGAATATTAACAAATATAATGAATAAAATAAATATTAAAAATGTTAATAAATGTAATCAATGACATGGAAAAAAAATTCATTTTAACAATAATAATTATTTAATCAAAATAAATATATATTTGAATGCATTCAACTGACATTGACAAAAAATAATGCAATTAAAATTAATTGATAAAAAATCCTAAATTTTTTGAGAAATAAAGATAAATATCGACAAACTTATTTAAAATTATAAAAAAATGTATTTTGAACTATTAAATTAATAAAACTTAAAAGTTACTAATTTTGAAAATGTTAGGCCAAAATTGGGTGTCAATAATAATGATTTAAATGTTTTTATTTATTTATTTATTTATCCTTTTGTCTCATTTTGAGAAAAGACAAATTTAATGTTTCAACTTTTGATATCGTTTCATATTTTAAGTTATCACTTCATTGGTGCTATGTTTCTGTATTATAAGCTCATTTTGGGAAAACTTAATTTGGTAGGATTTAATACTTGATATGATCCCTTAATAATAATAAAAATTAGTACTCCCTCTGTCCCAATTTATATGACATTTTTTACTTTTCGAGAGTCAAACAATTTAAGTTTGATCGGGAATTTGCGCACAGAATCTTTAATTTTTTTGAAATAAAATTTATATATTTGTAAACTATGTAAAAAGTACTATAAGTCACGGTAATTGATAATTCAAAATGTTTAAAATATCTATGAAAATATTATGGTCTAAGATAGATTTATTTAAATTTCGAAATTTGAAAAGTACCACATAAAATGGGACGGAGGGAGTATTAATTATTAATTGTTGCCTTCATTTTGTTTTAATTAACTCTAAGAAGTGGCTATCAAATTCTTTTAATTTTTCATCTTTCTTCTTTTTTCTGAGCTTTGTCTTGCACGTAATTAACATATGAGATAAGAATATACATCTATTAATTTATGCTTATAATTTTAGTATTTTAAGTACTAAATATTATCATCCTTTATTTCATTTGTAGAAGAGATACTTTGTTGTCATATTTTAATTTGTTATTTGTATCCAAGAATAGATTCCAAATATTTGAACTATTTTTTGTTTGAAAATGAACGATATTCATGTAATTTAATTATAAAATTATTTTTAATACAATGATAATTTAAAACAATATATATATATTATACTATCTTAAAAGTCACGATCTTCAGAATTTGAATTTAAAAGTTAAATTACTTAAATGTCCCTCTTATTAAAATAGGCGCCGCTTCAGCAAATTCATAATGTTTAGAAGAAGAGTTGCCACCGTTTCTTGAAAATCAGAGTTGTATTTCTCCGTTATTGTAATTTTCTCAACATGTATTTTATTGCTCAACATTGGAAGTATGATCAAGTGGGGCTTTTACTCTTGAGAAATTAGCTGGTAATAGTTAATTCATGCATTGATTACTTATGCTTCAGGTTCTCCTAATTTAGATATGAGTGGAGTTGCATTAGAAGAAGTTTAATTTCTTCGGAGCAGAGTAGAGACACTTAAGATAGACATGGATACTATACATCATTATCTTTTTTTCAACTTCATATAAATTTGTTGGTCTAGCCTGCCTGATTATATTGTGTCTCTAGTTTGATGGTGTCAATTTGAGTCGTATTATTAGGCCAAAGGGACCCAACCTGAAGAATGCCGACTCTTTTAGGTGCGTTTGAAGGATCATTTCAAACATGGTTATGATAAACTTTTCAAATTTTCAGAATGCAACTGTTTTGGAGAAGTTCATTATCATGTCAAAGACAAGAAAGTGTGAGAGTTGATCAATGAACTGTGCCGATGTGGGCACTTAAAAGAGTAACACGCGGTATAATTAATGTGAAACTGAGCTCCTTTGGTCGTCCACAAGACCTAAAGTTGTAGACCAAATCAGTCAATTGCTGGATGCTCTTCTCCTTCACTCTCATATACTGACTGATCAGATACTCATAACAAGCGCTCTCTCAAAAAGGTGGCGCTATCTCTGGAACTCGCTTAATATCTTTTGTTTTGGTACGTTTAATTACAATGATATGTATCATATGCTCATTATGTATTTGATTTATTCTGTTTCTTTCAAAATTAAAAAATCCAACTCGACAGCCTTGACCCGGATGCACACAAGTGGAAATTATAAAACTCTGGTTAGTTTTGGAAGAAGAGGTTTCTGCATTGCCTGAATGTTTATACACTTATTCACCGTTGATAATACTAATTTTGGGATTTTGATGCTAATGTGGCCATAGCGTGGAAGTCTCTAAAAGCATAAATTGAAGTGGATGGTGTTATCCAATGACCATATTGTGAACTTACTTTGTTGGGTTGTCCTACATAAGAAACTATGTTTTATCTAGTTTTAAGGGTTTTAGTCGCTTGGAAATTAGATCTTCAAAATTAAAGAGACTAAATTTGATATCATACAATGATGATGAAGAAATTTATCATTTCTTGAAAATTGTTGCTCTTCAACATTTGGAAACTTCAGGAAGTCTTCATGGTCTCAAGTTGTAGACATATCCTTCATGGTTAATGCTAAGCATCATACATTCGACATAACATGTATCAAAGACATCGAACATGCGGTATAATATTAGATGTCTTTGATAGATGTAATGTCGAACGTAAGCTTATTATTAATCACAGATGACATGTCTACAAGCCTACACTTGAGAACATGATGACTTCCTGAAATTTTCAAATGATGAAGATTGGAGGCAATAACTTCCACGGAATGATCAATTTCTTCATCATCATGGAATGATATGAAATTCCTCTTCAATTTCGAAGACCTAATTACAAAGTGACTAAAATTCTTAATACGGGATGATTCCATAGTTTCTAATGGAGAACATTCCAACAATAAATTCACAATATGGTCCTTGGATAACACCATCCACTTCAATTTTATACTGTTTGGAGACTTTCACGTTATGGCCACATTAACATCAAAATCTCAAAATTACTATTATCAAACAAATGTGTATTAAACATTCCAGCAATGCACAAACCTCTTCTTTAGAAATTGACTCAAGTTTCACATTTTCCCTTGCGGGAAGTTGTCAAGCTGAAATTCTTTTATTTTGGGAGAAACAGAACTACCTAAGTTATAACATAGGATACATATTCTTCGTGGTAGTTAAATGTACCAACAAAGAAGGTATCAAGTGAATTTCAAAGATAAAGCTACATGTTTGAGAGAGCACTCGTAACGGATATCTGATCTCATTGTCATAAGAGAGAGCATGTGAAGAAAAAGAGCTTCTGGCAACTAACTGATCGGTCTACCTTTGTTTTTTCTATCTTTTCATTGGAATCCATGATTGGTCTACCTTTGTTTTTCAATATGCTGGATGCAAACAGTGTGAGCACTCCTCTATCCACAAGTGAAATTTTATCCTTGGATGACGGTTCTCCTTCAGCAGACAATACACTTTATAGGCAGGTCATTGGCTCATTGCAATACCTCACCTTCACACGGCCTACTATATGCACTTTCCTAGTTCAAAAATTTGCTCTAGAAAGAAAATCTCTCAAGAATTCAACTAATTTCCCTCAGGTTCATCCATTATTCAAGGCAACATGTGGCCATAAAATATTGATGATTTCTTTAAATAAACACAAATCAATTCCTTTTACCCATGGAGTCCATAGGATTTCAAGAAAATCCACCTAAGGTTCAAGAAATGAATTATTATCATATTTTCTGTCAAGGATCACACCTTTCTCAAGAATTTGGAGCATATAAGGTATGTAAAACTATCATAGTGGGGACACTAAGTTCTTCCTCATGCCCTACATCTACAATTTCAATTAGTTAGGTCAAAGCTAGGATTCTTACCCCAAAGTCCATATTTTGAATTCGTCTATTTTGAATATGCCCATTGTTTATTACATTATTGAAATCATTTTACTTATATTGTTAGTAATCCTTGATTGATTTAGGGTTCATGTTATTCTACCACATGAACCCTTTTATCTAAGACTAATTAAAAACTTTGTCATATTATATCTTATGCATTATTTTCATGAAAGAAGTAAGTCCAAGATTTTCAAGAGGGACTTCAAGAAAGTATTCTTATTTTAAACTTCAAGAGCATTATTTCAAGAAAGAGTTCAAGAATGTATAATTATATAAATACATATTTTAAGATTATGTTTTGAAAAAGTGTAGTCACTTCAAAGATTCATTATGAAAGTTAATGATTCGTCATTACAGGTAGATAGATATATGATTTTCAAAGAGAATTGTTCTTTATCATGAGAACTCAGAATATCAGTGTGTTTCAGATATTTGTGAGCATAGTTTCACCAGTTGTATATACAGTCTTACAAATTTGAGCAATGACTCGCCATATGTTTTTAGTTACAAATTTCAATATGATATGCTACGAGCATATATAAGTATATTATTTTGGGAGGATTATTTAGTACCGAGAGGGTGAGAATTTAGAAAAGTCAAATTTCCTAACTACGTGCCATCATAGGATTTGAGTATGCTGCTTTGACGATCAACTCATTTAGTCCATTGTGGCTCAAATTAGTGGATCTACATTAGACAAACAGATTCTATACCCTAGCAAGGTATGACAGTCATCCCCAACTGGGTTTAAAGTTGGTGCATCAAGAGCTCACATGATTTATGTCAGTTGTAAGTAACTCTCCTCTTAAAGTTTACGTATATACCTTATTGTTTGACCTGGTATGATTATTTATGTAGTATAATCTCTCAAAAATTTTACAATTTTAGACATGCATGTATTCATTTTAAGTTATAGAAACGGGTTGACTTTATCATCAGATGATTAAAGTATTTTTAAGCATCTTGCATATTATTTTATGTTTGTCTTTTCTAAATCTCATATATTCAGATATCACATTTCAGTTAATCAATTTTAGAAAATCTCTAAGATTTCAGTTGATTATACTATTCAGCTGGCTTTTTAGTCTATCCTTAGAGCTACTCATTTAGTCCAGCATGTTCAGTTTTAGTCAGTTGTTTCATTCTGTTAATTTATATACTGTATATTTCGTGTATTATCGTCATTCGATGTTGCATCTTTTACTGATACAGATTTAGGTATTCGGGATTGACAACAGACGTAGCACTAGAATCACTTTCATCCAGTTTTGGTGAGACCTTTCGACTTTCTGAGGACTCTAGTTTATTTATGTTGTTAGTACAATATTCAGGTAGCTTAGGGTCTTGTCATAGTAACCTTTCTTCAGTATGTTAGAGACTTCATAGATGAGTTGATTGAATTACGGTCATAGTTGTTTTATAAGCATATGCCTACTATAACATATTTCAGTCTTTTATGTATAAAGTTGGTGGGTTTGTTTTTTAAGTTATTGTATTAAATGATCATCTTTTAAAAGCTTTTACACTAGTCTGTATTCAGTCTTAGGCCTTATTTGCTTATATTTAATGGAAATCTGAATCTGAATGGTTAAGACCTAAGCCCATTAAGTGCATTTGTTTTTTTTTTTCTTTTTAAATATCTCTTAATAGGTTTGAATCTGACTGAATCAAATTTGTGAAAGAGTCTTAATACCATTTAGACTTAAAAATTCACACTCTTATTTTTTTCTCTCAAACTCACACTTTTTATTTTTTATTTTTTTCCTCATAGCAATTTCGTTCTTCCCCATCTCTTTCAACTATCAATCAATTTCTCTTGAATCAGTAAATTATCAAATTCTGTTTGGATATTCTCGAATCCAATTCCCCATCTTTATTCTGTATTTTTTCTTGAATCAGTAAATTATCAAGTTCCATTTGGGTATTCTTGAATTCAATCTCCAATTTTATTTTGTATTTTTCTCTTAAATCTGTAAATTATCAAAATTTGTGTAGGTATTCTCGAATCCAATTATCACCTTTATTCTGTATTTTTAATGCTAGTTTTCAATTGTGAAATTAGAGTTAAAGAGACCAACAAGATGTCAACTTAAGCCTAACAATTATTTGGTATTTTTAAAGCTAGTTTTCAATTGTGAAATTAGAGTTTAAAGAGACCAACAAGGTGTCAACTTAAGCCTTACAAAGGGAAAGTAAAGCTTCTGTTTGGATATTCTCGAATTCAATTCTCCATTTTTATTCTGTATTGTTAATGCTACTTTTTAATTGTGAAATTAGGGTTTAAAGAGATTAACAAGATTTCAACTTAAGTCTAACAAAGGGAAAACTAACTTAAGCTTAACAAAGGGAAAATTTAAGCCTAACAAATGAAAAATAAAACGTCAAAATTTCTGTGAGAAAAAACAAAAAGAAAGAAGAGTATTGCAAGTAGATATTCTATCATTAAGAGTTATCTTTAAGTTACAAATTTTGAAAACAACTGAAATTTTTGGATATACCTGAGTAATCTTGTGTATTAATTACACTCTACGGATATAACTCTAAAAACGATTGAAATTTTTGGATATACATGAGTTATCTTGTGTATTAATTACACCCTGACTGAAATTTTTGGATATACATGAGTTATCTTGCATATTAATTAGACTATGAATTTTTTGAATATACATGAGTGATCTTGTTTATTAATTACACTCTGTGGATATGCTCTTTCTTATGAGAACTGAGATGTTATGATCTTTCTTCTGGAGAACTGAGATAGTTTGTATGGTAGTCTAGAATTTGTACTTTTCATTAGGTAGTTACAGAATTCCTACTCTTTTCAAATATATTACATGGTTAATTATATTTTTATTTAAATTATATACTTATGATATTTAAAAATAAATAAATTACGCATATTCAGATATTGAAAAACAAATGGTCTTAATCATTTAGTGTTCAGAGACAAAGACAACATCTTAATCATTAAGATTTGCATTCAGATTCAGACGTCTTAATCTTAATGAAAACAAATGAGGCCTTACAATATGTCAGGTCAGGATTTACTCGGACCAACAATGGTTCCGAGTGCTGGCCACATCTGAGATGTAGACTCGGATCGTAACAATAAATACCTCTTTAATTTTGTATATTATTGTATATTAGGTGTATAATATCACGTTTTAAAATATTTTTGTAAAAATCTAATAATGAAAGTTTTGTATGTTGTTGTATACCAAATTTATAATGTAGTATACATATTGTGTGTTGGGCTAAAAATTTGTAATGTAAGTTTTGGGCTATGTTTTGACAATATAAGCTAGATAATGGTAAATTTCTTAAATTTCCCCTATTTTAATCACTTTGTTAATGTGTGTGCTTTTTTTCCTCTTCTCTTTTGTTTCACTTTGTACATTTAAATAAAAATGTAGGAAATGCTTTAATTTGAATTGACATTTAGTTTAGCTCTTGAAAATTTAAGTTTTGCTAAATGCTTATGGATTAAAATTATAAAATTTTATGTTTAGATTATGTTTCGAAAAAACAAATTAACAATAATTCACTTAAGGTATCAAAAAATGTATTTATGATTATTTTTTGTATTGAATTTGGAAAATATTATAAATTTAAGACGGTCTTTTACCACACACAAACTAGTGATCTGAAGCAAACAACTAGTACTAATTAAGTGTTTAGTTTCATTTGACCAACAAAATAGATAATTAGGAACTCCTCAACACCTTTTAACTTCACTCCCATCATAATTCATAAGTAATACACCACCATTATACCTTTTATTAAAAAATAATAATAGAAAATGGAATTATACTTACTATTTCCCCTCCCTGCATAAAATGGTATTTAATGTTTTAGTTCTTGTCATGACTAGCTATGATTGTTACTCTTTATTTTATTTCCATTTGGATACATCTTTTGTTACTCTTTATAAATACAGAGTTATTTATTTAGATCGTTTGATTCTATTTTATTTTTCTATTCCCTTTCTTGGATGAGAAAATCAAATAAAATAATAATCATAATGGATACACATTTTCAAAAGGATTCCATTCATGATATATATCTTAAAACTTACCCTATTTAAAATTGTGTTTTATTTTTCTTTTGAATAGTTAAGATAACCACAACGTGAACATCTCACTTGACATGTTTAAGATTACAATATTCAAAAGTCTTTCCCAATTACATTCTTAATCTTCACATTAAGATTCCCTCTGTTCACTTTAGCTCGTCCTATATTCTAAAAATAAAATTTTATTTTTACTTGTGACTTTTAACATATCAAGAAAAGATAATAATTATTTTTTTCTGTTTTACCCTCGCCATTAATTACGTATTCCCCTAATCATTTTTAAGACCTAAAATAATACATCAATCCGTAAAATACTCATCATGCATATTAATCATTGTTTCTTAAGAAGTTTTGTATCAAAGTAGACAAGTAAATACGAATCGAGGGAGTATTAATAAGGGAGGATGGAGCATTTCTAATATAATGTAGTCAATATGATCACATGAAAATTCTTTAATTACATTTACAAAAATAGATATAGTTGCATGGTTCCACATGGAAAGATGCATGCATGAAGCAATATAATATAAGTGCATGCTGAATGTTAGAATAGTGAGTGAATGACGTGTTTTAATTTAGTTTGTAAAACTAATAGTACTTATTTATCATATGATAATATTTTTGTGCTAAAATATGTTGTTATTTCTTAATCCTACTAATATGTCTTTCATGTTAATTAGTCATTAATATTAGTAATTAAATATTTCTAGCAAAAATGCAGTAAAACATATATGTTCTCGAATTGTATGGGTTGAAACTCCCATGATTTTTAATGTAAAATTAACAAATCGCTGGGGTTTCGACTTCCCAATTTTTTACAAATTGTTGGGGTTCTGACTCCCAAAATTTGAAATGCAGTTTTATTGATATTGATTTGCGGAGCTCAAAACCCTCACTTATTAAACCTCACTAATGGTAGTAGGGTTGGTAAGGAACCCCTGTGACTTAATTGTGACACACATAATTGCATAGATTTTTGCAAATGCCGTAACAAAAAATTGTTGGGGTTACTTACCGCCGCAATATGTAATTTTAACCTCCACAATTTGAGTGTTTTTTTGTAATGGTATATAAGAGTTATTTTGAACAATGTGGTTAGAGATAGAAGTATGGTTATTCCAAAATATAATAGCAAAATTATATTTATTCCAAAAGTATAATTGATGTTTAATATAATCATTTCTGAAAATAGCTGGGTAATCTGACATTATTTCCTTGATTTAAAGTCGAGAAATACAAAAAATGACATTATTGTAATGATATCAAATGAAATAGTTCATTAATTGTTTAAGAATAATTTCAATATGAATATCCTTAAAGAGTCTTTCAAGAGATAAAAGGTTTTTTGGAGAAATAAAGCAAGAACGAGAAGAAGCATAATGGTGTTTATTTTTAATTGGGTTTATTTGTGGCGTTCATGTCTATATGGCTTAAAGAATGATATATTTTATCATGTCAAATTAATTTAATGATAAATGTAACTTAGTGTTTTTTTTAAAAAATAAATATATTATATTAGGTGATCTTATTAATACAAAATAAAATTTTGTTAGACAAATTTTCATAATTTAATAACGTTTTATGATATTAACTCCTATTTATGAGTATTTATTAATAAGCACAAAATAAGTGTCAGTATCTCTTGTGGTTAAGGGTTCAAATTGCAAATTATACAAGATTAGCATCCACTATTTATGTTTTTTTATTTCACGGCTTATTCTTCCTTTCCCATCTTAGAAAATGAATTGGCATGAAAGTAATTGTTTGTTTGTTTTTTTTTTTTTTTTTTTTTATCTAAGGGATATTTATATTATAATTACGTAGTAGTAGTTCCCCCGTCTGCTGCCGCGGATGGGTTAATGTTAATAGGCACATCCTGACCCTGGATAATACAGAAAGGTTCTTTAGTTTTCCTAACGTAGCTAGTGCCTATTACATCAACATTTAACTCCTTCTATACCCATGAAGGTGTAGTTGAGAGGAAGGTGGGTCGACCAAAAACTTCATTCATCAGTCTTGCTCCGCCGTAACGTCGGTTTGTCATCAAGTAGATGCATTCTTGATTAAATCACCATATCGCAAATTATTAGTGGAAAGCATTTTGATAACATTGGTGGAGTCACGGTTTATTTCAATGGGGCTGAATTTATACTCTACTACCATACTCGAGCCTCGTCTCATAACACAATTTAGCTCTAAGAGAGTCGATTAAAGGGGTATGTTCGGTGAAGCCCAAAACCAGACTTCCTAGGTGGTCGGATAACCCTCCCAAACCCCTTGCCGGACTATTCTTCACTTCCCGTCCACATTTAGCTTATAGGTGTTAGTATTGGGGGTTCCATTTGACTTGGTATGTGTTGAATTGTATTACATTTCCCATCCATGCCAATTATCAAGTGAAATTAAGTGGCTTGGGAGATGGCATGGTGCCTGAACCACGTTCCCTCTTGTTGTTGAAGGTGTTGTGATTTCTTGTGAGCGGATGTTCCAAAGGCGAGAAAGGTAGAAGGGTTCCCAGTCAAGCCGATCATTATGGTGGTGTCCTTCCATTTATGCCAATGGTCAATCCGAGTTGTATCATTGAGAGATGACCTGTTGGTGTTCGGGTGCTTCTTTGCATGAAATGATGTGGTTCGGAAGGTCGACTATTAGGGCATTAGAAGAATATGGTTAATG